>CAWUFQ010000001.1:2470116-2532616 GCA_963921405.1 Cepaea hortensis | reverse complement strand
AGAACGCTACAATATAGGACAGTACTGCAAACGGTGGATACATATTTTGTATAATAACAAAGAAAGCAAAGTCTTAGTGAACCATTCACTGACTTTCCATTACCAAAAAGGGCAACATGAAATTTAGCACCAACTATAGACCGTTAACTTGTGCAGACACTGGAAATATAAGAGGAATGTACGAGGGCATCAAGCAAGCTGTCGGTCCATAAAAAAATTAGATGGCCCTTTTACGATCAACTGAGGGGGTAATCATAAAATATCAAGCGAAACAAACTCAGAGCTATACTCAGTGGGGAACAATGTCGGAGAAGAATCTCTGGAAGCCATTGAATAACAGTCCACCATGCATGGCCTGGATAACGAACCGTGCCTCACAGAAATCAGCGAAGCAATAGACACTCTCAAATCCACAAGGCACCAGGAAAGATAGTATTCCATCCGAAATTTTAAAATGTGGTAAAGAAACAATCATCCCAGAACTGTATGCAATAATTCAGCTCTGCTGGAAAGAAAATCAGTACTACAAGATATGAGAGACGCCAACATTGTTCCCATTTATAAAAACAAAAGTGACAGAAGCGACTGCAAAAACTATCTCGGCATTTCCCTACTCAGCATTACAGGCAAGATTTTCGCTCGAGTAATCCTGAAAAGATGATACATTCTTGCTGAAAGAATCTACCCCGAATCACAGTGCGGATTTAGACCCAACATATCCACTATCGATATGAATTTCTCACTCAGGCAGCTACAAGAGAAGTGCTGAGAAAAGAGGAAGCCATAAATAAATGCCTTCATCGACCTCACAAAGGCATCTGCCCTCGTGAGCAGAAACGGCCTATTTAAGATCCTAGATAAGATAGGATGTCCACCCACCCTGCTATGTCTTGTGAAATCATTTCCGAAAACATGCAGGGGATCATATTATTCAATGGCTGAGCATCCCAGTCATTCAGCATTAGCAGTAGAGTAAATCAGGGCTGCGTGCTTGCCCCTACACTTTTTGGTATCTTCTTCGCCGTTTTCCTAAGGCAGGCAATTAAGACTGCCACTGAAGGCATATACCTCCATACAAAATATGATGGCAGACTTTTTAACCCATCAAGACTCAAGGCAATGACAAAAATAAGATCAGAATGCATAAGAGAACTACATTTTGCAGACGATGCAGCACTGACTACTCATGCAGCAGAAGATCTCCAATGGCTCATAGATCGTTTTGCAGCTGCCTGCAAATACTTTGGGCACACCATTTGCCTATATAAAACACAGGCGTTCACTCAAACGGAAGACCTTTTAAAATAAATGTAATTCAAGTATATGCCCCAACAAGTGAAAGCAGTGAAGAAAGTATAGAGGAATTTTATAATGACATGGAGTCTGCTTTGAAGAACTGTCAAAAATCAGAAATAAATATCATAATGGGTGATTTCAACGCAAAAATAGGAAAGCAAAGCGATGGATACAGTGTAGGCAACCATGGTTTGGGAGAGAGAAATGAAAGAGGTTACAGACTTGTAGAATGGGCAAAAGAACAAGAATTGGTTGTAGGAAACACCTGGTTTAAACAACATCCTAGAAGATTATGGACATGGAGGAGTCCAGACAGCAGGATTAAAAACCAGATAGATTACATCCTGATAAGCAAAAGGTTTCGAAATGCATTAACAGTTGTAAAAACAGTTCCAAATGCAGACTGTCACAGTGATCACAGATTAATTACTGGCACATTGAGGGTAAAGTTAAAGAAAGTCAAGTATACAGCAGGAAACCCTAAATATGACTTGTGCAAATTGAAAACTGACAAAGAAATACAAGATAATTTTAACATAGAAGTAAAGAACAAATTTGATTTATTGTCTGATCTAGAGATCCTATTTCAAGATGTAGATGATCAATGGGAAATGCTGAAGAATTCAATCAGTTGTGCAGCAGAAAAAACTATTCCAAAAGTAAAGAAAGTTGGCCGTAAGACATGGATGACTGAAGAAATTTTACAACTAATGGAAACAAGAAGACAGAACAAAAATAATCATGCCAAATATGAAGAAATTCACAGAAAAGTCAGAACCTTATGTAAGGAGGCTAAAGAAACATGGCTTGAGAAAAATTGCAGAGAAATTGAAAAACAACACAACAGTAAAAATGCGAAACTAATGCACAAAAGAATTCAGGAGATTACTAATCAAAGAACACGTACATCAGCAGGCTGCCTAAAGACAAAAGATGGAAGAGTCGTAATAGAAAAAGATCAGATTTTACATGTATGGTCAGATTACGTGAAAAACCTTTATGACGATAGCAGAGACGAACAATATATTGTTCAAAATAACAATGAAGGGCCAGCAATTTTGAAGATGGAGGTTCAGAATGCTCTTAATCATATGAAATCTGGCAAAACCCCCGGTCCAGACAGCGTAACAACAGAAATGATTAATGCTTTAGAAGAATATGGAATAGATAAAGTTACCAGTCTGCTTAATACAATATATGATACTGGAAACATACCTCATGAGTTATGTAATTCTGTATTTATTGCAATCCCAAAGAAATCAGGAGCCTTGGAATGTGATCAACATCGAACAATTAGTATAATGAGTCACATCACGAAGATTTTGCTAAGAATTATCATGCAAAGAGTTAGGAGGAAAATACAACCTGAAATAGGAGAAGAACAATGTGGGTTTGTAGTAGGCAAGGGTACAGTAAATGCTGTGTATATACTGAGAACCGTAATCGAACGTTCTATAGAAGTAAACAAAGATCTACACCTTTGCTTCATTGACTACACAAAGGCTTTTGATAAAGTGAGACATGTCAACATGATAAGGATGCTTGAAGATCTACAAATTGATGGGAAAGACCTTAGACTTGTAAAAAACATATATTGGAAACAACAAGCTGCCATAAGAGTTGATAATGAAGTAAGCCAATATCAGCCTATTAAAAGGGGTGTGAGACAGGGATGTGTAATGTCTCCAGATCTGTTTTCCCTGTACAGTGAAAATATTTTCAGAAATATTGAAAATATGGAAGGAATCAACATTGGGGGACGATGCATCAATAACATTAGATATGCAGATGATACAGTCTTGATTGCAGACAATGAACAGGACCTGCAAAATTTAGTAGATGCGGTTGTTACACACAGTGAACAACTAGGGTTAGAATTAAATTGTAAAAAGACACAGATTATGGTCGTCACTAGGAAGAACGAAATACCACAGTGTAATATACAAGTAAATGGGAATATTCTTCAACAAGTGAATAGGTACAATTACCTCGGAACAGTAATAACATCTGATGGGAGATGCCTTGAAGAGATTAGAACAAGAATCGCCATGGCAAAAGTAGCCTTTAGCAAGATGAAAAACATACTGACCAATAAAAAGATGTCAATTGAAACGAGAAAAAGAGTGTTGAGATGCTACATAGAACCTGTACTTTTATATGGATGTGAAGCTTGGACAATGAGCAGCCAGGCTGAGAAACATCTGATGGCTGTAGAAATGTGGTTTCTGAGGAAAATGCAAAGAATACCATGGACAGCCAGAAAGACCAATGAACAAGTCCTTCAAGAAACAAATGAAGATCGTAAACTGATCAGAGACATTAGACGTAGACAGTCACAATTTTTTGGGCATGTTATGAGAAGAAATGATTTAGAGAACTTGGTGACAACTGGTAAGATCGAGGGGAACAGACCAAGGGGAAGACCTAGAAACAAGTATCTGGATGGCTTGGCCTTGTGGCATGGTCGAGACAAAAACACGGAACTGATCCACGACTCTGTTGATCGAGTGAGATGGCAGAACATGACCGCCCACGCTTACCGGCATGGCACATGATGATGGATGGAACAAGATGCTGATGCGCCTCCATCAATCAAAATTTCTAATTACGATCGACAATATCGGATAATCTTTCATTAGAGACAGAAATCGACAGAAGCACTGGAAAGGCAGCCACTACATTTTCCAGGCTAACTAAAAGAGTTCGGGAGAATAATAGACTAGCAGAGCGTACAAAAGTTCTAGTATATAAAGCTTGTGTTTTTAGCACACTACTCTATGCGTCTGAATCCTGGACCTTGTACTCACGACAGTAAAAAAAAATAATTCCTTCCATACCAGATGTCTGAGACATTTCCTTGGCATATCGTGGAAAGACCATATAACAAACGATGGGTAGCGTTGTAATATTCTGTTATGATAATTTGGCGTGTCCAGTGTGTGCTGCGTGGTTACACACCCGCTTCACACGCCAGTGATCCGGGGCTTGTTTCCGGATCCGGTCAGGGATATGCACTACCGACGAGCTCAAACGAGAGCAAAACTCAAGTATAGTGCTTCCATATTGACGTGGATAGGCCTTAGGTTCATACCAGAATACGATCGGCGTTGCCAGTAGTGGGTTGTGCTCAATATTTAAACAAATACGTGCCTGAAAGAGCGAATATTACCAGAATGTACTCCCTCCTCATGCAGAGACGCCTCCGATGGCTGAGCCATGTATCTCGAATGGATGACGAACGTATCCCCAAAGGTCTCCTATACGGAGAACTACCCACAGGGAAGAGGCCAATGTTCCTGGAGAAGAGATGTATGAAACGGACTGGTGCTCTTTAAGCGCAATCTGATCAAACAAACTTAAAGTAGGCGGTACAGGCATAAAATGCAGTCACTTACTGCGGGACCTGCCTCGTCTTAACGATGGGGAAACTGTGACAGAGATTTTCACTCTCGCATTGGACTATACAGTCACTAGCGGCGCTGTCAGGAAACTCCCCAGAGGCACAACTCGCTAGTCCTTCAGGACTGAAAGAGGCCTATTACTACAGACTTTTGCCCTGGTCAGTAATGTAAGTAAATTTCTACTAAAAATCATAATGGGAGACTTCGTAAAGAAATGGAAGAAAAGACAAACGTGGTTCAAGCTGGATATAGATAAGGAAGAGGGATAAGAGATCACATGCACACCATGCGTTTAATTATAGAGCAGTGTAGAGAATTTAATGTTAACCTATTCTCCTGTTTCGTGGATTATTCAATGACATTTGACTGTGTCGTCATAATCATGTGACATGCGGATAAGCATGGGCCGTCATGATTCACCATCCCACTTGATCACCAGAGTCGTGGATCAGCTCTGTGTTCTTGTCTCGACCATACCAAGTGACCAAGTCATGCACGTATTTACTTCCCTGCCTTCCCCTTGTTCTATTCCCTTCAATCTTGCCATTTGTCATCAAGTTCTCCAATTTATTTCTTCTCGTAACGTGACCAAAAAATATTGACTGTCTAATTTCTCTAATTATTGTCCGATTTTCATTTGTTTCTTGTTGGACTTGGTCATTGGTTTTTCTGTCTGTCCATGGTATTCTTTGCATTTTACTCAGAAACCAAATTTCCACAGCCATCAGGTGTTTTTCAGCTTGTCTGCTCATTGTCCACGTTTCACATCCATACAATAGTACAGGTTCTATGTAGCACCAACACTCTTTATCTCGCTGCAATTAACATTTTTTTTATTGGACAGTATATTTTTCATCTTGCAAAAGACTACCTTCGCCATGGCGATTCTTGCTCTAATCTCTTTTCAAGACATCTGACATCAGATGTTATGATTGTTCAGAAATAATTGTACTAATTCACTTGTTTAAGAATATTCCCATTTACTTCTATATTACTTTATTTTCTTCCTAGTGACGACCATAATCTGTGTCTTCTTGTGATGAAATTCTAACTATAGTTGTTCACTATGTGCAACAGACGAATCTACAAATGTTGCAGATCCTGCTAATTGTCTGCAATCAATGCTGTATCATCTGCACATCTAATTTTGTTGATGTTACGTCCCCCTATGATGATTCCTTTCATAACTGCTATATATCTGAAAATATTGTCATTATACAGGTAAAAGAGACCTGGAGACATTAAACATCCCTGTCTCACAATTCTCTTAAAAGGCTGATATTGACGTACTTATTATCAGTCCGTATGACACAGCTTGTTGTTTCCAATGTATGTTTTTTTTGTTTTTAATTTTTTTTATCTTTTCAAGTCACGTGTCTTTCCCATAAATGTTTAGATCTGCAAGCATCTTTATCATATTGACATGTCCCACTTCATCGTAAGCCTGTGTATTGTCAATAAAGCATAATGTATGTCTTTGTTTACTTCTATAGAAAGGTCCAGCATATACACACTATTTACTGTTCGTTTGCCTTCTACAAACTCACATTGTTCGTCTCCTATTTCGGTTTGTATTTTTCTATCTCTTTGCATGATAATTCTTAGCAAAATCATCGTGATGTGGCTCACTGCATTAATTGTTCAATGTTAATCACATTCCAAGGCTCCTTATTTCTTTTGGATTGCAATAAATAAAGAATTACATTATTCAGGAGGCATATCTCTAGTATCATATTTTGTGTAAAGCCGTCTGGTAACTTGATTTATTCCATATTCTTCTAAGACATTGATAATTTCTGTTGAGATGTTGTCTGAAACGGGAATCTTGCCAGTTTGCATATGTTTAAGAGCATTCTTACCCTTGATGTTCAAAATTTATGATACTTCATTGTCAAAATACTGTCATTTGCTGTACGGTGTATACCTTGCGGTGTATGGCAGAGGGGGTCTTTGAGCCTGAGGAATTAAGCCCGCCTGGCTAGTGCAGTCGCCGCGAACTGTACAGATTAGGAATTTCTTTTTGCCCCGATAGAAAAAAATCTCACACCTTACCGAGGGATCGAACCCGGGTCTCCCGAAGGAGAGTCCGGCGTTGTAGCCACTCGGCCAGCCGCTCCTCATTATTATCCTCTCTTCTCATTAATCATGCCATTTAAAAAAAAAAACATATTAAGTCACTGCCAAACTGCCAGTAAGTTACCCAGTATATTTCTCATCATATTTTGGGGGAAACTCCCGCCGGTTACGTCTAATCGCTTTGAATCAATTGATGACTTTAATGTGTTTTTTGTAGGACATGCTCATTAGGTTTTTTGTCCATCCATTGCAGTATCTGCATTTCATTCAGAAACCACATCTCCAATGCCACCATTTGTTTCTAGTCGTGTTTGCTTATTGTGTGCAATTGTAGAATATTTTTTTTTTTTAGCATATCCTTTACAGGGCCTCGCTGTCAACACCAGCATCTTTCAGCTGATTGTTGATTTCTTGGCAAGATTACGCTCAGTAGTTTGCCATTACTTTCTGAGCGGCCGGCTCACAAACCCCGTAAGTTACCGATGCGATTCGAACCACTGCTGATTCTCACCGTCATCACGTTACCGACAAGAGTATACGAGATTACGGAGAAAAGTCTTAACCTCTAAGCCACGAAGCCGGCGATTGTAGAATAGGCCAAACAAAAGCAACACTTGACAAGATGAAGAATATTCTCTGTGATTTATCGTTTTCAACCAAGTGAAGAAAAGAGTTCTTAAGAATTATAGTCAGCTATTCCTGATATACGAAAGCGAATCATATACAAGTGACAATAAACTATACAGTTAATAATCAGTTGCATCTGTTGATGTTTTGCTTTAAATAGCGAGACAATATGTTCATGTTCTATAAACGTGTCTATAATTAGTTAGTATCTAGTATGTTGTTGTTTTGCATATCCTTTACAGGACATCGCTGTCAACATCAGCATCTTTCAGCTGTATGTTGATTTCTTGGCAAGATTACGCTCAGTAGTTTGCCATTGCTTTCTGAGCGGCCGGCTCAGTATCCCGCAAGTCACCAGCGAGGGTCGAACCGCTCCCAGCTCTCGCCCTGCTACGAGACTGCGTGATAAACGGGATTACGGAGAAAGTGTGTTAACCCCTCGGCCAGAGAGACCGGCAGTATCTAGTATACTTGAGCATAATGTGTTCTGCTTTGTTGGAAGAAATCATGTTTCGTTATCTCAATGCAGAAGTTTCAGTGAGAAAGCTGGTAGCGACAATAGTCAAGGGATACACCCATCGACACCAGGTATGTAAAGACCGCAAAGGGAAATGATAAAACTTTCTTTATTTTTGACAAATCCCTATGCTGTTTATTAAAGCCAATAATAATGTAATTCGCTGAGGATCTATTAATAATGTGTTTAAAATTAGTCATAAAAACAATAGTTACTTGCATATTTTGGATATTTGTGAAGTTAAAAACATATGATTCTATTTGCAAAGTAAACTCCTACTCCAATGTTTGAGTATCAACATAAGAATGTCACATTTTATTTTCTGTTGAATGTCATGGTACATCATCTTTACTTCTTAATTCTTGGATGCTATTTTATTTTTAAAGATACATAATTTAAGTTTATCATATTTTAGCTAAGATCAAAGTCTAGATTTATCTGCACTGGATCTTGCCATGGTCACATGGAGACACGGTCATCTGATTGGCACACGGGGACCTGGAACCCCATGGAACCATTCTGTCCTCTGGCGAACCGAGAGACCGTATTTTAAAAACAAATAAACATGCAAGTTTGCGAACTAGAGAGAATGACGATGGGTGCTTCCAGTTTTGGTAAAGGGCTCAACATAACCCAGACCTTCTATCGAAAGTGTGGACAGAAATACTTTCATATTCGGAACAAAACATGCGCCAGACCTAAGCCCACACTTAAGGCACTGTACTTGGTCCAAGAAGGCCCGGGGGAGGAAGACAACTGGAACATGAAGAAACAGTCAGATGAAAGTTGTCTTCAGGAGATTCCGCGAGGGGGCTGTGCCCAAGCCAAGAAACAAGACTGTAGCTCCTGCTCCGTCTGTTCTTGTTACAAAATAAACATTTGTTGAAGGTGAATAACGAAGACACAAACCATAGATTGTACGTTTATATACCTGGCATAGTTAGTTGCATCTCGCCAGGTACATAAGGCATAAGTCACACAACATAAAGTAAAATAACTTGATACATCCTTCAAGCTGAAATATACCAGCCAATAAATCATACAATCTATAGCTTATGTCTACGTTTTTCAAATTCACTTTGGGAAAACATTATTTTGATTTGTTGAAGTCTTTAAAAAAAAACATCAAAATGACAGGCAGGACTTGGAACTCCATGAGGCAGCTCTTGCCCCTGGGGAATATTGAGACCTTAAACTTAATTATGTGTGTCTTGTAATTGAACACCATGTCTACGAGTTTCAGCTTCTTATATTTCAGAAACAAGTAAAAGCCATTGCAGGCCCCACACACGTCAGCCCATTACTGGATGGAAGAGCAACTACCAGCAAGCCCAGATGCAAGTAAAAGCCATTGCAGACCACACACACACATGTTAACCCATTAGTTGATGGAAGAGCAGCTATCATCAAGCCCAGATAATCATTACACCACGGAGAAGTTGCACAGACACAATATTAACAACTAAACTAACTGACAGAAAATGCATTTGAACAGGGTACGTCATGTAAAGTTGTATTCTTGATCAAGGAAAATGTTGTTGACAAGTATATGCTATGGGGTTGCGTAAGAAAATACGGAGTTAGCAAACATGTCATCAGAGTCTGAATAGAAAATGTATATACATACACCATCCATCCATCCATCATGTGCCATGCCGGTAAGCGTGGGCGGTCATGTTCTGCCATCTCACTCGATCACCAGAGTCGTGGATCAGCTCCGTGTTTCTGTCTCGACCATGCCACAAGGCCAAGCCATCCAGGTACTTGCTTCTAGGTCTTCCCCTTGGTCTGTTCCCCTAGATCTTACCAGTTGTCACCAAATTCTCCAATCCATTTCTTCTCATAACATGCCCAAAAAATTTTGACTGTCTACGTCTAATTTCTCTAATCAATTTACGATCTTCATTTGTTTCTTGAAGGACTTGTTCATTGGTCTTTCTGGCTGTCCATGGTATTCTTTGCATTTTCCTCAGAAACCACATCTCTACAGCTATCAGATGTTTTTCAGCCTGACTGCTCATTGTCCACGCTTCACATCCATATAAAAGTACAGGTTCAATGTAGCATCTCAACACTCTTTTTCTCGTTTCAATTGACATCTTTTTATTGGTCAATATGTTTTTCATCTTGCTAAAGGCTACTTTTGCCATGGCGATTCTTGTTCTAATCTCTTCAAGGCATCTCCCATCAGATGTTATTACTGTTCCGAGATAATTGTACCTGCTCACTTGTTGAAGAATATTCCCATTTACTTGTATATTACATTGTGGTATTTCGTCCTTCCTAGTGACGACCATAATCTGTGTCTTTTTACAATTTAATTCTAACCCTTGTTGTTCACTGTGTGTAACAATCGCATCTACTAAATTTTGCAGGTCCTGTTCATTGTCTGCAATCAAGACTGTATCATCTGCATATCTAATGTTATTGATGCATCGTCCCCCAATGTTGATTCCTTCCATATCTTCAATATTTCTGAAAATACTTTCACTGTACAGGGAAAACAGATCTGGAGACATTACACATCCCTGTCTCACACCCCTTTGAATAGGCTGATATTGGCTTACTTCATTATCAACTCTTATGGCAGCTTGTTGTTTCCAATACATGTTTTTACAAGTCTAAGATCTTTTCCATCAATTTGTAGATCTTCAAGCATCCTTATCATGTTGACATGTCTCACTTTATCAAAAGCCTTTGTGTAGTCAATAAAGCAAAGGTGTAGATCTTTGTTTACTTCTATAGAACGTTCGATTATGTTTCTCAGTATATACACAGCATTTACTGTACCCTTGCCTTCCACAAACCCACATTGTTCTTCTCCTATTTCAGGTTGTATTTTCCTCCTAACTCTTTGCATGATAATTCTTAGCAAAATCTTCGTGATGTGACTCATTATACTAATTGTTCGATGTTGATCACATTCCAAGGCTCCTGATTTCTTTGGGATTGCAATAAATACAGAATTACATAACTCCTGAGGTATATTTCCAGTATCATATATTGTATTAAGCAGACTGGTAACTTGATCTATTCCATATTCTTCTAAAGCATTAATCATTTCTGTTGTGACGCTGTCTGAACCGGGGGTCTTGCCAGATTTCATATGGTTAAGAGCATTCTGAACCTCCATCTTCAAAATTGCTGGTCCTTCATTATTATTTTGAACATCATACTGTTCGTCTCTGTTATCGTCATACAGGTTTTTCACGTAATCTGACTATTCATGTAATATCTGATCTTTTTCTATTATGACTCTTCCATCTTTTGTCTTTAGGCAGCCTGCTGATGTACGTGTTCTTTGATTAGTAAGCTCCTGAATTCTTTTGTGCATTATACATACACAGAACATATATAAACATGAGCCACCTCACAAGAATGTCATGGCACCAACTGCCGCAAGGAGCTAAAATTGAAGACATATAATGGATACAGAGCAGCGTGAAGATCACATAAAAGTGAGAATGATGGTATCAAAAACAACCTTAAAGAAATAAAAACCACGTTACCAAGTGCTTTGGGAAGCATGTCCCCATGGTACATGGGGGAAGGTGAGAAGAAGCAGCAGCTGAAGAAGAAGGAGATGTTCATTGTTGTAAGTTGCTCGGGACTGTAGAAGTTGGCTGATGAACTTTACTGTATACAATATGGCGACGTTATTTTAGGTGCCGAGTTTGTCTCCTTTACTCTAACCCAACCATTCCGTTATCTCAACATCTGGCTACGCCACTGCTCAGGAAACTGCTGTAATAGAAACATAGTGCATTGTTTCAAACATGAGATAAGAATTATGCAATAGTACATCAGTTGTGTCCATGAAACTGAAGGTAAGGGAGATTGGGCTGTGGTGAATCAAACATTTTATTTTGATTAAAACAACAGATACGAGAATAGTGTGACCTATTATTCCATTGTGCGCATCTGTTCCTGTTACTTCCGGCCAACATTACTGAGACTCCGGTAAACCAATAACTTCTTAGTCTCCATCAGTGAACCATCATCATCCGGTGGCCTGTGTTGTGGTGAGTTTTTCAGATGTAACAGCCTCTCAAAAATAACAGTTTTTACCATACTCCAAATACTCTGCCTCTATCTCAGGGAGATACCACGACTAATGTATTGAGTATCAAAATGCTATTAATTGCTAGAACAAGTCACACTTTGTCAATGCCTTGGTAAATTTGAACGCTGCAGGTAGCAACTATTGAAATCAGGACAAACACACTCATGCACATATATAGCCATACATATGTGCAATCATGTCAGGTCTTAGTCAGATATGACTGAGCTACTGTACGACAGTAGGCACGGATTTCACGCTTTCTATTTGAGTCGAGTGTTGGGTGGGTTCACCAAACCCGACACCCCACAGTGTGCCACTTGTTTCGGGCAGAGGAGCGCAATTTTGAGTGTACAAGACTGATCCTAGTGACTAAATGTCATGGCAGGGCAGGCCAGGCTCTAAGCCTTGGTTGGCAACTGGTCTAGGATGGAAGCTCCGACAGGCGGATAGATGGAGCATTGCTTTACTGATCCGGCAGCGTGTCTCGTTCCAGATGGATTGGTGTTAATTTCCTCTGGAGTAAACTGGGCGGGCCGAGAGAGGGATCATGCTGCATGGATACCACATGTTCTCTAAATTCAGCCCAGGCTTTGTACTATGGAGAGGTAAAACTCCATTTTACAAACTATCGTCTGTTAAGGTGGCAAGATGCCAGTCATACATACAAACACGAACATAGGTAGTTAGTCTATAGACAGACCGTTGGATACATACAAGAGTACGTGTATGTGAATATAGTGAACAGAAGAGGGATGGATAGATATAATGAACAGAAGAGGGATGGATAGATATAATGAACAGAAGAAGGATGGATAGATATAATGAACAGAAGAAGGATGGATAGATATAATGAACAGAAGAAGGATGGATAGATATAATGAACAGAAGAAGGATGGATAGATATAATGAACAGAAGAAGGATGGATAGATATAATGAACAGAAGAAGGATGGATAGATATAATGAACACAAGAAGGATGGATAGATATAATGAACACAAGAAGGATGGATAGATATAATGAACAGAAGAGGGATGGATAGATATAATGAACAGGAGAAGGATGGATAGATATAATGAACAGAAGAAGGATGGATAGATATAATGAACAGAAGAAGGATGGATAGATATAATGAACAGAAGAAGGATGGATAGATATAATGAACAGAAGAAGGATGGATAGATATAATGAACAGAAGAAGGATGGATAGATATAATGAACAGAAGAAGGATGGAGAGATATAATGAACAGAAGAAGGATGGATAGATATAATGAACAGAAGAAGGATGGATAGATATTATGAACAGAAGAGGGATGGAGAGATATAATGAACAGAAGAAGGATGGATAGATATAATGAACACAAGAAGGATGGATAGATATAATGAACAGAAGAAGGATGGATAGATATAATGCAAGAGAAAATTGCAAGCACGATGACACACCGAGACCCAGCAAACTGGCTAGCCGGCAAGTAAGTAAGTAGGCAGACAGGTAAGTAAGTAGGCAGACAGGTAAGTAAGTAGGCAGACAGGTAAGTAAGTAGACAGACAGGTTAGTAAGTAGGCAGACAGGTAAGTAAGTAGGCAGACAGGTAAGTAAGTAGGCAGACAGGTAAGTAAGTAGGCCGGCAAGTAAGTAAGTAGGCAGGCAGGTTGGTAAGTAGGCAGACAGGTAAGTAAGTAGACAGACAGGTAAGTAAGTAGGCAGACAGGTAAGTAAGTAGGCAGACAGGTAAGTAAGTAGGCAGACAGGTAAGTAAATAGGCAGACAGGTAAGTAAGTAGGCAGACAGGTAAGTAGGTAGGCAGACAGGTAAGTAAGTAGGCAGACAGGTAAGTAGGTAGGCAGACAGATAAGTAAGTAGCAGACAGGTAGGTTAGTAGGCAGGCAGGTAGGTAAGTAGGCAAACATGTTGGTAAGTAGGCAGGCAGGTTGGTATGTAGACAGGCAGGTACGTAAGTAGGCAGGCAGGTGAGTAGGTAGGCAGGCAGGTAGGTAGGTAGGCAGGCAGGTAGGTAGCTAGTTAGAAACATAGATAGCTATGTAGATACAGATATTATACGATTGATAACTTGACTGATAGTTTGAATGTTGATTCTACGAATTGACTAATATCCTCCATATCGAGATATTGCATGTAGTTAGTGTTGAGTATATTATTATTATTTGTAGAGAATCCGTTTGTTCTTTCCGCGGACGAATTTCTCTGTGTGAATGTATTTGTTAATTACTGAAGACGATAGCACTAAACTGAAATGGTTGTTGTTTCTGTGAATACAGGCTGACGATGATCAAGAACAATTTCCTGGCACTTCTCTGTATCCTTATTTTGCCATCGGCGTCTGCCATTGACTATGATTGTCCTTACAAGGTCTGTAATATAACACAGATTGTTACATAAATCGAAGTTGTATAGTCATTAGTGCACTAAGCTTACACTAAATAGATCTGGTAACATGGCAGCTAAATATTTGTTGCAGGAGGGTCTGAGATATAAAAGTAAACATCGTAACAACTGGCCACAACATTGGGAAAGGAAGCAGAGGCAGGCCAATAGAAAGGATGTCGAATGTACTGAGACGGTGACATGGAGAAATATCATCAGGAGAAGTGCTTCAGGCCACCAAGTAGGCAGAGGCAGGCAAAGAGAAAGGATGTCGAATGTACTGAGACGGTGACATGGAGAAATATCATCAGGCGAATTGCTTCAGGCCACCAAGTAGGCAGAGGCAGGCAAAGAGAAAGGATGTCGAATGTACTGAGACGGTGACATGGAGAAATATCATCAGGAGAATTGCTTCAGACCACCAAGGAAGCAGAGGCAGGCCAAGAGAAAGGATCTAGAATGTATTGAGACGGTGACATGGAGAAATATCATCAGGAGAATTGGTTCAGGCCACCAAGGAAGCAGAGGCAGGCCAAGAGAAAGGATCTTGAATGTATTGAGACGTTGACGTGGAGAAATATCATCAGGAGAATTGCTTCAGGCCACTAAGTAGGCAGAGGCAGAGACAGACCAAGAGAAAGGATGTTGAATGTACTGAAACGGTGACATGGAGAAATATCATCAGGAGAATTGCTTCAGGCCACCAAGGAAGCAGAAGCAGGCCAAGAGAAAGGATCTCGAATGTACTGAGACGGTGACATGGAGAAATATCATCAGGAGAATTGCTTCAGGCCAAAGTAGGCAGAGGCAGGCAAAGAGAAAGGATCTCGAATGTACTGAGACGGTGACATGGAGAAATATCATCAGGAGAATTGCTTCAGGCCACCACCAAGGACCATTGACTATATGTCGAATGTTGTATACATATATCAACCACATCACTGAGTGTCGATTGTTGTATACAGATATCAACCACCTCCCGGACTGAGTGTCGATTGTTGTATACATATATCAACCACATCACTGACTGGGTGTCGATTGTTGTATACATATATCAACCACATCACTGAGTGTTGATTGTTGTTTACAAATATCAACCACATCACCAAATAAGTGTCGATATGTGTATACTGATAACAACCACATCAATAACTGAGTGTTGATCCGTATATACATATATCAACGCATCACTCAGTGTCACTAAGTATTTCAGGATCCTCGCCGATGCAACGGAGTTCGTGCATTGAGCTGAGTTTCTCCTGGCTCAGGTTTGAGTTAGGAGGAAAACATAGCACTTATGGGTTAAACCGTGTGCCGTGATGTTGATCCAACGACTAAACTAAACTAAACTAAACTATCACTCAGTGTCGATCCGTGTATACAAATATCAACCACTTCAATAACTGAGTGTTGATCCGTATATACATATATAACACATCACTGAGTGTCTATCCGTGTATAGAAATATCAACCACATCAGTAACTGAGTGTCGATCCGTCTATACAAATATTAACCACTTCAATAACTGAGCGTCGATCAGTGTATACAAGTATCGCGCCAATACAATATAGCCACTATGCCTCAATGCGTGCACACGGATATTTTACTTTGTACGTTCTGACCATCTACTGGGTACTCCTCAAGTTGTGTCATATAGTGGGCACTCCTCAAGTTGTGTCATATAGTGGGCACTCCTCAAGGTGTATCATATACTGGGTACTCCTCAAGGTTTGTCATATACTGGGTACTCCTCAAGGTGTGTCATATACTGGGTACTCCTCAAGGTGTATCATATACTGGGTACTCCTCAAGTTGTGGCATATAGTGGGCACTCCTCAAGGTGTGTCATATACTGGGTACTCCTCAAGGTTTGTCATATACTGGGCACTCCTCAAGTTGTGTCATATAGTGGGCACTCCTCAAGGTGTATCATATAATGGGTACTCCTCAAGGTGTGTCATATACTGGGTACTCCTCAAGGTGTGTCATATACTGGGTACTCCTCAAGGTGTATCATATACTGGGTACTCCTCAAGTTGTGGCATATAGTGGGCACTCCTCAAGGTGTGTCATATACTTGGTACTCCTCAAGGTGTATCATATACTAGGTAACCCTGAAGGTGTGTCATATGGCCGTTTACCTTACTGGTTATCATATCCCGATATATTAGGATTATATTGTAGAGGATTATAATTTTATTCTCGTGTGAATAACTTCCAGAACTGCCTCTTAAATTTACTGTATTATTCACCACTTCCAGGTATGTTACTGTGATGGCAACACTATCATGTGCACCAACCTGGGGCTAAACTCAACACCACAGATCACCAGTAACAACACGGCAGGGATCGCAACCCTGTATCTTGATGTAAGTTGTCTGTGTCTGCCTATGATATAGATCCCATTCTGGACGTACATTGTCTGTGCCTGTCCATAAAATATGTCCCATTCTTAACGTAAGTTGTCTGTGTCTGCCTATGATATAGATCCCATTCTGGACGTACATTGTCTGTGCCTGCCCATAAAATATGTCCCATTCTTGACGTAAGTTGTCTGTGTCTGCCTATGATAAAGATCCCATTCTGGACGTACATTGTCTGTGTCTGTCCATAACATATGCCCCATTATTTAAGTAAGATATCTGTGTCTGTCCATGACATATGTCCGTATCTTCTATATACCAACCTGTCAGAAGGTGGATTGAAAATCTTTTGTCTGTAAATGACATATGCCCGTATCTTCTATATACCAACCTGTCAGAAGGTGGATTGCAAATTTATTCATGGTTAACTCTGCACAACACCGAATGGCGAGATGGCTAGCTGAAATTTTAAAGCCAGTACGACAGTCCTTCGATCAAAGAACACTCAGAGATACATTCGAACTGGTGGAATTATTGGACACTATGGACATACATAATAAACACATGGCATCTATGGATATTGCCTCCTTATTCACCAACGTTCCATTAGATGAGACCGTGAATATAATAAGTGAACGCATTAGAGACAAACAACTAAAACTAGGCATCCCATCAGCTATCCTAGAGAGGCTATTAAAATTATGTACCGCCAACATTCAATTCAACTTTCTAAAAAAGTCTCACTGCCAAATTGACGGAGTGGCCATGGGGAGTCCGCTTGGACCTATTCTAGCAGACATCTTCATGGCACATATAGTAGAAAATAGATCTCCAGACATCAATAACTTGGCCTTCTACCGTCGTTACGTGGACGATATACTAATTATCACCAGACAAGCTACAAGCAACGTTGTTCCAGACCACAATGAACGAGACACATATAAACATCTCTTTATCTATGGAACACGAACACAACGAAGCGTTGCCGTTTCTAGATATCCTAATGAGACGTAGAGCAGACGGCACAATTCAAAGATCAGTGTACCGTAAAGAAACATGGACTGGCCAATATTTAAATTTTCAGAGCTTCGCACCTGTCCAGTACAAACGGGGCTTAGTACGGACCCTGTTTGACCGTGCTAGGAAGATATGCACCCAGGACACACTGACAGAAGAATTTGAAACTCTGAAGAATGCCTTAAACCTGAATGGTTACTCTACAGGATTTATAAAGCGCCACTGCCAACAGACCAAACCTAAACCAGAAGAAACTACAGTCCCGAAACTCAAGGTATTCATCCAGTTAACCTTCCGAGGAGATGACGTAATGCAACATTTGCAGGACCGGTTTATCACAGCAGTCGGGCGAACATTCTGTGCTGCAACTTCGGTTATCAGGCACAAAACGACACCGATCCCCACCCCAGCAGTTAAAGAACTTGTAGCTTTGTACACCAAATCGAATTGTATTTACCAATTTACATGTAGGTGCGAGGCCATCTACATAGGTAGAACAGAGCGACAGTTACATAACAGTGTTGGAACACATTCCGTACTGGGTGGACAAGATACTACACACAGAAGATGGTAGCCTAGGCAGGCCGACACATCGGAACAGTCCTGCTTCATCGGTCGCGAGACACGTGCTCGAGAGTGGTCATGTGGTTGAAAGAGACAGTGCCTTCCGTGTGTTGTTCAACACACAGAGTAGTCGGTTGTTAAGGTTTGCTGAAGCCATAGTGATCAACTGCGTAAGCCGGCCTTGTGCAAGCAGAAAGACAAGTTAGTCAGTTTAAAATTACCGTGGTAGACAATCGACATTACTGTGCGAATATGTGTATATTTCAGAATGAAGATTTACTGTCTGTAAATGACATATGCCCGTATCTTCTATATACCAACATGTCAGAAGATGGATTGAAGATTTACTGTAACTACCTTTCGACTGTGTTGACTTTGTGGAGAAGGAATTTCGAATGGAATTCATAATCCCGCAAACCGCGTTCGAATTACAACTGTGGGCGATTTTGGAAGCAGAACGCCTTGCGTTGATTTCCATACATTTGTATGTGTGCCTGTCAGTTAGAAACCAATGGCAAACTAGAGAACGTAAACTGACCAAGGAATCACAAATATCTAAAGAATGCTGGAGTTGACTCCTACGGCCAGTGACGGATATGTAACTAACTTGAACCTGTCGACAGAAAAGTTGGGCTCATACCAAATGCGGCCATGCGGGTGATTCTGGGGTGCACAAAGGACACACCAATTATATGCATGAGATATATCCTGCGCTACCAACAATGGCAGATTGGCATAGGGTCCTTTAAACTAAATGGTACCTGAGAGGTGCCGCAGATAGGAATCACCCCCTGCATAAAGCCATGGATATGGTCACGGGACACAGACTAAGGCGAGACAGGTTCTGGATACCGCAGGCGGAAATATCTATACGTCGGGTGTATAATCTAGAGACCATCAATCGTAAAAAAGAGTGGGTTGAAGTACAGGCAGACGTGACAGACTGGCACAATGTAATAGTAACACTGGGTCGTGAATGCAGATGATATGCAGCGGGTCCCACAGAGTTTGAGGTGCAACAACTGATCCAGAGTAATACACATCGAGATGACATAATGATCAACACCCATGGGTCAGTGGTGAGAAACAAACGGGGTGGTTGGGGTTTCATTGCTAAGGCTAGTTGACGATTCTTGAAAAAAGGAGAGTATGACATATGAGGCTACGACCTGCAGCATGAGAATGGAGGTGGAAGCAGTCACAGCGGCATTCTGTTGGTTAGAGGAGACCACTGCAACACACGTCGTCTTCATCACGGAATCAAGGAGTATGCTTAGTGAAGTGGAGAAAGGAATGGTTCATGTGGAATGGCTCACTTAACTTCAGAGGTCACAGATTGTAAGAATTGTATGGATATTTTGCCCTGGCCATGCGGGAGTGCGGGAGAATGAATAGGCTGATAGGCTGGCTCGGAATGCACCTCTTGGTGGTCGATTATCTATGGACAAGGGGGAGGTGGTCCTGCACCTGTGGGACCAGGTGGAGAAGGTTGGGGAACAGATTGTGAACCGGTATGTGGAAATGATGATATTGCTGGGGTTTGTCAGGGGTTTTGGTAGAATCTCAAACCTGAGAGGGACGACCAGGAGAATTTTCAGTCAGATAGCGGCGGGAACGATTAGTAGTGTGACTCTTCGCTGGCTATTGAACGAGGGTACGGAGCGCATATGGGAATGTCCTGAGTGCAGTGATATCGGTTCTTAGCTCAACTCAACTCAACAGCAACCTGTCGACAGTCTGTAACTATGGATGGTTAGATGATCACCTGTGATTCATTCTGTCCATAATGTTCCTAATCAGGAATTTCGCGTAAACAAATCGCTGAAAGGTTCTTTTACACAGTTTAAGGTACATTGGATATATGGTGCCTGTCCCATATTTGTAAAGACCAATCGGCACTCGTGTGATGTGCTCAATATCATGCGGTCGCCTGTATGTCCCATGCCGTTCCCGTGGGACTCATCGAAGGCTGTGTGGATCTAGGAGCCCAGTCCATCTCTAATCAATTCAGCTTGATGGAGATTTGAACTTGTGGCTATCGTGACCATAGGCAAACGTGACATAATTGATGTACTGCCGCGCAAAAAAAATAACATCTTAAAGGGATTCAACAGGAAGGAACAGGGGTTTCAAATAAACATTTTAAAAGTGTGATATGAATTGCAATAACCATGCCATTGTCTTGTAACCAGACAATATTGTTGTTGAGGATGTCAAGAGGGTTAAGCATGTGACATCACGGTACGGACGAATACGCTGCAGCCATAGGGGCAGTTTAAATATGGCCGCCCCACCTTTTACAAGCATCATCCGGTGTTTGATCTGTGAAGGGATTGAAACCTATAGAAATTCATCGGCCAAGGAACGTCCAATACAGCGCTTCATGCCTGTCCGTCCAATACGTATATGAGTGGAGTAGGAAGTTTAAACACGGTGTGACTTCTGTGACAGACTCTTTGGTCCAATACGTATATGAGTGGAGTAGGAAGTTTAAACACGGTGTGACTTCTGTGACATACTCTTTGGTCCAATACGTATATGTGTGGAGTAGGAAGTTTAAACACGGTGTGACTTCTGTGACATACTCTTTGGTCCAATACGTATATGTGTGGAGTAGGAAGTTTAAACACGGTGTGACTTCTGTGACATACTCTTTGGTCCAATACGTATATGTGTGGAGTAGGAAGTTTAAACACGGTGTGACTTCTGTGACATACTCTTTGGTCCAATACGTATATGAGTGGAGTAGGAAGTTTAAACACGGTGTGACTTCTGTGACATACTCTTTGGTCCAATACGTATATGTGTGGAGTAGGAAGTTTAAACACGGTGTGACTTCTGTGACATACTCTTTGGTCCAATACGTATATGTGTGGAGTAGGAAGTTTAAACACGGTGTGACTTCTGTGACATACTCTTTGGTCCAATACGTATATGTGTGGAGTAGGAAGTTTAAACACGGTGTGACTTCTGTGACATACTCTTTGGTCCAATACGTATATGAGTGGAGTAGGAAGTTTAAACACGGTGTGACTTCTGTGACAGACTCTTTGGTCCAATACGTATATGTGTGGAGTAGGAAGTTTAAACACGGTGTGACTTCTGTGACATACTCTTTGGTCCAATACGTATATGAGTGGAGTAGGAAGTTTAAACACGGTGTGACTTCTGTGACAGACTCTTTGGTCCAATACGTATATGAGTGGAGTAGGAAGTTTAAACACGGTGTGACTTCTGTGACATACTCTTTGGTCCAATACGTATATGAGTGGAGTAGGAAGTTTAAACACGGTGTGACTTCTGTGACAGACTCTTTGGTCCAATACGTATATGAGTGGAGTAGGAAGTTTAAACACGGTGTGACTTCTGTGACAGACTCTTTGGTCCAATACGTATATGAGTGGAGTAGGAAGTTTAAACACGGTGTGACTTCTGTGACATACTCTTTGGTCCAATACGTATATGTGTGGAGTAGGAAGTTTAAACACGGTGTGACTTCTGTGACATACTCTTTGGTCCAATACGTATATGTGTGGAGTAGGAAGTTTAAACACGGTGTGACTTCTGTGACATACTCTTTGGTCCAATACGTATATGTGTGGAGTAGGAAGTTTAAACACGGTGTGACTTCTGTGACAGACTCTTTGGTCCAATACGTATATGAGTGGAGTAGGAAGTTTAAACACGGTGTGACTTCTGTGACATACTCTTTGGTCCAATAAAGAGGTACAGCTAGCAGTGCATGAGCGATTACACACAATTAAAAGCATGCTTTATTTTACACGAATCCAATCATGTTTATCGGCACTGGACGACTTGCATTGACCGCATTGGTGACTACATCGAAACATGGTACATTCGTTCTTTACTATTTCAGAATATATTCACACACAAACAAATAAACACACACACACACACGCGCACACACACACACACACACACACACAACATTCATTTGAAGCCCACTCGTAGCTTAATTTCATAAGAAAAATTGTTATCTTGATTATTTTTTTTTTTCTGAAATAATGTAAACATTTATTATCCACAGATGAATCATATTGCTGCCATACCTTCTGGTAGTCTGCCTGCAAATTTAATAGAAATTAATTTGGAAGAAAACCCAATAGTCACCGTAGACTACACAGCCTTTGTTGGATCAGCCGACACTCTTCAAACACTGTCCTTCTCCGGAGCTCGGTTTACGGACATCCCCAAGGCACTTGTTCACCTGAGAGCTCTGAAGTACTTTGGCCTTTATAATTCTAATGTCAGGAACTGGAATGATGAGGTCATGAAGAGCATTGGTTCACATCTCGAAAGTCTCATTCTGGAAAATGCGGGGGTAATTTCATCCCTGACCTGGATTCAGTATTTCCCAAATTTAACGGAGTTAATTATTGAAGGTTGTTTCCTTTTCTCTCTTCCAGACAATGTTTTAGGTAAACTCACCGATAGGTTGGTAACTCTGTCCTTTAATAATAATAGTTTGACTGTGGTTCCGAAGGATTTGTCTAAATTATCAAATATAAGGAAATTAGATTTAGGAAATAACAAAATATCTGACATTAGCTGGTTGCCTAGATGTAGCCTGACTGCATTAGTTCTGCATAATAATAGAATATACGATGCTGCACTTCTGAGTAGTATTCTCCGACCTGCTGCCAACTCGCTAGCAACTCTGACATTACAAGAAAACCAACTGGAATCAATTCCGGAACTGGGGTTTTTGAGAAATATATTAAAGCTTGATTTAACGTACAACAGAATATCGGACCCATATTCCGGATCGTTGCCGGCTGATATGTTCGCGTTGGATTTGGGATATAACTTTCTACCATTCATTCCTATGGTCATGACTAACTTAACACGCTTGTTAGACCTAAGACTCGTCTCAAATTTGGTTCGCGAGATAACGGCCTCAGATTTCCCTCCAGGGGTGGTTTGGGTTCATCTTGGGTACAACCTGATTACAGAACTTAAAGACTCCACTTTTCCCCCAAATTCTACAATACAATATTTACATCTAAACAATAACCCAATTAATCAAATTTCAATGAATGCGTTCGACAAATTGCCCCAGGTAACCCTTGTAAATCTGGCAGGTACACAGATAACACGCCTGCCGCTTGCTCTAGCCACAGTTCGGAGTTTGGTTGTCTTTAATGCCACCGACTGCTCAGCGTTGGTCTGTACCTGCCAGGAGAAGAGTTTGGCGCCATTGATCATCCCTTTGTTACCCGACGACGTGCATGGGTACTGTGGTGTCACGAGCATCTATGATTTCTTTGCTGACCTGAGCTCTGGTTGTCCGTAATGTCTATGTTTGATTCAATGATTTCATTATGCAACAATCTTTACATTGAATTTGCCAACATTTCGAAGGCCTATGATTGTATTAATGTGGATTCTAATTGAACGTTGTTGAGGTACTGTAGTCTCCCATACAGTATTCTTGAACAAATAAAGCAAACATATAAAGACATGAAAAACAGAGTTCTTCATCATAAGAAACAAAATTATATACGTTTCATATAAGAACAAGAAATGCCACAGGGATACATTTTGTCACCATCATTACTTTTACTGTTTACATGGTTAGGAAGACTGCACTATCTATCTACCACAGAAGTCTCGATAACCGGAAAGACCGGCTGTGAAGGGAGTCAGTAGAGTCTATTGCAGTGGTTCTCAACCTCTTTTGGCTCGTGCCACCCTTCACAATATTTTTAGAACGTCATCCCCCCCCCCCCGCCTTTCGTATTTCCTACCTAAAAATTTGGCCCGTGCCCCCCTCCCCCTCACCATATTTTCAGAACGCCATTCCCCCCTTTCGTATTTCCTACCTAAAAATCACCCATTCTGCCCTTACACAGTATACGTAATAATGGAAGCACATACTAAAACAAGTCTAGACTTCCACATAAAACGTGATTTGTGGGTCTACTTACTTTATAAAATGAATTTTAGAAGAGTGAGACGTACAGAACCGTAAAGTATGAAGGGAAAAACAAGATCAAGTAATCGGTTCTTGTAATAACGCGATCTTGAAATAATCTTCACCCCCCCCCCCCCCCCTGGAAACCCTAAAATTCCTTCCTTGGGGGGAATTCCCCACCGGTTAAGAACCACTGGTCTAGAGAATACTAAATCTTAGAGGAAAAGCCAGGTGGACTGTTAATGACAAGCTAATGAAATAATTAGCGGGGGAACCTTCGACGGCTTTCGAGGAGAAGATTTGAGGGGTTGGGGGGGGGGGTGCAAATGTGGGGATGTCCTGAGTGCAGTAATGTTGACTCTTGAATTTAGTATTCAGTATTGCATACCATAATAGCCACTAGAAATTGAATTACACGGGGTCTGACAGATCAGATTCACATGAATGGCTTGACTGACAGATCAGATTGACATTCTTGGCTTGGCTGACAGTTCAGATTGACATTCTTGGCTTGGCTGACAGATCAGATTGACATTCTTGGCTTGGCTGACAGATCCGATTGACATGCTTGGCTTGGCTGACAGATCAGATTGACATTCTTGGCTTGGCTGACAGATCAGATTGACATTCTTGGCTTGGCTGACAGATCAGATTGACATTCTTGGCTTGGCTGACAGATCAGATTGACATTCTTGGCTTGGCTGACAGATCAGATTGACATTCTTGGCTTGGCTGACAGTTCAGATTGACATTCTTGGCTTGGCTGACAGATCAGCTTGACAATGTTGACTTGACGGACAGCTCAGTTTGACAGTCATGGCTATTATGACAGTTTTGCTGATGTGTCCCACATACACTGCCAGTTGCACACTACATTAAACACACCAACGTGTGTGTACTAAGTGATTCAATGAGCATGATTCGGAAGGTCGAAGCTGGATCTGTACGTAGACAGTGGACTGAGTCGCTACGGAAATCTGTTGTCCGTAAAATCACCATCTTCGTCCCGGGACATGCGGAATTCGAGGGAGATGAACGAGCTGATAAACTGGCTGGCTCTGCACCCCCTGCAGATGGCCAGCCCATGGATCGGGCCGATGTTATTAACGTCCTAAAGATGTGTCGAGAACAGAGGACTTTGGCGTCAGTGAATCCACATAGCTGTCCAGGATGAAAAACATGGGAGTAAGAATTGGCTCGGCCAGAGGCGAGAGGTACATCGGGAAAACGAGGTGCCTCGTTAACCAACTCAGAACTGGCACTATTAGCCACCGGACGCTGATGCATATGCTGTGTGAAGGATCTGAGCACCTATGGACCTGTCCGTAGTGCAATGAAGATACCCCAACTGAT
Organism: Cepaea hortensis; assembly: GCA_963921405.1. Taxonomy (NCBI): domain Eukaryota; kingdom Metazoa; phylum Mollusca; class Gastropoda; order Stylommatophora; family Helicidae; genus Cepaea; species Cepaea hortensis. Next base: position 2,507,018 of record CAWUFQ010000001.1, on the reverse strand, counting down.
AACTGATAACTGATAACTGATTAAACACACTTGTTGGTAACCTGGGGAAGGCAAATTGATGACCATACATTGAGACAGACTTGAACACGCAAGTAGCATAGTCTTAATAACAGAGATGAATAATATAATAGGACATCCGGAGGGAGCTGCATGAGATGGGAAACATTTATGATTTAGAACGACCAGCTCGACCATTTCTCAACCCCTGCTAATTTGCGGTCATAACGTTTAAAGGAAAATGCCTTTCGTATGTTGTAAGCGATTGCTCAATTTTACCGAGGCTTACCAAGTGTGTGGAGACAGAATGACGTGGTTTAAAATTTGCGACTACCGTGTGGACAACAATTGCCCCACTTTAGAGTAAACTGGCAGTGACTGTGTTTTAAGTAGTTCAGATAGAGTATCATTCATGTATTCACAGCATATGTAGTATGCAACCGTCGAGATTCAGCGAAATATGTCAGGCAATAAATAATGGATCATTTTGCTTCAGTTGTCTGTGTTTAAATAACAATTATAATAGATTAGCCTGAGTGGGTGGATGGTCTACGCCACAGGGCAGGCAAGATTCAGATGAATTCATTCATTTCTTCTTTTACACCTCTTTGCATGTGCCAGGTTTTGTATATTCATTCATTCACCATTTGCCATGCCGATAAACGTAGGCGGTCATATTTCGCAATCTCACTCGATCACCAGAGTCGTGGATCACTTCAGTGTTCTTGTCTCGACCACACCACATGGTCAAAGCCATCCATGTATTTACTTCTCTGTCCTCCCCTTTTTCTCTTCCTCTCGATCTTGCCATTTATCATCAAGTTCTTCAGTTTATGTCTTCTCATAATATGACCATAAACTGTTGACTGTCTACGTCTAATTTATTTCATCAGTCTACAATTTTATTTTGTTACTTGTAGGACATGGTCATTGATTTTTCTGTCCGTTCATTTTATTCTTTGCATTTTCCTCAGAAACCACATTTCTACAGCCATCCGATGTGTGTTAACTTGTCTGCTCATTGTTCACGCTTCACATCCATACAAAAGCACAGGTTCTTTGCAGAACCTCAACTCTCTTTTTCTCGTTGCAATTGACATCTTTTTATTGGTCAGTATGTTTTTTCATCTTACAAAGGGTTACCTTCGCCGTGGCGATTCTTGTTATAATCTCTTCAAGGCATCTCAAATCATATGTTATGACTGTTCCTAGATAATTGTACCGATTGACTTGTTTAAGAATATCCCTATTTACTTGTGTATTACATTGTGATATTTTCTTCTTTCTAGTGACGACCATAATATGTGTCTGCTTACAATTTAATTCTAAGCCTAGCTGTTCACTGTGTGCAACAAATGCATCTACTAAATATTGCAGACCCTGTCTACAATCAATAATGTATAATCCGCATAGCTAATGTTTTCGACGTTACGTTCCCCAATGATGATACCTTTCATAACTTCTACAGCTTTGAAACTATTTTTATTATCATTATCATCATCATCATCATCATCATCATCATCATCATCATCATCAAGTGCTCTGCCATCTGGCGTAGGCGTTCATGGCTCTCCACAGATCTCGGTCTTTGGTGTTCTAGATCAACTCTACTGATGATAATCCTCCATGCCACCGTCTCAAGCCATCCAGCATCATTTCTCTTGGTCTTCCTCTCCATCTCTTCCCCTCGATCATTCTATACAGGAAAAAAAAAGATCTGGAGACATTACACATCCCTGTCGCACATCTCTCTTAACAGGCTGATATTGACCTCCTTCATTATCAGTCTTTATGGCAGCTTGTTGATTCCAATATGTTTTTATTTTACAAGCCTAAGGTCTTACCCATCAATCTGTATATACCCTGCAGCATTGTGTTCTAATGTAACGACATCGTTAGTTTATGAGTTCGTTGTTCGGATGTTATTTATTACATTAGGTACACCACACATTCATAATGAGTATAATATGCGTGAGCAGTCTCTACAGCAACGTGACTTACATAGATGGAGGACATTTCCAGGGCTCAGGCGACATGGACGTGACATCAAAGGTCTCAGACTCGCAGGTCATTCACACTCAATTCAGCCAAACACATTCTAGAATCTATAGTAGCATTTACACGCAATGCAAGTTGAACATTTATTATTTACGATAATTAGTTTTGTTATAACCTGTACAACGTGACTACGTCTACCACCACTGGAAGATTCGTGTCTTCTGTTACAACCTGTACAATATTACTTATCTCATAACCACTACCATCATCACTAGCATCACACCATGTTCAATCTGTGGATATAACACAATAAAAGGTGTGTGTTGCTGCTGAGCTTATAACGGAGCGCATACAAAAAGCACAAAATCAGTCTAAGAAACTCGACGGATGAGACACAAAACCGTCTAGTGAAGTAGACATGTGTGTGGCTAGGTTGTGTTTCTTGAATCGTTCTGTTCTTGTTGTTACGGCTGTGTGTGTGTTGTGTATGTGTGTGTTGTATGGTGTGAGTTGTATGGTGTGTGTGTGTATCTGTGTGTTGTGTGATGTGTGTATGTGTTGTGCGTGTGTTGCGTGTGTTGTTTGTGTGTTGTGTATGTGGTATGTTTGTTTTGTGTGTGTGTTGCATGTGTTGTTGGTGTATTGTGTGTGTTGTGTGTGTTATGTGTGTTGTGTGTTGTGTAATGCGTGTGTTGTGTGCGTTGTGTGTGTATTGTGTGTGTTGTGAGTTGTGTTGTGTGTGTGTTGTGTGTATGTGTTGTGTATGTGGTGTGCGTCTGTTTGTATGTCTGTTGTGTGTGTCTGATGTGTATGTTGTGTGTGTGTCTATTGTGTGTGTTGTGTGTGTGTGCTGTGTGTGGTGTGTGGTTGTTGTGTGTTTGTGTCTCTGTTGTGTGTGTGTGTTGTGTGTGTATTGTGTGTGCGGTGTGTGTGTGTGTGTTGTGTGCGATGTGTGTGTTATGTGTGTGCGGTGTGTGTGTGTTGTGTGTGCGGTGTGTGTTGTGTGTGCGTTGTGTTTATTTGGTGTGTGTTGTGTATGTGTGTTTTGTGTGTATGTTGTGTGTGTTGTGTGTTGTGTGTGTTATGTGTGTTTGTGTGTGTGTTGTGTGTTTTGTGTGTATGTTGTGTGTGTTGTGTGTTGTGTGTGTTTTGTGTGTGCGCGTTGTGTGTGAGTGTATGTGTGTGCGTGTGTTTTTGTGTGTGCGTTTAATGTCAGAAAGAGAGTGCTGAAATGCTATATAGAACCTATTTGTCTGAACGGCAGTGATTCTTGGAACGTAAATTAGGAAGAACTTAGAAGCAACACAGATGTGGTTCCTGAGACGAATGTTTGGATTCCTTGGACTGCCAGAGTAACTAACAACGACTGCCTACAAAAGGCTAATGAAACTAAAACAGTATGTTTAACAATAAGAAATCAGGAACCTTGGAATGTGATCAACATAGAACAATTAGTATAATGAGTCACATCACAAAGATTTTGCTAAGAATTATCATGCAAAGAATGAGGAAGAAGATACAACTTGAAATAGGGGAAGAACAATGTGGGTTTGTAGAAGGAAAGGGTACAGTAAATGCTGTGTATATGCTGCGAACAGTTATTGAACGTGCTATAGAAGTAAACAAGGATATACATCTTTGCTTTATTGACTATACAAAGGCTTTTGATAGCGTTAGACATGTCAGCATGGTGGATATGCTTGCAGATCTACAAATTGATGGGAAAGACATTAGACTTATAAAAAACATATATTGGAAACATCAAGCTGCAATAAGGATTGATAATGAAGTGGGACAGTATCAGCCAATTAAGAGAGGTGTTAGGCAGGGATGTGTGATGTCTCCAGATCTTTTTTCCCTGTACAGTGAAAATATTTTCAGAAATGTAGAGGATATAAATGGAATCAGCATTGGAGGACGAAACATCAATAACATTAGATATGCAGATGATACAGTATTAATTGCAGACAATGCGCAGGACCTGCAACAATTAGTAGATGCGGTTGTTGTACACAGTGAGCAACTGGGTTTAGAATTAAATTGTAAAAAGACTCAGGTTATGGTCGTCAGTAGGAAGGAAGAAGTGCCACAATGTAATATACGAGTAAATGGAAATATTCTTCAACAAGTGAATCGGTACAATTATCTTGGAACAGTTATAACATCTGATGGGAGATGCCTTGAAGAGATTAGAACAAGAATCGCCATGGCGAAAGTAGCCTTTAGCAAGATTAAAAACATTCTGACCAATAAAAAGATGTCAATTGAAACGAGAAAAAGAGTGTTGAGGGGATATATAGAGCCTGTTCTTTTGTATGGATGTGAAACTTGGACAATGAGCAGTCAAGCTGAAAAGCATCTGATGGCTGCAGAAATGTGGTTTCTGAGGAAAATGCAAAGAATACCATGGACAGACAGAAAAACCAATGACCAAGTACTACAGGAGACAAATGAACATCGTAGACTGATTAGAGAAATTAGACTTAGACAGTCAAAATTTTTTGGACATGTTATGAGAAGAAATGGGTTGGAGAACTTAGTGACAACTGGCAAGATCGAGGGGAACAGACCAAGAGGAAGACCGAGAGGAAAATACCTGGATGGCTTGGCCACATGGCATGGACGAGACAGGAACACTGAGCTGATCCACGACACTGGTGATCGAGTGAAATGGCGAGTCATGACCGCCCACGCTTTCCGGCATGGCACATGATTGATTGATTAACAATAAGAACGAGACCAACAGCTTTCTTTGGTCATGTGATGAGAAGAGAGGCATTGGAGAATGTCACAAGTAACGGAGATGTGGTTCCTGAAGCGAATGTAGCGAATACCTCGAACTGTTACAGTAAATAACAATGATTGCCTGGAAGAGTCTAATCAAATTAGAACATTGTAAACTACTATAAGAAAGAGACAGCAATCATGCTTTGGTCATGTGAAGAGAAGATGGGATATGGAGCACATCGTGAAAATGAGAAGATTATGGGGAACAGAGGCAGAGGCAGACCAAGATAAATGATGCGGGATGGATTGAGACACTGGCAAGGTGGAATATCAGCAGAGTTCATCCAGACAATAAAAGACTGAGATTTGTGGAGAGGCAAGAACGCCTTCGTCATTTGACAGGGCACACAATGTCGATGAAGATGATGACGAATGTTTAATATGTTTGTCATTAAAATATACTTACACCGGGCATTGTGGACTAAGAACCAAGTAAAAGTTGTAAATACTCGTCGACCCACAGTCACCAAGAAGTGTATCCCGTTGCAGAGTTGCGACCCACGACCCCAAGTCTTTCTCCAAACAGGTACATACGAGACCATGGTTGTTTGTGAAGTCCACAAGTCGGACACTGGTCAGAAAAGCCAAGGCCAGTGGCAAACGGGTTAGTTTTGTCGACTGTAAGCTCAGATCCATCAGACGCGGTAGATTGGACAAGGCCAAGCTGGAGATCGTTATGATAGGGTTGCCGTTGAGCTGTAGTGATGCAATGTTCGAATCTGGAGGGAAACTGTTGTTCTGAAGCTCTGATATCAGATTGTATTGTAAATCAATTCCCGTTATTGTTTTCGAAAAGTCAGATTCCTTAGTTTGTGTTACTGCATTCCAGGACAGAATCATCTCGTAATTATTTCTCAAGGTCTTCAGGAAGATCGGGATGTAGGACAGACTGTTGTGGGATAAGTCTAACGTGTTGATTGTTGGCGGTACTGATCCACTACTGGATTCCGACATTTGGTTGCTGGAAAAGTCCAGCCCCTCGACTTTTGTCAAAAATGAAATGTTAGGCAGTGATGTCAACTGGTTATCGTGCACATCTAACTAGGTCAATGTATCTCCGTAGTGACCTAGTGAGTAGCTCAGCTCATTTGCATCTCTTAAGCTATTGTTGAACACAAATAAGGCCTGCAATTTAGCAGATTGAGGCAACCATGTTACATTTGTGATACTATTTCCCTGTAACTTGAGATATGTTAAAGATTTCAAATTGAACAGAGCTTTCGGAACGGCAGTAAGGCGGTTATTAAACTATTAAACAGAAACAGGGTTGCCAAATTGTTTGTCAGCTTATCAAACGCTCCATCAGGAACTGACGAAAGAGAATTCCCGCTGAAACTTAATTCCTTGAGGTTCTGAAAGTATCTCATCCACACTGGCCAGGATGTTAACCCAACATTTTCGAGAACAAGCGTCTGTAGATTTGTACCAATAGCTTTCATAACTGGATCGTTCCAGTCTAGAATAAGTGTGTCACGTATGGTGAGGACTTTCAGTGTTTGTAGATGAAGGAAAGCGTCTGGAAATCGGGTGAAACGAACCTTAGAGCAAAACATGAATTGCAAAGACGACGTTGATGCATCGAAGGCAGTGTCATCAATCACTTCTAATGGGTTTTCTTCCATAAACAGATCTTTTATGCCTGGAGGGAGAGCTCCAGCTGATATCTGAGTTATGTTATTTGTCTGAAGAGTAGTAACAAAACAGATAACATGTTAATTGTCTGTTATCTAAACGAAGTCCAGCACTGAGTAATCTAGTTTATATCAACAAAGCACAAGGCAGCAATTTGCGTTTTCTGAACGTGCAGTCCACAACACAAACCACATTATTTATATTCTTGTATCAACCCTCATGTGTCTTTCTGTCCCTGGTTAAGTTCACAACACAAACAACGTTATTTCTCTTCTTGTTTCAATCCTCGTGCGTTTTTGTGCCCCTGGTTAAGTCCACAACACAAGCAACATTATGTCTCTACTTGTTTCAATCCTCGTGCGTTTTTCTGCCCCTGGTTAAGTCCACAACACAAACAACGTTATTTCTCTTCTTGTTTCAATCCTCACCTAACTGTTTTATGTGTTATTGTTATATCCTGCTGCAGCTGTTATTTCTATTCTATTGTCAGCAGATTACATTCAGACTCTGTTAAAACCGTGTCATCGGAGTATTTTGGAACCTTTTCACTTTTTATTTTACTTCTTCAAGATATTTCAAGTTTCAGAATATTGTCTCACTATAAATCTTGAAGAGATTCATTCATTCATTCAGTAGCATGTCCTTTGCAGAACCTCGTTCCCATAACAACCCTCCGGAAAACTTTTCGGTCATAAGCAAGATGCCTTGCGTCCTATACACTCATCTGGAGATCATCTGCAACATCCTGCACCCTTCTTCTCTTTGGCCTTCTTCTTCCTCTCTTCTCGGGCATATACGAATCCATTATTTTTCTCTGCAAACTTTCATCACGTTTCAAGTGACCAATATATTTCTAATTTCTTTTGTTTTATCGTCTTCAGGATCCAACATTCTTAAGTATTCAGATCTTGCCGTATGGATGCATTTCTTTTTTAACGTTCTGCATCGAATATATTCTTAGAACCTGTCTGTAACATGTATATTTAAAGGCATTTATGGGCTGTTCAGCTTGTTTAGTAAGTGTCAGGTCTAACAGGCGTATGTTACAATGGGAAAGATGCATGCTCTGAAACATCTAATCCTTTTAGGTCTATCTGTTCCACGCAACAATTTATTCAGTTGGTTTTGTTTTTGAAGAGCAATAGATATTCGTCTTTAAATTTATTTCATTGTGTCACCGTTGTTGGTAATTAATGACTCACGATAGTCGAAATTTTCCACCACCTCCAATTTATCCTCATTAACATATATGCCTTGCTCCCTATTAGTTTGATCTATGTGCATTATCTTTGTGGTTGCTATGTAAAGATATAAGTTGTGATTTTCACTATTTGTTTTCTGGGGGGGGGGGGGGGGGTGTGAGGTTGTTAGTTTTTATTTATACCAGTCTGTGATGTCGATGGTAATACTGTACCATCAGCATATCGAATATCTAGTATTTCATGGCCGGTCTCTCTGGCCGAGGGGTTACAACACTTTCTCCGTAATCCCGTTTATCACGCAGAGTCTCGTAAGCAGGCGAGAGCTGACAGCGGTTCGACCCCCGCTGGTGACTTGCGGGATAACAGAGCCGGCCGCTCAGAAAGCAATGGCGAACTACTGAGCGTAATCTTGCCAAGAGATCAACATACAGCTGAAAGATGCTGCTGTTGACAGCTAAGTCCTGTAAAGGATACGCAAAAAAAAAAAAAAAAAAGAAGTATTTCATGACCAACGATATTTAGAGCATCACATTGCTCCTTCATTATATCATCTCTGACATTTCTCATTATATTTTCAGTGTACAAGTTAAACAAATAGGGGACAGCTCACAGCCCTGACGGACTCCTTGTTTGATGTCAAAGCAATCTGATGTCTCGCCATCTATTCTAACTCCTGCTTGCAGATCTAGATAGAGCGTTCTTGTAAGCTGTACTGAATGTGATGGAACGCCTATTTCCCTCATAATTTCACAAGGTTACTGATTTTGTACACAGTCCAAGGCCTTTGAACAATCCACAACATATGTGAATAGTTTTACATTAAATCCTTTGAAAAGATTATGCGATACAATTCTTTCTGGTCCAATTCCTCTTTTAAGTCATCTGAATTCACTGTTCGCATTTGCATTTGATGTCTATGTTCTAGGTCCCAACATGTTATTATCTAGAATGTTGCCCATCTATATTGAATTCATGCACAATATCACCTTGCCAAAAGCATTGGAATATTCTATATATCATAAATATAGTCTCTCTCTCTCTCTCTCTCTCTCTCTCTCTCTCTCTCTCTCTCTCTCTCGCTCTCTCTTTCTCTCCCACTTTCTGACTATCACTCTCTCCTTTCTCGCTGTATCTCTCTGTATCTCTATCGCTCTGTCACTTTCTCTCTCTCTCTCTCTCTGTCTCTCTCTCTCTCTTTATTTATCTATTTATCTATCTCTCGTTGCCACTGTGAAAAATTAAAATCAACATAAACACTAACAAATTGAAGAAAATTACTATAAGAAAATAACGAGTGCACTCAATGTAAATGAAGAAGAAGAAGAAGAAGAAGAAGAAGAAGAAGAAGAAGAAGAAGAAGAAGAAGAAGAAGAAGAAGAAGAAGAAGAAGAAGAAGAAGAAGAAGAAGAAGAAGAAGAAGAAGAAGAAGAAGAAGAAGAAGAAGAAGAAGAAGAAGAAGAAGAAGAAGAAGAAGAAGAAGAAGAAGAAGAAGAAGAAGAAGAAGAAGAAGAAGAAGAAGAAGAAGAAGAAGAAGAAGCGCTTCCTTTTCAACAAAGCCAAATTAGTGAATAAAATTATATCTCAAAATACCCCAGAGTATCTTCTGCCACTGATTCAATCTAATGCAATGAACAACAAGCGCCTAAATTTGTTACATGTCTCAAAGCCTAGATTGGACCTATACAAAACATGTTACGCCTATTCTGGTGCTCACTTATGGAATGATCTGCCTCCAGATCTGAAAACTCCAATGAGTCCCTACACATTTAACCGAAAACTCTTTCAATACTTAATCCATACCGACTATATGCCACAATAATTCATATACTGGTATAATTGTTCATTATAATTGTTCATTATAATTGTTCATTATAATTGTTTAACTATAATTGTTCACTATATATGTGTGTGCGTTTGGGAGAGAGAGAGAGAGAGAGAGAGAGAGAGAGAGAGAGAGAGAGAGTAGGTGTCAGAGAGAGTGAATGTGTGTGTGTGCACGTGCATGCGTGTGTGTGGAGAGAGTGATTGAGCGAGAAATGGTGGGGGAATGTGTCAGTGCATGCATTCGTACGTGTATATGTGAGAGTGAGTGAGGGAGTGTGTGCGTGCGTGCATGCGTTTATGCGTATGTGTATGTGTGAGAGAGTGTGATTGAGAGAGTGAGAGAGTGTGATTGATAGAGTGAGTGTGTGTGAATGATTGTGTGTGAGAGAGTGAGACAGTGGGAGAGTTGATGTGTTAGTGTGTGTGTGAGCGCGCGCATGCGTGTGAGTGTGTGTATATGAAAGAATACAGAGAGAGAGAGAGAGAGAGAGAGAGAGAGAGAGAGAGAGAGAGAGAGAGAGCTAAGCAGATGAATGTCATGTAACACGCATGTTATGTAACACGCGAATCCATATGTTTGTGTATTCTCATCTGTTATATTATCAGTTAAATACCATTTGATTTTATCATGCATAATATACACTCATGTTCATTACTGTAGTTTGAGTGAGAGAGTCAGTGAGTGTGAATGAGAGACAGAATGAGTGAGCGTGAGAGTGAATGTGTGTGTGTGTGTGTGTTTGTGTGTGTGTGTGTGTGTGTGTGTGTGTGTGTGTGTGTGTGTGCCTTCTCTGTGTGTATCTCTGTGTGTGGGAGCATCACTATTTTTACGTTACATACTTTTTATGTACACATTTTTCTCCATGTTTAACATTTTTATGAAACTGCTCATGACAAGTGTCAGTGTATGTGTGTAAGAAAAGAGTGGCAGTTTGTTCATACTAGTTTCAATGCTAACGTGAGACATTTTGAATGTGTCTAGATGTGAGGAGGTGTGAGTATGTGTGTGGAGGATGTGTGTGAGTGTGGGAATATGTGTGGATGGGGGATGTGTGGGTGGGGGTATGCGTTTGGATGGGTTGGGGTGTGTGAGCTTTGGTGTGTAGTGATATTTGTGGGTGTTGGTGGGATGTGTGGATGGATGTGTGGGGTGAAAGTAGGGGTGTGGGAATGGGTGTGGGGGATGTGTGTATGGGTGGAGGATATGTGTATGGGACGGGTGCGGGGGATGTGTGTTTATGTGGGTGGAGATGTGTGGATGGTTTGAGGAAGTATGTGTGGGTGACGGGGTTGTGTGGGTAGGGAATCGTGTTGGGTGGATTGGGGATGCAAGGGCGGGTGGGGAGAAGTGTATGGTGTGTGGGTTTGAGATATGTGTGGGGTGTGTTGGTGGGGGATGTGTGCATGGTGTGTGGGTGGGGGTATGTTTGTGGTGGTATGGGTGAGGATATGTGTGTGGGTGGGGGATAGTGTGTGGTGTGGGTGATGTGTGTGATTGGTGCGGGGAATGTGTGTATGGGTGGGGTATATGTGTGCGTGAGTAGGGGATGTGTGGTGGTTGGGGGATGTATGTGTGGGTGGTGGGGGTGTGTGGGTGGGAGATGTGTGCATGGATGGGGAATGTGTGGGTGGGGGTGTGTGAGTGGCTTAGGGATGTGTAGGTATGTGAGGGATGTGTATGTGTCGGGGTGGGATGCGTGAGTGGGTGGAGGATGTGTGTGGGTAAGGGTAGTGTGATCGAGAGATGTTTTGTTGGGGGTGGGTGGGTGGGAGTGTGTGGGTGCGTAGTGGAGGATGTGTGCGTGAGTGAGTGTGTGTTTGTGGACGGGTAGGGAATGCGTGTGTGGGTGGGGAGAGGTGTATCGTGTGTTGGTTGGGGATATTGTGTGGGTGAGGTATGTGTGTAGGGTGGGGGATTTTTGTGGTGTGTGGGTGTTGGTGGAAATATTGTGTGGTATGTGGGTGGAGGATATGTGTGTGGTGTGTAGGTGGGGATGTGTGGTGGTATGTGAGTGAGGGATATGTGTGTGTGCGGTGCTTGGGTTGGGAATATTGCGTGGTAGGGGATGTATGTGATGTTCGGGTGGGGGATTGTGTGGTGGGGGTGGGTTAAAGCATGTGTGGGTGGATGGAGGATGTATGTGTGGGTGGTGGGGTGTGTGTGAGTGGTTTCGGGATGTATGGGTGGTTAGGGAGATGTGTGTGTGTGTGGGGGGGGGGGGGGGGGGGGGGGTAGGCAGATGTCAGTTGGTGGGGATGTGTGTGTATGGTTTGGGGATGTGTGAGTGGATGTGCGATGTGTGGGTTGGTGGGGGATTGGGTGCGTGGGTGGGGAATATGTGGTCGATGGAGATGTGGCTGGGGGATGGGTGGTGTGAGGTGTGGGTGGGGAGAGGATGTGTGGGTTAGGATGTGTATGTGGGTGGGCGTGGGGTGTGTGGGTTGGTGGGGGAATGATTGTGGGTGACGAGTGTGTTTTGGTTGAGGGAACAGGTGAGGGCAGTGTGTGTGGGTGGGGGTGTGCGGGAGGGGGATGGGTCGGTTGGTGGGGTATGTATGTGTCCCTTGGTGTGCGTGTGTGTGGGTAGGTGGGGGTGTGTGTGTGGGTGGGGTGATGTATGGGTAGGTGGGAGATGGGCCTCATAACATGTTGCCTTGTTTATGTTTACAACATTTATTTCACAATGTTTATTTTTCTTCCTATGTAAATGTATAATGCTCTTGATGAACGAAAGACGAGTGATTGGAAGGGCCGAATGTAAGACGGGCCTGCGCGCCCAATTTGTGACCCTAATAAAGTTGATTTGATTTGATTCTATCTATCTATCTATCTATCTATCTATCTATCTATCTATCTATCTATCTATCTATCTATCTATCTATCTATCTATCTAAAAAAAACACAACCTCATCTGGGTTAGATGGAATCGGCAACCGGATTCTCCGTTGTGCTGCGCCAGTGATCTGTACATCTCTAACCTATGTATATAATCAGTGTCTAACCAAAGGCCACTTTCCATCAGCTCTCAAAATCGCTAAAGTGTACCCTCTTCTTAAATCTGGTTCATTGGACAATGGTCTCCCGAACAATTACAGACCCATTTCCTTACTATCATCACTATCTAAGCCACTAGAAAAACACATCCATAAAGTAACATTACAGTATTTAGTTAGCAACAAGCTTATTGTTGACAGCCAATCAGGATTTCGACCAAAATATTCTTGCCATACGGCCCTAACAAACATGATAGAAAATTGGCACCAGAATATAAACAACAACAGTCTATGTGGAACTGTGTTTATTGATTTCAAGAAAGCATTTGATATGATAGACCATGTTATTTTAATTAAAAAACTCGAGACAATGAAAATTGGCCTTAATGTAGTCACTCTAATATCATCTTTTCTATCAAACAGAAAGCAAGTAGTATCACATAATAAATCTCTGTCTCAAACCACTACCTTCAATATTGGAGTACCGCAAGGCTCTATTCTTGGCCCTCTATTATTTGCCATATATATTAACGATCTACCTTTGCATCTTTCGTCGTCCTGCGATCTATTTGCAGATGACTGTACGGTGTACACAAACGCTGAAGACTGTATTTTACTGGAGTCGTCTTTACAACAAGAATTAAATAATGTAGTTAAGTGGAGCTATTCAAACCTTATGCAAATTAACATCACTAAAACAAAAGCAATGTTATTAACAATCAGACAAAGACTTCAAACTCTAAGCTCACACACATCACTTCAACTTCACATCGATAACATGCCAGTAGAAAGTGTAATTGAGCACAAAACATTAGGCCTAATCATTGATAGAAACCTAACCTTTAATTCCCATGTTCAAGCGCTCATTAAACAAACAGAGAAAAAAAGTCTACCAACTCGCCAAAATTAAAAACTTCCTTGATGAGGACACAAGGAAACTATTCTATACTTCTCATATACAGACACACCTTGACTACTGCTCTACAATCTGGGACGGCTGTTCTAATTCAAACACCAAGCGACTTTACTCACTCCAGAAACGGGCCATGAGTTTAATTTATAGCAAACATTTATCTGACAATCCTAGCCTGTATAAACGCCTTCCAGTTACTACCATTCCGCAAACGCCTGCTTTTCAATAAAGCTAAACTAATTCACAAAATCCTGCATCGGAATGCCCCAAATTACCTTTGGCCATTGTTTAAATATAATGCTAGACACAGTAAACGTTTAAATATACTACACATTCCGAAGCCTAGGATTGACTTATACAAAACAAGCTTAACGTACTCTGCAGCTCAACTGTGGAACAATCTTCCACAAGAAATCAAAGACATCACCAATCCCTATTCATACAATCGCAAATTATTCGAACACTATCTCATTACGGATTACCTTCCTCCTTAATAATTGAGATAATAATAATAATAACAAAACCCTAGTATAACAGCCAATCCCCTTTTTGTAGGCCAGTATATTCCACACGGCTAATAACAAGTGTCAGACCATTATCTAATATTACTGTGTCGTGTAGTTTTGATGTTTGCATTTTGCCCATGCCTTTATAATGCATATCTTTTATATTGTTGCTGTTCTTTGTTAGCCTTGAATGATGTGTGAATGAAATAATGTATGAAAGAGAGTGATAGAAGGGCAGAATGTTAGACGGGCCTGCGTGCCCAATTCTTAACCCTTTGAAAATAAAGTTTGTTCTATCTATCTATCTATCTATCTATCTATCTATCTATCTATCTATCTATCTATCTATCTATCTATCTATCTATCTATCTATCTATCTATCTATCTATCTATCTATCTATCTATCTATCTATCTATCTATCTGTCTGTCTGTCTGTCTGTCTGTCTGTCTGTCTGTCTGTCTGTCTGTCTATCTATCTATCTATCTATCTATCTATCTATCTATCTATTTATTTATTTATCTATCTATCTATAGCCAGGGGACTTAACCTAAGATATAGCAATGCTACTAAACGTTATGTCCCTTTATATATTTTTTCTTATGTTAAGTCATGTAATTTAATTATTAAATGTTAGTAAGTAAATAGCTGATTCTACACTAAAAAAACTATGACAGTTAGTTGCACGGGAATGAAAAGAAGACGTGTAGAAAATTTCATCTCAATCAGATGGACCGTTATCGAACGCATCCAATACATCCCCACCCACCCACATACATACATTCTGTTTTATATATATATATATATATATATATATATATATATATATATATATATATATATATATATATATATATATATATATATATGCATGCGTTTGCGAACCTGCCCATCCGATTGAGATGAAATTTTCTACACGTGTTCTTCTCATTCCCGTGCTGCCGACTGGCATAGTTTGTTAGTTTACAAACAGTTATTTACGTAATAAAATTTTATTTCTTGATTACATTATAATTTATATATAGCAAGGGGACTTAACTTAAGAAAAGTTATATCAAGGGACATAACTTTGAGTAGAATTGCTATATCTTAAGTTATGTCCCCTTGCTATATTTACGCCGAAGATAGATAGATAGATAGATAGATAGATAGATAGATAGATAGATGGATAGATAGATAGATAGATAGATAGATAGATAGATAGATAGATAGATATATAGATAGATAGATAGATAGATAGATAGATAGATAGATAGATAGATAGATAGATAGATAGATAGATAGATAGATAGATAGATAGATAGATAGATAGATAGATAGATAGATAGATAGATAGATAGATCCCCGCCAGGGACTGGGCGAAGCCAGGCCGGGTCAGCTAGATATCAGCCGGATATACACACACACACACACACACACACACACACACATATATATATATATATATATATATATATATATATATATATATAGAGAGAGAGAGAGAGAGAGATAGAGAGAGAGAGGGGGGGGGGATTTATATATATATATATATATATATATATATATATATATATATATATATATATAGAGAGAGAGAGAGAGAGAGAGAGAGAGAGAGAGAGAGAGAGAGAGAGAGAGAGAGAGCCGTGCTATTGGACACCTCACTGCAAGAGACAGTGTCATGCACCTACTTGGGTAGCCACGGGATAAAAGTTGGGGGAACGATGAAGATGTCATTAGAACACAGAAGGTTATAGGAACTTGTACAGTAGCCTGCGAATAAAATAACTAGAAAGAACTTTGTCTGGAATACACAGGGCAAAATAAATTGGGAAAACATGGGCGGTGTTGCATGGGATAGCTAAGGATAGCTGTGCTAAGTGGGATGTGATTGAGGGCCAGTATCCCCATAGGGCCCTCTCCCTGGTATAGAGGTTAAACGACTTTCTCCGTTATCTCGTATACTCTCGTAAGTAACGTGACGTTGCGCGAGAATCGGTAGCGGTTCTCTCCGCGTCGGTAACTTACGGTATACGTGAGCCGGTCGCTCAGAAAGCCATGGCAAACTACTGAGCGTAATCTTGCCAAGAAATCAACAATCAGCTGAAAGATGCTGATGTTGACAGTGATGTCCTGTAGAGGATATGCGAACCGAACAAGAAAAAAAAATCCCCATATGGGACAAAGGACTAAAGAAGAAGCACTGACCATAAAAACTCCGATCCATTTCCCTTAGAACTGTCTCCGTGAGCTTTTTACAGTCCTTCAACGGCACATGCGACTTAAAATGTAATTTAATCTGTACTGTTTAATTAATATATAACACATGTCTGCTTCACGAGCTGATAAGAGATGGCATATATCGCAACATAAGTTGCTGACTTTTGTTAAACAAAATTATTTTCAGTTGATTGTATATATACACTACAGCTGGACTTTAGAAAATACCGCTGTCATTACAGACTTTATGTTGCGATACCTGGCTGCAAGTTTGTGAAGACTACAAACTCTGGGTTTGAATACAGGACAGTTTCGTGTGTTGTGTAAACTGATAATTTCAGGGTAAGGTTGTATTATGCATTTTCTAAATAATATAAAATGATACAAAGTAGTGCAGCTTTACATAACAGAATTACGACACTTACAGGACGTTGCGGTGATTAGCCTTCAATTGCAAATAAACACATTCACAAAACACAGCATATAGTCAAGGAGATCTCCTGTGACTACATCAAAACGTGACGACAGGACGAGAAGAACAACAAAATGAAAACAATGAAAGTAATGAAGAGAAAATGAAGATTGCAAAACATGTTCATACTTACTACAAAATTCCGAGATGTGTATAACACCGAATATCGCCGATGTCTTCTTTGTATACCCAACCGAGCGAGTGGGAAGTAGGATGATGACGGTGTGGTGGGTCTAACGGTTTAGTGAGCACATTGAAAGAAGGGGGGGGGGGAGAGGCAGTAAGGTAGGACGGCAAACTGTGATAGTTGTCTGAGAATGGTATCTGAGCAATCCCAGTGGAGTCCTAAAGTCGGGGTGGACTGATATGCGTGAGCGCACATATATACATCTAAACCGATCAAGAGACATTCATACGATAGTGCACATGGACATGTGCAAGGTATATAGGAGAAGAGAGAGAGAGAGAGAGAGAGAGAGAGAGAGGGAGAGAGAGAGAGAGAGAGAGAGAGAGAGAGAGAGAGAGAGAGAGAGAGAGAGAGAGAGAGAGATTGGTACAGTTACTGCGATGTGCCACATGGGGTATGCGGACACATGATATGGGTAGGCACAGAGAAGCAATTTTCACAGCTTTACCGCAGATCCACCCAATTTTATTAATATTTTTACTATGCATTTTCTAGCATGGTATAGTGCCAGACAGTTAGTTAAGATAAACAAACAACATCATCAAAAGAGCTCGGTGTTCCAGGGGTGAACCAATCCAACAGAAAACTTCGAAAGCATTGTGTCAACATTGATAAATGACTCGAAGCCGGTATTCATCAGTTAAGGCTCCATGTATTGCCTGTGTTCAAGCTTGTGCCACACATCCATGATAATAATGATACGTATTAATAATTCGAATGCTACCGTGCCTGTAACAGCCAGGCGGGACGGTAGTGAAATAAATATAGGAATATTGCACAAGCAAACATATTCTATGCTTGCAGATATAATGTCCCGGCACTTCGGTTCCTCACCAATCGGCCTCTGCGTCACCTTGCCCTGACTTTCCAAGTCCCATTTTGATAAAGTTGCATCTGTCCGTCGTTTCTCGGGCTTCTATGAATCGTGCCTTAACAATCTCGCTCTTCCATCCAATATTTATTAGCCATCAGTGCGATGTCCTGCCAGTTTATAACTCCTCTTGTTTCTGCGAATCGAATCGTGCTGCCTCCTCTGTCAAGCCCCAAGATCTGACTGTTTATTGTTGTTGTTGACTACTTAAGTGACGTTTTCTCCTTCTCACGTCATTTCGTTAGTTTCTCGTAAATATTGGCTCGAGGTTTTCTCACCAGCTCCTTTTGGCGTCATTTCGTCTGATCTGCTACTTGGCATATAGGTATATACTTATATTGTCTGCTCCGTGACGAAGAGTTACCGACGCAGTTCGTAGTCCCGCAAAACCGTGTTCGAAACACAGCTGTGTTGATATTTACTGAAATGTTATTAGTACCTGTCGTTCAGAAAGCATTGACAATCTTTTTTTTTTGTCCGCATATTCTTTACAGGACATCGCTGTCAACATCAGCATCTTTCAGCTGATTGTTGATTTCTTGGCAAGGTTACGCTCAGTAGTTTGCCATTGCTTTCTGAGCGACCAACTCACATACCCTGTAAGTTACCGACGCGGATGAACCGCAACCGATTCTCACGCACGTCACGTTACTCACGAGAGTCACGGGATTACAGAGAAAGTCGTGTAACACCTAGACCAGGGAGACCAGGCAGTGGCAATCTACCGAACGTAAACTTGTCCAGGAATCACGAAAAGCCAAATAATGCTGGGGTTTACTGCTACTTTCTGTGAAGGACATGCAACTAACTTTAGTCTTATATGTATATATTAGCAACACAATAATAGCAGCAGAAGTTGCTGAGGTCATTAACACGATGAATACAATTTCTCATCGACAGATTTGCTGCTGTCTCTAACATGGATCAAGCAGACCAACTGACACTTCTCCTGGTCGTTGGATTCTTCTTGTCTTCGCTGGGGGACGATCATTGTATTTACCAGGTGTCAATTCATCTAGCTCTGTGACAGAGATGAGAAATGTCATTGTATTTAAGAGGTTCTCACATCCATCTAGGTCTGTGACAGCCATGAGGAGAAATCACCATTATCCAGTGCCTTACAGGCTAGCGTGAGCGATCATACCTCTCCACAAATTACGATATTAGGCGTCATTATTTCAAAGCATGATTGTCTTATAAATATACAGCGGTGGTTTCCCCTTGTCTTCTGTCGTTTTGTGTATTGTTGCTTCCACAAGCCTTTGTCTAAAGAGACAGACCCTGCAATGCAGCAGGGGGATGAAGTTATATATGACGCCTCTTACCCGCCGATGCCACGTCATAGAGTTTTGAGGGGAAATAAACCATTGTAAGAACTAAGAGCTTTTCTGTGACATTTGAACTCACAAGCCTCAATTTTCTCAGTGTTCTGTCCATGACTCACATCCACATGATGCTACAGGAAAGATGCAATTCCTCAAACATTTCACTGTAACGTGGTTTCTGATGGTGTTCCTTGCCTTCTGACTACTGATTAATCTCTGCAATACTATGGCCAGCCTGCGTAGGATCTCATTTTACCAAGTGCATGTGTTGCTGATTGTCGAGATAAGGTATTCAAAGCTTGTAACGTCTGAAATTATAAGAGTTTGTTACATGTCCTGCACAGGACGTGACAGTCAACCCCAGCATCATTTGGCTGGCAATTTTACGTTCAGTAGTTTGCCATTGCTTTGAGAACTACCGGCACTCATACATTTGCATGGGAACTATCGCAAGTTGCTTCCCAATCGCCCGCAGCTGTGCTTCAAACGCGGTATATGGGATTACGAACTACATTCGTGACATCTTCGTCACAGAGCCGGTTGAATTGCTAACTTAATATAAATAAATCACGAGCCTTCTCTGTGGCGAAGGGGTAACGAATGCAAATCGTAATCCAGCATACCGTGTGTGATACACAGTTGTGGGCGATTTAGAAGCAGACTGCATTGCGTTGGTGTCACTACAATGGTATGAGTGCCAGTCGTTCAGATAGCAATAGCTAACTACTAAACGTAAACTTGCCCAGGAATCAGACACAACCACAAATGTTGGAGTTGACTGCTATGTCCTGTAAAGGATATGCAAGTAACTAACAGTGAGTCCACCTGGTAGGGCCATGGTGCTATGTAAGATGTGGGATATACAGCTGAGGGAATCATTATGCCCGGTGCTATGTAAGATGTGGGATATACAGCTGAGGGAATCATTATGCTGGTGCTAGGTAAGATGTGAGATATACAACTGAGGGACTCATTATACCTGGCATATACCAGATCGTCCGTAGTGCTACGAAAGATATAGGATCAACAACTGATGGAGTCATTATACCTGGCATATACCAGGATACCCACAGTCCTAGGTAAGATGGGGGATGCGTGCAAAACACGTGCCTACCTCCGAGTCAACGCAAACACGCAACATCCATTGCATTGTGTATGTGTGTGTGGGTGTGTGTGTGTGTGTGTGTTGTTTGTGTGTTTGTATGTGTTGCATTGTTTATATGTGTTTGTGTGAGTTGTGTATATGTGTTTGTGTGTATGTGTGTATATGTGAGCTTACTGGGTGGTTAACTGTATTAAGATTTCACGCACACACTATCCAGTGCCGCCCATCGGGCGCTGGAGCGCAAATTATTCATCCCAACGCCGCTTGACAGCAGATGTGGAAGATGCTGATGATGGTGACTATGACTGATACAGACTCCAATTGTTTGATGTGTGAGTGGGTACCTCCTTTTCTTGTGTAGCAAGATAGTCATGCAAGACAGATACATCTTGTAGTAATTGTCCCTTCCTTTTCCCCATGCAGTAGATATAATGGCAAGCAGCTGTAATAATTACAGAATCACATAAAAACCAAACGCAAATTGACTGTGTACAACATGATATATTGGCTTTTCCTCCAGATGAACCAGATTACCACAATACCAGCTCGAAGTTTGCCTGCCAACCTGACACAAATCTCCTTGGATGAAAATCCTATTATCACCATAGATGAAACTGCATTCGACGCTTCAGCTTTGACCTTAACCAGGCTTTGGTTCTCAGGTGCTTTATTTACGAGAATCCCAGATGCCTTTCTCCATTTGCATGCACTGACAGAACTTAACTTTGGCACATCAAACATCACAGACTGGAACATTAACGCAATGAAGATTATTGGTCAAACACTGAAGACATTTTATTTGACACAAAACGGTCTCCAAATATGGCCAGACTGCATTCAGTGTTTTCCCCATCTAAATTCTTTGAGTATCACAGGTACATCCATTGAAACAATCTCAGATGATACATTCGACAGCATGGCTAACAGTTTAACATTTATAACATTATATGGCAACAGGCTTACTGCCGTCCCCAAGGCTCTTTCAAAGCTGATCGCTTTGGAGTCATTATATTTAAATCAGAATACAATTGTAGACATCACGTGGCTTCCTCTAGAGGCTAGGGTGAGTTCGTTAGCCCTTGATAACAACAGAATTTCAGACGCAAAGTTACTCAGTCAAATAGTCAGTAAATACGCTGATAGTTTGAATGAATTTGGTATAACCAGCAATCTACTAACTGTTATTCCAGATTTTTCATCTCTGCATAAAATGGACCAATTCTATTTCAATGCTAATCGAATAAACGATCCATATTACAATTCACTGCCTTTAAATATTTCCGGGTTAGGTTTTGCCAACAACTCACTTCTCTCAATTCCCAGTGTTATTTTGAAGTTGAAATATGTCACGGCACTAGATATAACTCCAACATTATACATGATTTGAAAGGGGATGAAATACCGCAGTGGATCAGCTTTATTGACATAGATTATAATTTTATTACAGAAATAACTGATACCAGTTTCCCAGAGAATTCCAGTTTAACATACTTGAGCATGAACTATAACCCGGTGTCACAGATATCTCTTTCTGCCTTTAAAAATGTTCCTCTATTAACAGATGTATCCACTGAGAGTTCGAAGCTGACCCGTGTGCCTCTGGCCTTTGCATCTCTGGTAAATATTGACTACCTTGACATCAGCGACAGCAGGAGCCTAATTTGTACGCGCCTAGAGAAAGATTTAGGGCCCTGGTTTAAGAGATTCAATGAATACAGTTTTTCTGGAAATTGCAGGGACATTTCTGTTTAATTTTTCTTTAACAGCCTTAGCCTAACTTGTCCCCCGGGTGAGTTATCTTAGGTATATAACAAAGCACAACAAGCAGGTAGCTAGCCGCTATGGGTCAGTGAGATGTAAGGACTAGCACACATGGGGCAGTGAGGAGCATTTTGTGATATTCACTGGCACAGGAACGGAGCAATATGGGTACGACCCGTTGCCGTGAAGTTGGAACCGTGACTAACTAACTAACTAACTAACATTTTGTAGGCTGAATGTATGCAGGAATATGTGGCCATTCTTTCTATCACATGTTGTAGGCTGAATGTATGCAGGAATATGTGGCCATTCTTTCTACCACATGTTGTAGGCTGAATGCATGCAGGAATATGTGGCCATTCTTTCTATCACATGTTGTAGGCTGAATGTATGCAGGAATATGTGGTCATTTTTTCTATCACATGTTGTAGGCTGAATGTATGCAGGAATATGTGGCCATTCTTTCTACCACATGTTGTAGGCTGAATGCATGCAGGAATATGTGGCCATTCTTTCTATCACATGATGTAGGCTGAATGTATGCAGGAATATGTGGCCATTCTTTCTATCACATTTTGTAGGCTGAATGTATGCAGGAATATGTGGCCATTCTTTCTACCACATCTTGTAGGCTGAATGTATGCAGGAATATGTGGCCATTCTTTCTATCACATGTTGTAGGCTGAATGCATGCAGGAATATGTGGCCATTCTTTCTACCACATGTTGTAGGCTGAATGCATGCAGGAATATGTGGCCATTCTTTCTACCACATCTTGTAGGCTGAATGTATGCAGGAATATGTGGCCATTCCTTCTACCACATCTTGTAGGCTGAATGTATGCAGGAATATGTGGCCATTCTTTCTACCACGTGTTGTAGGCTGAATGCATGCAGGAATATGTGGACATTCTTTCTACCTCTTATCCTGCGAGAGTCGCAGAATTAATCAAACCTTACCCCGACACCTATAATGACATTATCAGCGAATTGTCCCAAAATGGGTTATTTTAGATATAACTACACATTGTGATTGTCCACCACGTGAGTTATTTTAGATATAAATACACTTTGTGATTTCCCCCCGCTTGAGATATTTTAGACATAAATACACATTGTGGTTGTCCCCCACATGGGGTATTATAGATATAAATACACATTGTGATTGTCCCCCGCTTGAGTTATTTTAGATATAAATACACAATATGATTGTCCTCCACGTGAGTTATGTAATATATAAATACACATTGTGACTGTTCACATGTGAGTTATCTAACATATACACTGTTATAGTGTTCCAGCAGATTTCAATTATCTCTAAAAACAAATTATTTTACTTTGTAATGATACTGATGAAACTCTGTCATATATATTAGGGACGTTCATTTGATAACCGTTCCCATAGCTTTATTACAAAATCCTGAAAGAAACATTAACAGGTGTGGTAGAATTTAAAAAAAGCATTCATTTTGTATGAATTATACACCATGGATTGGTCAGAAGAAAACGTCGTAGTCATTCAGGCAAGTATCCCATTGCTTAGGTAGGCGGAAAATGCCATCCGCAAAAAAATATTGTGATTGCTCACTGAACCAAGTGTTTACCGCGTTCATTACGTCTGCATCTGTGTGAAATCGTTGCCCTAGAGAACTTTTTTTTAGAGGTCCGAACAAATGAAAATCACATGGTGACAAGTCAGGACCAAAGGCTGGATGTTACATAATTTCCCACTTCTTCCTTGCTAATGCTTCCTGTACAATCTTTGCGACATGCGGACGAGTTTTATCGTGCAACAAAATCACACCCCGAGAAAGCATGCCGGGTCGCTTTTTTTTTCTTGATGACGTTTTGCAGCTTGTCTAGTGTTTGCAAGCAGTGGGTAGAGTTGATGTTGACACCAGGTTCTTTAAAGTCGGCCAACAATAGCCCTTCATGGTCAAAGAATGCGCTCAGCATAACCTTACCCGCGGCAAGATAATATGTAACTTGAATTGTTTGCCTTTTGGTGATCAAGCATGCTTCCATTGCATGCTTTCTCTTATGCTGCTCGGCTCAAAGCGGTGACACCATAATTCATCGCCTGCCACTATGCGGAATAGAAACACATCACCCTCCACTCTGTAACGCAGCAAGTGGTTCAAACACCATCCCATGCGTTCGTATTTTTGGTGGTCGGTGTGGCATAACCGCTAACCACCATTATTCAGTTGACAAGAATGCACGCCAAAGAGAGGGGAAAATATAAAACAATTGACTGCACCAACTCAAACTGAAACCAAAACTTAAAAACTAACGCAACATCAAAACTGAAACTGGAACAAGTGACAGATGACGTCAATTCTAGGAAACATTTCATCAGCCCAAACTCAGGAGATCATTGGATAAGAACAGACACGTGACAACGCCTCCATTCGAAAGCCCGCTTAGAATATGTTAATCGCGCACGTCTACTGCAACCCGCCTGATGAACAGACGTAAAAGCTGGTGTGACCACATTTTCAAATAGGGACGGCAGAATGTCTAGATCCGAGGTAAGCTTGTTACTCATTTGATTAAACTGATGACCAGATGTATCAAGTGACAAGTAATGGTATCCAGTGTTTGTAATGTCAAATGAAATGTATTATTATAAATTAAAACCTCTGAAGTGAAAAATGCTCGACTGTTGATTCTGACGACGCAGAGCCGATTCCCGGGCAAACTGACACTCTAATACTCTTTTCGAATACTGCAATCTCTGATATTCTTAAAGATAGTTATTAACTTTAAGAAGTGCATAATAATACTACATTCTATTCTGGACAACTGTACGAAGTGATGATTCTGAGACAATCTTGTGCATTTCATTAGAAACACTGCTTCAAATACTATCACTATCTACAGCGAATCAGACAGTTCGTGTACTAGAATAAGTGCCACGTTTTAAAACAAGACTTATCTATGTCTATTTTCAATGCCATGGCCACCAGCACAGGCGGTCATCCCAATGACATACGGGGACTTGGGACCTCATGGTGCGGCTCTTGCTCCTGGGGTATCCTGAGTCCTAGAGATTAAGCTCATTTTGTATATTCAGAACACTCAAATACAAATTTGCACAGCTATGTTCATAAGCATTGTGTAATTGTTTCCCCTTTACTTAACATATGATGCTTGCAATTATCGCTGTTTTTCAACATTATTATTATTATTATTATTATTATTATTATTATTATTATTATTATATTATTATTATTATTATTATTATTATTATTATTATTATTATTATTATTATTATTATTATTATTATTATTATTACTATTATTTTATTCAGGAAATCAAACATGTGGTGGACCTGTTGCAGATCATACACCTTTATAAAAGAATGGATCTGGCTTCTCGGCCTTTTGGCTAGGATCAAAGTGTAGTATCTGCACTTGATCTTACCAGGACTACGTGCAAAGGTGGTCATCCGAATGACACATGGGGACGATGGACCTGATGGGGTGGCTCTGACCTTAAATGGGAAACAGCGAGCCCTTATTATAAAAAATGAAACATAAAAAAGAATCGATGCACATTTTGCAATTCATTATTAAAACCGTATTTCATATACAATATTCAACAGTTTTACACATTCATTTCGGTCCATCTATTGAACTTAAGAATTTGTGAGGGTCCAAGTGTATACTATAAAGTTTTCTGTAAGTATACTGTAAGTTTTCCTTTGGAATTGCAGTTACCGAAAATAACATTTATCTATGTGAATTGAAACATCGCTAGATTTGCCGTTCCAGAATAATAAATAGTATGCAATCATTACACATTAGGACATTTAGGAAATCTTGCTGCATTTGACATCTGGTTTCTTGTTGTATTTGCAAATGTAAAGGATAACATACAATGCACCTTGTAAATACACACTGTTTTGCACTAAATAAAACCACATTAAATGGAAGACATATAATTTAAAAAAAAAAAATGATGAAAGGGACATAACGATAAAACAGCTATTTCAAGGGACATTACTGAAAACAACATAAATATATATATTATGCGATTAAACAAGTTGCAGTGTTTGTCTTAATCTTTATAAAATTATCATATAAGTTATCGACAATTTCAAGCTTCATAAAGACTGACATAAAAATTTTCAACTATCTTCACAGAATATTTAAAACTTAAGGCTTTATTTTAAATTTTTGAAAATTTTATAAATAGTTTTTCTATGTCACATGGATATTAAATGTTTTGCTGTATCCTTTAAAAGGATAATAAGCATAGATGGTGACTGGTATAAAAAAAAATATTTGTCGGTCCTGTTAAAGGCCAAATATCCTTAAAAGAACTATATTTATTCCGCTAATAAACAGGGCGGCTTGAAATTATGCACCAACTATAGACTGTTGCCCTGGTCAGTCATGCAAGTAACATTCTACTAATATCATAATGAGAATACTTCGTAAGATATGGAAGAAGAGATTAACGTGGTTCAAGTTGGATTTTAAATAAAGAAAGAGGAACAACAGAGTAGCATACTCAACATGCGTTTAATAGTAGAGAGGTGTAGATAATTTAATGTAAACCTATTCTCCTGTCGTGTGGATTATTCAAAGGCATTTGACTGTTTCATCATCATGTGCCATGCCGATAAGATTGGACGGTCATGATTCGACATCTCACTTGATCACCAGAGTCATGGATCAACTCAGTGCTCTTATCTCGACCACACCAAATGACCAAACCATCCAGGTATTTACTTCTTTGCCTTCCCCTTGTTCTCTTCCCCTCGATCACGCCAGTTGTCATCAAGTTTTCCAATTTATTTCTTCTCATAACGTGACCAACAATGTGTGACTGTCTACGTCTAATTTCTCTAATCAGTGTATGATTTTCATGTGTTTCTTGTAGGATTTAGTCATTGGTTTTTCTGTCTGTCCATCGTATTCTTTGTATTTTACTCAGATACCACATATCCACAGCCACCAGATGTTTTTTTCAGCTTGACTGATCATTCTCCACGCTTCGCATCCATACAAAAGTACAGGTTGTATGTAGCACTTCAGCACTCTTTTTCTCGTTGCAGTTGACATCTTGTTATTGGCCAGTATGTTTTTCATCTTACAAAAGGCTACGATTCTTGTTCTAATCTCTTCAAGGCATCTAACATCATATGGTATGACTGTTCCGAGATAATTGTACCGATTCACTACTAAATGTTGTAGATTCTGCTAAATGTCTGCAATCAATAGTGTATCATCCGCATATCGAATGTTATTGATGTATCGTTCTCCCAATGTTGATTCCGTTCATATCTTCTATATTTCTGAAAATATGTTCACTGTACAGGGAAAAGAGATCTGGAGACATTACACATCCCATTCTCACACCTCTCTTAAAAGGCTGGCATTGACCTAATTTATTATCAATACGGCAGCTTGTTGTTTCCAATATATGCTGTTGTTTTTTTTTTTTTCCAAATCAAGGGTCTTTCCTATACATGTGTAGATCTGCAAGCATCTTTATCATATTGACATGTCTTACTTTATCGAAAGCCTTTGTGTTGTCAATAAAGCAAAGATATAGGTCTTTTGTTTATTTATATACATCGGTCCCTTAATGTTCTCAGCATTTACACAGCATTTATTGTACCGTTGCCTTCTACAAACTCACATTGTTCTTCTCCTTTTTCGAGTTGTATGTTTCTTTCCAACTCGTTGCATTATAATTCTTAGCAAAATCTTCGTGATGTGGCTCACTGTACTACTTGTTCGATGGTGATAACATTCCAAGGCTCCCGGTTTCTTTGGGATTGCAATAACTATAGAATTACATTATTCAGGGGGTATATTTCTAGAATCATATAATATTATGTTAAGCAGTCTGGAGACTTGATCTATTCCATATTGTTCTAAGGCATTGATTATTTATGTTGTGATGTTGTCTGAACCGGGTGTTTTCTTGCGTGTTTTCATATGGTTAAGAACATTCTGAGCTTCCATCGTTAAAATTGATGGTTCTTTATTATTATTTCGAATAACATACTGGTATCATCATAGAGATATTTCACATCATCTGGCCATACATGTAAAATCTGATCTTTTTATATTATGTTTTTCCCATCTTTTGTTTTTAGGCAGCCTGTTTACGTACATGTTCGTTTATTTACATTGAAAGATCTTAGTATGCATGAGAGCAAATGATTACTCTACCATGCCATGCATCTAATATTATCATGTGTATATGAATTTATATGTTGTATTCGCAAATGTAAAAAAAAAAAAAAAAAATCACACACACACACACACATACACACACACACACTCACACACACACACACACTTACACACACACACACACACACACACACACACACACTTGTATATACAAACTGTTTTGTACGAAACAAACGTTTATTTTTATCTTCTTTAATTCAGCAACTTTGTATTGTTTCATGGCATTCTCGCTATGATCAAAGTGTAGTATCAGTTCTTATAACACGACAGTGATTAAGGGTAGGCTGACGTAACTGTACTTGATCTAGCCATGGCCACCAGCGGAGGTGGTCATCACAATGACATACAGGGACTTGGAATCTCATGGGGTGGTTCTTGCTCCCGGGGAACACATACGGGGACCTGAAACCTCATGGGGCGGCTCTTGCTCCTGGGAACACATACAGCGACTTGGAGTCTTATGGGGAGGCGCTCTTGCTCCTGGGGAACACATATAGGGACTTGGAACCTCATGGGGCTACTGTTGCTTCTGGGGAACACATACAGTGACTTAGAACCTCACGGGGTGGTTCTTGCTCCTGTGGAACCATGAGCCCCAAGCATTAAGCAAATGTTTAATATTCAGGACCTCAAACACAAATGCTCACAGCTATGCTTATAAGCAGTGTGTATTTGTTTTCCCTTTACTTAACATATGATGCGTACAATTATCGTTGTATTTCATCATTTTTATTATTATTTCATTCAGGAAATCAAACATGGGATGGTCCTGTTTCAGGAAATATACCTTTAAAAAGAATGTATCTGGCTTATCGGCCTTTTGGCTTAGATTGATTGATTGATTGATTGATTTATGAACCGACATCACAGCATTCGGGACATTCCCAAAAGCGCTCCGTCCCCATCCTCAGCAGCCAGCGAAGAGTTCCAACACTAATAGTTCCAGTAGCTTAGATCAAAGTGTAGTATCTGCACTTGATTTTACCAAGATTACATGCAAAGGCTGTCATCCGAATGACACACGGGGGTATGGGAGCCCTTATTATAAAAAAATGAAACATAAAAAAGAATCGATGCACTTTCTGCAATTCATTATGAAAACCTATTTCATATAAAACACCCAACGTTTTTACACATTCACTTACGTCCATCTATTGAACTGAAGAATTTATGAGGGTCCAAGTGTGTTATTCTACAGCATACTGTCAGTTTTCCTTTGGAATTGCAATTACCGAAAACAACATTTATCTGTATGAATTGAAACATCGCTACATTTGCCGTTCTATAATAATAAATCGTATGCAGTCAATACCAAATGAGGGTTGCGGTTCCTCATGGGTGTCAGAACCGCCCCATCAGGTCCCACATCCACTCAGAACCGCCCCATCAGGTCCCACATTCCACGTGTGTCATTCGGATGGCCGCGTCTGTAACTGTGCCATCTGTGCAAGGTGACGTCTAATCAAGCGCATCCTCATCTTTAACAGTTGACCTTTACTTGCTTGAAGGTCCTGGCCGATAAATCGTAACAGCTGTAGACATCCATTTGATTAGGATGGCGTCTCTTTCCTTCTTTACTTCCTCCGCGGGCGTATTATGTTAATAGAAAGCATTTCGTAAGTGCTAATCGATCTTGTATTCAATAGAAAGGTCAGCGATGTCAGGCATGCTTCGTGCAGAGTGGCTTGCTTCGCTTCGGAGGTCACGGGGGGCAAGCATCGCCTGGCATGCAGGTGTGCTGGGGAATGAACAGGCGGACAGATTGGCTGGGTCTGCAAAAGTTGGTGGAGTATTGATGCATGATAAGGCAGACATGGTTGCGATCCTTGCGGGAGCACGTGTACACATCGCAGGAGCAGATGGATCATCATGAGCTGCCAACAATGCGGCAGGGAGAAGTGACGAGGGAATCTGGCCGACGCTCGACGCTCAGAGGAAAGGGGAGGTGGACATATAATCAGATTGCTACTGGTACTATTTGTGTTGGAACACTTCGCTGGCTGCTGAGAATGAGGACGGAGAACCTATGGGAATGCCCCGAATTCTGTGATGCCTTTTCCTGGATCAATCAATCAATCAATCAATCAATCGTATTTCCATAACTTTTAATTATTGAATATTTGGAAAGAAAAAAAAACGTCGTGTCTTCGTCATCTTCATTTATTTCACTCTGACACGATCATAGAAACTGAAGCACACGATATTTTAAATAATAAACGACGCATCGTTACTGCTAAATGAAATCTGGCTGCTCTACAATGTCCTACCCTTCAGATGTTATCCGTCGTATTCCTGACTTCTAACGCATACGTCTGTACCGGTGGAAAGCCAGCTCAAAACTTCTAACACCTTGGTCTAACCTGATGGAAAGCCACATCGAAACTGCCCTTGTCAACAACAAAGTTGTTGTTGTTGAAAATCTTTCGTCATCACCCCCCAAATTCTCTACGTAATTACTCTTGATGCATTTTCGTGCGAAAGTAAACAATCAAGCGCATTTCCTATTTTTCTGTTCCCGCCAATATTATTTTCCCGCCAGTATTCCCTCTTCCAGGAGTTACTCTGTCACGCGTCTGCATATGGCCTTGGTTAAGATCAAGTGCAGATACAACACGTTGACCTTAGCTAAAATGCCGAGAAACGAGATCCATTCTTTTATAAAGGTATATGGCCTGAAACAAGCCCATCACATTTTTGTTTTCCTGATTTAAATACTAATAATAATAATGTTGAAAAACAGCGATAATTGTACGCATCATATGTCAAGTAAAAGGAAAACAATTACACATTGCTTATTAACAAAGCTGTGAAATTGTGCGTTTGAATGTCCTGAGTTTACAAAACGTGCTTAATATTTAGAACTCAGGATTCCCCAGGAGGAAGAGCCACCCCATGAGGTTCCGAGTCCCTGTATGCCATTGTGATGACCACCTCTGCTGGTGGCCATGGCCAGATCAAGTGCAGAAGGTGCATTGTGTATTTTCCTTTACATTTACAAAATACAAAAAAATCCCAGACGTCAAATGCAGCAAGATTATCTAAATGTCTATGTAATGACTGCATACGATTTATTATTCTGGAACTGCAAATGTAGCGATGTTTCAATTCATATCGATAGATTTGTGTTTTCGGTAATTGCATTTCCAAAGAAAAGCTTACAGTATCCTTAATCATTGTCGTGATACAAGAACAGATACTACACTTTTTTCTTAGCCACAATGCCGTGAAACAATTCAAAGTGCAAATTAAACCACACACACACACACAAAAATCACGTTTGTTTCGCACAAAAGAGTTTGTATTTGCAAGATGCATTATGTGTGTATTTATTTTTAAACATTTACATATCCTAGGACATCACTGTCAACACCTGCATTATACTGCTGGTGTTGATGTTTTGGCCAGTTTTTACATTCAGTAGTTTACAATTGCTTTCTGAACGACCGGCTCCCATACCAACAGGTTAAACCCTAGCGCGACACGGTATGCTACCAAATCGGTCGCCGCTGTGTTTCGAACGCGTGGTAAGCGGCACACGAGTCGCGTTCGCAAGCCTTTAGGCACGGAGATGCATTTGAGATTACAAGTTATGAATTCAAATACACATATTATAATATAATAATATTACATTCATTGCATGGTGTAATTACCTACACATTACTTGTTGATGAAGGTGGTATAGTAATCATTTTCTCTCAAGCATACTAAAATATTTCAGTAGAAATTCTTTCATACTCCAAGTATTCACATTCACACTTAGTTTTATTTAAACAAGTTTGACTGTATCACTGAATTTTTCATAATCCAAGTATTCTCATTCACTTTTGCTTTCTGAAAATGGTACATCTTGTGTGTACCTGCAACATTTTCCATACATTATACATCGCAACAAGCATCCCGTTTTACAAAGTAAAATGCACAATGGCGCGCGAGCGAGCGAGAGAGAGAGAGAGAGAGAGAGAGAGAGAGAGAGAGAGAGAGAGAGAGAGAGAGAGAGACTAACTTCATCACTGGCACAATGGATTTATTTGGGGCGTGCTTGTAAACTCGTTTAAATCACAGGGTGGACTCAGATTATATAGAGTATATCCAGGAGGGGATAAGTCAGGTGGGTAAGCTACCTAGTGTGTATTCAAGAAACGTATTTCGCATATCTAAATTAATCTTTATTACTCCTGGGGGTGCCATCTACCTCATTAACAAGGCCTTGAATGAAGTCTCCACCCGTACCTTGAAGTCTGCCTGAAAAACAGTTTTCCATCTTGTGTACCAGAGAGAGAAGAGTTTGAAGGATTATAGGCAGACGCAGCAGCTGTAGTGGATGAGATTGTGTCTTTGGGCACACATATGGGCCTGGAAGTCGATGGCAACGACTTGGAGGAGCTGATTGAGGACCACATTCTAGAGCTCACTACAGATGAACTTGTGGATCTTCAGAATGAACAGCTAAAGACATTAAAGGAGGAGCAGTCGTCCGATGATGAGGAGGCAGTGACCGTTTCAACTGTTAGGATTAAAGAAATTTGCAACAAGGGGGCAGACGTCGAAGTCTTTATTGTGAACCATCATCCAAACAAACTTATTGTTAATAGGGCAGTACACCTGATGAATGATAACGCGATGACCCACTTCAGACAGATTCTCCAGCAAAGGAAGTGACAAATTTCCCTTCATAGTTTCTTGGTGCAGAAAGATTCCCAGTCGGCTGCATCTAAACAGCGACAAGAAACTACAGAAACTAATCATTCAGAATAGCAAAGAAAGTGACAAATTTCCCATGATAGTTTTCTTGGCAAGAAAGATAGAAAAAACCATTTTTTAAAAATTTTAAATTTAATTTATTTGGTTGTTTTCTTTCTCTGTATTTAATACGCGAAGAACACATATTCTTTTCGTTTTGTCAGGTAAACGACCGGATTTTAACAAAAAAGAACGATTCTTTCATCTTGAAACGGAGTGTCTCTATTTCACTTATTTCAATGCTTCGGGTTTCCAAAGTTTCGAGTTAGGAACCGAGTTCTGGAACGAATTAAGTTCGTACCCGAGGTACCACTGTATATTATTCTTGGTATGATTTATGTGTTAACTATTGTGCTTCTACCAAATATTGTTGCTCTTTTGTATTTATACCAATGTAGCATATCTGAGATATGTTCTGTTAGTTTTAGCCCTGTCTCTTTGTGTGGTGTTCTGTGCTTACATGGAAATGTAATCCCATACAGTTTCATATTGTCTGTGTGCGTTAGGTCTGGAGGGAACTCAGACTGTTGTTTCCACTTTCACTGGCCCATAATCTGTGATTTATGTATAATATGTTTGGTTCCACTGCCTTCCCCAAAGTGGGAAAAGATGCGCAGTATGTTTCAGATGGATGTGTACCAAGTTCTTTATCTTCACAGGATTCTCCTGTTGGGGCATATATTTGAATAACGTTTATGCTAAAAGGTATACCGCTTAATTTAACTAGTAGAACTCTGTCTGACAGAGCCCAATATCCTTGGACAGATTTTGATGTTTGCCCATCCAAGATAATTGCTACCCCTCTTTGTCGATCTTCTCCTCCATAATAAATAATCTTAAAATCTTCATCTATCTTAATGCCTGCTCCTGTTTATCTCGTGTCGCACATCCTTAAAATATTAACTTTCTCTCTTTCCATTTATTGTTTGATGTTATCTAATTTTTCGTCGTCGTTTAACGTCCTAACATACCATGTTGCTAATTGTAATGTCTCCATCCGTGTCTTGCGATGATCTGTAGTTTGGCGAATCATAATGAACTAGGCCCCTTTAAGGAAGGTAGTTTGCCGTTGTTTTCCTTTCTTGGCAGTCAAGCTGAAAAACATCTGTTGGCTGTAGAAATGTGGATTATGAGGAGAATGCAAAGAATACAATGGACAGACAGACAAATCAATGACCAAGTACTACAGGAAACAAATGAAAATCGTAAATTGATTAGCGAAATTAGACGATTTTGTTTGTTTGCATACCCTTTACAGGACAATGCTGTCAACATCAGCATCATTCAGCTGATTGTTGATTTCTTGGCAAGATTACGCTCAGTAGTTTGTCATTGCTTTTTGAGCGGCCGGCTCACATCCCCCTTAAGTTACCAACGCGATTCGAACCACTGCTGATTTTCACCGTCGTCACGTTACTTACGAGAGTATACGAGATTACGGGGAAAAGTCGCTAACCTCTAGGCCACAAAGCCGGCGAAATTAGACGTAGACAGTCATAATTTTTTGGACATGTTATGAGAAGAAATGAATTGGAGAACTTGGTGACATCTGGCAAGATCGAAGGGAACAGACCAATGGGAAGACCGAGTGTGACGAAACGACTGCAGATAGTCTGGTCTCTGAGTTATATCCCTTTGATGGGATGGCGAAGGGTTAGTCTCCCTGGAATTAATAACAATAAATAGGGGGTTTCCCGTCTAAAGTAGTGCGTGACGTCACGATTCTGGTTATTTCTAGAGAAATCTAGAATGTCCCCCAGTAAGTGCGTACGTGGTCAAGATCACACTAGACTCACAATTGCCTCATGTAACACGGGATGGTGGAACAATCCGTGACGCAGGACTTCTCCGTGGCTCATGGAATTCACTCGGCCCGTGAAGGCATTGTGACGACGCACTTAGCTGGTCGTGAGCAGTCGCCAGTCGGACCTCAGCGTAGAAAGATCGCAGAAATGTGCTGCTGAAAGTTGATGTCGGTGTACGCAGTCAGAGCGGGACATCAGCAGACAAGATTGTGATTTCGGAATCACAGGTCAGTTGAATACTTTGTCTATTGTTTAACTGTGGTCCTTATACCGCGCCTACCTTCCCGAGAGAATTATTCGCCGCTCGGAATCGACTTCGCGAAGCGCTTAAATTTACCGTCGGCCGTCTACAATTTTAATTAGCGATTATCGATCGGCTTGGTAATGTGTTGACAGACGGAGCCAGCCTGCACAACAGCTGGGAGTGTGTATACACACTAGGCAGGAACGTGTGTTCTTTCTAGTACTGGCGTAAAACCGTTGTTTTTAGATTGATAGAATTATAAACTGTTTGTTTACAAATGATTTGCATGGTTAGTGATATGTATGCTATTATCACTGCTTTATGCAAGGAAGATTCTGGTACTTTACCAAGTGTTAGCAGTGACTTGTTTGGTGTAGTAATTACACCCGCAAGGCAGGTTGTTTGTCATTCATTACATAGAAATGCTAGATGCTGTTAATAATGATAAGTTAGGGCTTGTTATTATTATAGATGTATAATTTGCTTCGTTAGATTAGGATTGTAACTTAGATGTTAGATCAGTGGTGGTGATTATTCTTGGAATCAAGGTGTGATTCATGGGAAAGATCGGCAGGTAAGTATTTGCGGTGTAATGGTACCAGTGTTATTCCACGTAGGAAGAATGGTGTTACATTTATTGGATAACAGTTAATAGGAAGTATTTATGAGACCTATTGTCACGGCTTGATTACAGGTCCGTCCGCTAGAATGACCGTGCGTGTTCAATCTTGCGTATGTCTAGTCAACCGACTGGGAAGTAGGCCGGTCCGCCCGACCCGTTAGGTTGCAGGTCCGACCCCAAAGCGATCGTGCTTATTCGATCGTTGAACATATGCGACCGAGAGTGGTGCGGCGCTCTGTAATTCGAGGCCGTTGCGTCTAGGTAGATCCAGGATAGGAACCGAACCGGGTCTGTCTCTATTATTCTACTTTTCTAGAAACCTGACTCTGTTCATGGAGTACTTGAGGTACTGCAGTGAAATAGGAGTAGTATGTTAGGGGCATGAACCCCCAAAAATGAGGAGCTGAGTTTTGGTAGAGGAGAGGCTGGAGGCCTTGCTACATTGGATGACGTGACCTAAGTCGTCACGGGACAAAATGCACGGGACCCACAGTAGCTGTGGGAAAGTGTATTGGTGGATGGCCACCAAAGCTGTGCTCGACCGGCACAGAGATGTCCGACAAGAATGGAAGGTCAGTTAATAAAAGGTAACTCAGGTTCTGGGACAGGGATCCCAGGACGGAGCGATGGCTGTGATATGAGTTTGTTATTTAAGTTTAACAATTCATGAGTTATCCTTAGTTAATACTATAGTAATGAATTATAAGGAGTATAATTTATTATGGTCATATAGTTATTAATGTGTGTAGTTGATCAATCCATGGGTGAAAGGATTGGTTAATTGGTGAGTCTGTGTGGAAGGAGGATTTGTCTGGCTGGGCACCTCCTAGATAAAGTAATCACTACACCGAAAGGAAGTAGGTGTATTTGTTGATTGATGATGGAAGAGGAAACAGGAGTGGACTAGCACCAGGCGAGGGATGCTTTGACAGAGTCATACAGTCCACTCTGGTGCTAGGGGGCTAGTGGTAGCCCAGACGAGTGACTTGACTATGTACAGGTGTACTATTGCTTGCTCTTACATCATCATGCCTATACATTATAGTTAAGAGTGGATCTATGACGTGATGATCTCATTCATATATCTTTATTGTATTATGTAAAACTGAGAGGCAGGTGTAATGGTGGAGAGGCAGTTAGTTCTTGTTGTAGTTGAGTACTCACACCACCCCCTCCGTGTTTCAGGATTTGTTATTGCTATACCTAAGGAGATTCCAGAGTTTAACCATGAGCTCTAAGGGACCGGCTCATTCCAGTGCCGATAAAGAAGATGGTTGAGGCATTACTGGGAGCGGTCATCGGAATCTGCCGAGATCAACGATTGAAAAGACTGAGTACCGAATAAGTCGGTAGGTCTATGCTATGACCGCCGCAGAGAGTCCGACGAGTGTCAACAGATCCCGGTAGGATCCAAGACTGAAACGTCTGTTGATTCTAGCCAGTGAAGCACTGGTGGAATTCGAACTCAGTGAGAACCTTGATGATTGCAAGGTAGTGAATTT
>CAWUFQ010000001.1:2218528-2467416 GCA_963921405.1 Cepaea hortensis | reverse complement strand
ACACACACACCCACACACCCACACACCCACACGCACACACACACACATACACACACGCACACACACACAACGCACCTTTTTTTTTATACATACTGTTTTGTACGAAACAAAAGTGTTTTTTTTTTTAAATTAGCAAGTTTGGATTGTTTCACGGCATTTTGGCTAAGACTAAAGTGTAGTATGTGTGCTTGTATCGCGACAGTGATTAAAGATACTGTAAATCTTTCTTTGGAATTGCAGTTACCGAAAACAACAATGTATCGATATGAACTGAACCATCGCTTCATTTTCCGTTCCAGGATAATAAATAGTATGCAGTCATTACACAGACATGTAGAGAATCTTGCTGCATTTGACGTCAGAGTCTTGTTGTATTTTGTAAATGTAAAGGAAAACACACAATGCACCTTGTAAATATCTGAACTTGGTCTGGCCATGGCCACCAGAAGAGGTGCTCATCACAATGACGTACAGAGAACTGGAACCTTATGGGGCGACTCTTGCTCCTGGGGAATCCTGAGTCCTAAAACTTAAGCACATTTTGTATATTCAGGACATTCAAACACACATTTTCACAGATATGTCCATAAGCAATGTGTAAGTGTTTTACCTTTACTTAACATATGGTGCGTGCAATTATCAACATTATTATTATTATTATTATTATTATTATTATTATTATTATTATTATTA
The DNA here is from genome assembly GCA_963921405.1 of Cepaea hortensis. Taxonomy (NCBI): domain Eukaryota; kingdom Metazoa; phylum Mollusca; class Gastropoda; order Stylommatophora; family Helicidae; genus Cepaea; species Cepaea hortensis. The sequence continues at coordinate 2,466,723 of CAWUFQ010000001.1, read as the reverse complement.
TTATTATTTCACTCAGGAAATCAAACATGTGATGATCCTATTTCAGGCCATATACCTTTATAAAAGAATGGATCTGGCTTCTCGGCCTTTTGGCTAAGATCAAAGTGTAGTATCTGCACTTGTTCTTACCAGGACTACATACAAAGGCGGTCATCTGAATGACACACTGGAACTTCGGACCTGATAGGGCGGCTCTGATCCCCCACTTCCTTCAATATGGGGAGCCGAGAGCCCTTATTATATAAAAAAAAAAAAAAAAAAAAAAAACATAATAAATAATCGATGCACTTGTTGCAATTCAATATGAAAAACTTATTTCATATAAAACATTCAACATTTTTACGTATTCACTTCCGTCCATCTATTGAACTGATAAATGTATGAGAGTCCAAGTGTGTTATTCTAACCGTTAGAACGCTTCACGAATTTGCGTGTCATCCTTGCGCAGGAGCCATGCTAAACTTCTCTGTATAATCTAACGGACACTGTAAGTTTTCCATTGGAATTGCAAATTACAGAAAACAACATTTATCTATATGAATTGAAACATCGCTACATTTGCCGTTCCCGAATAATAAATAGTATGCAGTCAATACACAGATATTTAGGAAATCTTGCTGCGTTTAACATCTCGGGTCTTGCTGTGTTTGCAAATGTAAAGGAAGACACACAATGCACCTTGTAAATACACACTATTATGCACTAAATAAAACCACATTAAACGGAAGACATGTATTTAAACAAAGCAAAAAGGGACATAACATAACGATATAACAGTTATTTCAAGGCACATTACTGAAAGTAACATGAGTATATTATGTGATTTAAATAATTGTAGTATTTGTCTTAAGTTTTTATAAAACTATTATATAGCTTAACGAATATTTATGCTGCATAAAGAAGAGAATAATAATTTTCAATATCTTCACAGCTTGTGTAAAAGTTAAGGCTTTATTTTAAACTTTTGAGAAATTTATAAACAATTTTTCTAGGTCACATCGATATTACATGCAATATTTTATCCTTTTGATTGATGCAGCATCAAAGCACGTCTTTTTCTAAAATTTTTGTCTGGCCTGTAAAGGGCCACATATCTTTAATGAGAACTATCTTCATCCCCTTGTCGAAAAGACCAGGCAACAGATAAACATAAAATGGGTTCTGTGAGGTTTTTTGTGGGTTTATAGAGAATTACAGAAGTTCCAATGAGGGAAGTTCTATAAAGTATATCTCTCTATAAAAGATACAGGTTAGTAACAGCAAGTGTTGTCTAGAGGTATTGATATTTATTCTCGCATAACCCTTGTAGAGAAACCATTCAGTATTTTGGCTCATCGAGTACCCCCACTGTGAGAAATTAGACACAAGTTAAGTTCTACACAGAATTATTTATAGATGATTTCTCTTCTAGGCCATATATATATATAGAGAGAGATCTTGGCAGTTAGCCACAGCAACCAATGAAAGCAGTTCTCTCATCTTCCAGCTGACTGTGCTCTGATCGCCAACCTCATTTTTGATCTCATTACTTATTTCAAGTGACACAAGACACTCGGACAAATGATCACATTGACAATTGTACCATTGTAGTGAACATAAACAACAACAACAACTGTATTCTACACTGGTTGAACAAGACATCAACATGAGAAGATCTTGACAACAGTTGGACAAACATTCACAAAGGAATGATCACACCAACATATTAGACAAGTCATACATCATGGAAGATACTTGACAACAACCACACAGACTTTCACAATATCTGTAACCAACAGCAACAGTAGAGTAACAGTCACCATGAAGATGCTTGACACCAGTTGGACATTTCTTTCTCAACAATGTACAAGACAATCACAGAGACATGTATCTCAAAAACTGTTCTCTTACTACTAATCTTTTATTAATGTTTGATGAGGTCAAGTGAAGACTCAGGCTTCATATTCTGCCAACAATTTACATCTCAAATATAAGTTTATATGCAAATTATAGTGACATTATCTATGAAAACCCAAAAACATCACTCAATATCCCCACAGAAACATAAATCTAAATAAACCCTCCTCCTTCACTTCTCTACTCCATAAGTTATCCTACACCACACTTTAGACTTAAATCCTTTCTTCGACTGTTAATGAGGGAAACACAAGATAAGCCATAAATTGGGGCAAGCATAGGGACGTTCTGCTCCACTGGTCTGTTTAATCCTTTTAGCACCTATGATGGTGTTGGACAGCTCGGGTTACAGTTCTCCCCATGATGGTTTTCCAATTCAGGCTATTCCCTGCTGTCACAATCTTGAAAGACATTTTAAAGCTCTATCTTTTCACTGGTGAGTTCATGAAGTTGACACTTAGGACTGTTCTTTTACTTTTCCAGTAGAGGAAGATCTAAAAAGAAACAATATGTCCTAGCATTCTTCTTTCTGTCTATCTCACCTAAATTTGACTGTTCATGAAGTTGACACCTAAGACTGTTCTTTTACTTTTCCAGCTGAGGAAGATCTAAAAAGAAACAATATGTCCCAGCTGTCTTTCTTCACAGTCTATCACTCCTAAGATTTCTGATGGAACTGAATCACCACACCGACTTATCACTAATCCATTTTTGGGAATTTGCTCCATGTATTAACTTCTGCTCCTTTAGCTATCAGCCAATATCAATAATAACTGTGATATAGTCTGCTCCAAGTGCACCTTTAATGTCCACTCTTAGCCAGTGGTGACATGCTGAAGACCAGGTGATCTCTCCTCTTAAGGTTTCTTCTTGAATGTATCTTGAAGATATAGCCTGGGGCTTTTACAAAATTGGAGAGTATCCCTGTTTTAGGCTTTCAATCAAGACTTTTCTTCAGTGCCATCTGTATAGGCCAGAATTAGTGGATTCAGGCGACCATTTGCAACCTGTTGTTCATGTGGTACTTTATGGAATCTTATTTTTCAGCTGGAGTTGAAGTTAGAACTCAGGACTTCCCTGGAGTTGTCCTGGTAATTGAAAGGCCTCCCCCATCTTCCTCATTCTCTGTTAATAAACAAAGGCACAACATGTGTTTTACATCTATTGAACCATTGTCACAGTTATACAGTACTATCACAGATTCAGAGAGGAATGGGAGGGGAAAAGGAGTGTGATATTCGAACACCCGCCTCTCACTGATGATGAAGTGCAATTTTATTTGGTGGTTTGGGGTGATATCCTTTCTCCAGGTTCATCCCCAAAACCGTGAAGTCATAGGCACATACTCCTAATCAGAGGCAGCTTCACACAATTATCTTGTAAATTCTCACAATGAGTAGATCACCGGGACCGGTGTACCATGAGAACAGACAGTGTGATTAAGCACCAAGAAGTAGGCATTGTATGGCAGAAATCATGCACTAGAAATGCTTTCACATGTGGAATACACATAATGAAAGAAAACATGAATTTTCCCTGACAAATAGCATGAGCCTTCCCATGTATTCATCTGACAGACACTGTAGGTTAATTTCTACAGTGCAATGCAGTCCTGCAAACATGGATATAATAAGTGTCTTTACTTTTACAAATATGAGAAGTTAATTATATAATTACCATCTCATTCACTCAAACATTCTCAGCCATTATAAGGGAGAAATTACATGCAGTATATAGCATCACACATTCTGAAACATAACTGCCAAAGGTAACTCTCAAGAGCGATGTACAGTTTGGTTAAGAATGGTCATGATAGGCACTCAACGAATGTTCAGAGCGCACAAAGGTTTTGCAATATGCATTGAGCGTGGTTTACAGTCATAAGCATATGCAAATCATCAAATCAGACAGACAATAGACATGGTAAGAATGTTTCACTGCGGTAGACATGACAGGTTTTTAGCGGCAAGTTTAGAGTCACTGTACCGAAGTCCTGTCTTCTTTTTACATTTTCTCAAGAAAATACTCGGCCATTTGTCTCTCTCTCACTTCATCAGGTTTACACATAACATATTAAATGATTTAGGTACCTGGAGTGCAGATGACCACATCCTAAAGAATGCTTTTGGGCAAATTTTACTACTGCATCTTGAACACGTCCTTACGGGATGGAATCAAGGCTTCGACTGGCGGGCTAATTATGTATTAAGGAGCGTTACCAGCCCAAGGGTTACCCAATCAAATTGAGTCCCCACCATTCATCTACCCTCTCTCGATCTAGAATCTACGATTCTATTTTTAGTTAGGGTATCACGACGGCTTACGTGGTTAACTACTGAGTATTGAGAAATGTAAATGGACTGGGGATGCGAACGTCTGAAGACATCATGCTACATAGCCTCCCCATAAAAACTGTCATGGATACAATGACTGATAGGTCAGGCGTTCACAGTTCCCAGATTCTTTAAGTGGTGTCATCATTTATTCATCTCCCATTACTCCAACAAGAGCTGTGCATATGGAACCAATTGCTTCTTTCCCTGAAAAATCTGCTCCAATATTCATCCATCAGTCATGAATTTGGTGGCATCTGCAAAGACCATGAAGTTAGTCTTGCATGAAGTTCCATTTAGTCACTGGAAGTATGAAGAGTTATGACCACACTTATCAGTGAACTGCTCTCCAACTCATTTCTGACAATGCTCCACAGTCAATCTCCATGCTATTTTTCCTGTCCATGATGAATGATCTCTCAGAGTCACACACTTTCAAAGCATGAGTACCATTGAGATTCATTATGAGAAGTAATGGCTTTGCAATTAAACCAACTTCTGTATGTCTGATGAGAGTGGTATAATTCCATATGTCTCTCACTCATTTATCTTTATCAGAACTTCATTCTTCTCCCCCCCCCCCCCCCCCGCCTCTGGAGAATGATAATTTGTGAGAGTGTATTTAACTGAACACTTTCTCCAACAGTAATCTTGGTATTTGGAACTGGGTTAAAATTTTTGATCATCACCGAAGCAAAGACAATCACTTCCGGGTGAACTGTATAGCAGCCGCTGCAGAACTTAAGACTAAAATCTACTAGTGCAGATTTGGTTAGCGTTGGACACAGGGTCTACCTTTCCAATAAGCCTCTTGTGTTTGCAGATGGTAGCAATTTCCCATTATATTTCCTTGACTTATTTCTGTAGTCTTACCATAGATTTAGAGGTGCACTTATTGGTTGAGATTTCCTCATTCCGTTAGGCCTCTATTTTGATTTGTTGTGAGAAGTGACAGCATTTTCTCTCCTTAGTTGCTAGATAGTTACAATAGTGAACAATCTCATTTCAGACTTGTCCGTGGATTGGCCACTCAGCGTCCATCATGTGTAAGCTGTCTCTAACGTAGCAACTGATTTTGTAGATGCAGTTATACTAACATCCACTAAGCTAGAATTCCAGGTGGAATTTCCATCTTGTCTTCAGCAACTCTCTAGCTAAATGCTTTTGAGTGGCTGGAGTATCCGTTCTTTCTCTCCCACATGAGCAAAACGTTTACTATTTGGCGAATAAGGCGTTTCTTCTCAGCCATAGAGAAGTTCGTCATTATCACAGCCACCTTTGAAGGGGTGTGATTATATGGGTATAGCTTTTTGGAAGCAATTTTACTGACTTTGAGGGTAGGACTGGCCAGGTCTTGTGAAGACATCTCGCAGATCAGTAATGATATAAGATTCCGCTGCGTAATGCATGGTTCTTATTATGTAAAGAGTCGACTGCTGAATTGCAGGGATCTTTACCTTGAAAGTAGTCAGCTGTTTAAGAACAGTGATCTTTCGTTGAGTATAGAGTGTCAACTGCTGGAGTTGCAGTGATCTCTACCATATAAGAGTTAACTGTTTAAGAACAGTAATCCTTATTAGTCCACTCCATCGCAGACTTTGCTCTTGTCTAGAACTGAGCTACATTCCTACCATTTTTCCAGGCAGAAAGGTCTTCCCAATTGAGAATGAAAAAGGAGAAAGACATTAGTTACACTAACTTTGTCCGCCCTTTAATCTCCACCATTTTCCAGGCAGAAATGCTTTCTCAACTGAGGATGAATTGACGCCGACGTCGGAGACGGATCCTGTTTTATCTCTTCATGAAATTTTTCAGGTTGTCCACGTTATGCTCCTAGTCGTATGATACGCCAGTGACATCAGGTTGGTTATCCATCGTTTCCTGGACAAATACTTTTGCGTACGCTCTCCACTTCCATATGAATGGCTAGGGGTCCAGTTATTTTGATGGCCTTCCTGGAGATTCAATGAGTTCACTCCTAGTGACTTGGATCCTAGTACACCAGAGATCACACCATCGAACAATAGACTAACGTCTTATAGACACCAGACTGTGGTCGGGCCATGAGTGACTGACCATGACATCAGGTAGAATCTTCCCTTCATCTCGTCCATCACGTATCAAGTACGTTTAAGAATACCACTAAATCAGGAATGGCAAGAGACTGAGTTGATAAGGATGTTTCTCCTGGAGATTTCAATCGTGCTCACTTTCTCAGCAGCTTGATCAGGGCTACCGACAAGATTACACAACTGAAGAATAAACCCAACGTCGAATCGACACTGGACAATAGCCGGTACGAATACTGACTATACTGAGAGAGATGGTTAGTGAGGTGTCTTAATGGTTGCCCAAGTTTTCCATCATGGTTCACACTCTCTGCTCTCAGTGTTGCCAACATGTTATGGGGACTGAGGAATTAAGTACCCATTATATGATGTGATGCAGTGATATTAAAATGTAAATACACCAATTCCCCTTTCTCCCATGCTAGCCAATAAGTTAGAAAATGGAGTAGGCCCCCTATTTATTCCCTGGATCAAGTGTCTTAATTTATCTCAAGAAAAATCAAATTTATCCTGAAATTAGCTGTCTATGTTATTTAAAAATAATTTGTGTCTTCTGGTTCTCAGGTACCTTTGATACTCATAGTGAACACAGTATGCACAAAATTACACAACATTATTGACAGTCCATTACATCAGCCCATCTTGAACCACAACATTATCATGGGTATAGCAAACCTGTTGACCCATAAGATAATTAACATTTTTGTTCAACTACATTGTACAATGTGACATTTGTGAACAGTGATACATGCAATATTACCACCATTGATGAAACAACCACCACCCGAGATTTACTTGTGGGTTTAGACATCTGGACCTTTTGTCCACATTTATGTGACGAGATCCATTACCCACATCATAAAACTCTAAGCAATAGGTTTAATTTTGCGAGAGGTTACTCCCTGATTCTAATACAAACATAGATATCCTCCACAGGAGTCCCAGACAAGGTATACCCATAGTTTACATCCCGAGTCGTCAGACCTCGTTATGTGAATCCCATAAAAGGTATTCCCAGGGTTCAATTAGTGCATAGAGCACTCAATATGTGATTACCTTGAGGGTGTTCCCAGGGTTCTAATTGCCTATATTAGTCCACAATATGTGATTCCCTTTAGCAGGTTATTCCCGGGGTCCAGTCGCGGATACGGGTCCACAACATGTGATCACCTTTAGGGGTGTTCCCGGGGTTCAATCGCGGATATGAGGCCCCAACATGTGAGGTTTTTTGTGGGTTTATAGAGAATTACAGAAGTTCCAATGAGGGAAGTTCTATAAAGTATATCTCTCTTTAAAAGATACAGGTTAGTAACAGCAAGTGTTGTCTAGAGGTATTGATATTTATTCTCGCATAACCCTTGTAGAGAAACCATTCAGTATTTTGGCTCATCGAGTACCCCCACTGTGAGAAATTAGACACAAGTTAAGTTCTACACAGAATTATTTATAGATGATTTCTCTTCTAGGCCATATATATATAGAGAGAGATCTTGGCAGTTAGCCACAGCAACCAATGAAAGCAGTTCTCTCATCTTCCAGCTGACTGTGCTCTGATCGCCAACCTCATTTTTGATCTCATTACTTATTTCAAGTGACACAAGACACTTGGACAAATGATCACATTGACAATTGTACCATTGTAGTGAACATAAACAACAACAACAACTGTATTATACACTGGTTGAACAAGACATCAACATGAGAAGATCTTGACAACAGTTGGACAAACATTCACAAAGGAATGATCACACCAACATATTAGACAAGTCATACATCATGGAAGATACTTGACAACAACCACACAGACTTTCACAATATCTGTAACCAACAGCAACAGTAGAGTAACAGTCACCATGAAGATGCTTGACACCAGTTGGACATTTCTTTCTCAACAATGTACAAGACAATCACAGAGACATGTATCTCAAAAACTGTTCTCTTACTACTAATCTTTTATTAATGTTTGATGAGGTCAAGTGAAGACTCAGGCTTCATATTCTGCCAACAATTTACATCCCAAATATAAGTTTATATGCAAATTATAGTGACATTATCTATGAAAACCCAAACACATCACTCAATATCCCCACAGAAACATCAATCTAAATAAACCCTCCTCCTTCACTTCTCTACTCCATACGTTATCCTACACCACACTTTAGACTTAAATCCTTTCTTCGACTGTTAATGAGGGAAACACAAGATAAGCCATAAATTGGGGCAAGCATAGGGACATTCTGCTCCACTGGTCTGTTTAATCCTTTTAGCACCTATGATGGTGTTGGACAGCTCAGGTTACAGTTCTCCCCATGATGGTTTTCCAATTCAGGCTATTCCCTGCTGTCACAATCTTGAAAGAAATTTTAAAGCTCTATCTTTTCACTGGTGAGTTCATGAAGTTGACACTTAGGACTGTTCTTTTACTTTTCCAGTAGAGAAAGATCTAAAAAGAAACAATATGTCCTAGCATTCTTCTTTCTGTCTATCTCACCTAAATTTGACTGTTCATGAAGTTGACACCTAAGACTGTTCTTTTACTTTTCCAGTGGAGGAAGATCTAAAAAGAAACAATATGTCCCAGCTGTCTTTCTTCACAGTCTATCACTCCTAAGATTTCTGATGGAACTGAATCACCACACCGACTTATCACTAATCCATTTTTGGGAATTTGCTCCATGTATTAACTTCTGCTCCTTTAGCTATCAGCCAATATCAATAATAACTGTGATATAGTCTGCTCCAAGTGCACCTTTAATGTCCACTCTTAGCCAGTGGTGACATGCTGAAGACCAGGTGATCTCTCCTCTCAAGGTTTCTTCTTGAATTTATCTTGAAGATATAGCCTGGGGCTTTTACAAAATTGGAGAGTATCCCTGTTTTAGGCTTTTAATCAAGACTTTTCTTCAGTGCCATCTGTATAGGCCAGAATTAGTGGATTCAGGCTGACCATTTGCAACCTGTTGTTCATGTGGTACTTTATGGAATCTTATTTTTCAGCTGGAGTTGAAGTTAGAACTCAGGACTTCCCTGGAGTTGTCCTGGTAATTGAAAGGCCTCCCCCATCTTCCTCTTTCTCTGTTAATAAACAAAGGCACAACATGTGTTTTACATCTATTGAACCATTGTCACAGTTATGCAGTACTATCACAGATTCAGAGAGGAATGGGAGGGGAAAAGGAGTGTGATATTCGAACACCCGCCTCTCACTGATGATGAAGTGCAATTTTATTTGGTGGTTTGGGGTGATATCGTTTCTCCAGGTTCATCCCCAAAACCGTGAAGTCATAGGCACATACTCCTAATCAGAGGCAGCTTCACACAATTATCTTGTAAATTCTCACAATGAGTAGATCACAGGGACCGGTGTACCATGAGAACAGACAGTGTGATTAAGCACCAAGAAGTAGGCATTGTATGGCAGAAATCATGCACTAGAAATGCTTTCACATGTGGAATACACATAATGAAAGAAAACATGTATTTTCCCTGACAAATAGCATGAGCCTTCTCATGTATTCATCTGACAGACACTGTAGGTTAATTTCTATAGTGCAATGCAGTCCTGCAAACATGGATATAATAAGTGTCTTTACTTTTACAAATATGAGAAGTTAATTATATAATTACCATCTCATTCACTCAAACATTCTCAGCCATTATAAGGGAGAAATTACATGCAGTATATAGCATCACACATTCTGAAACATAACTGCCAAAGGTAACTCTCAAGAGCGATGTACAGTTTGGTTAAGAATAGTCATGATAGGCACTCAACGAATGTTCAGAGCGCACAAAGGTTTTGCAATATGCATTGAGCGTGGTTTACAGTCATAAGCATATGCAAATCATCAAATCAGACAGACAATAGACATGGTAAGAATGTTTCACTGCGGTAGACATGACAGGTTTTGAGCGGCAGTTTTAGAGTCACTGTACCGAAGTCCTGTCTTCTTTTTACATTTTCTCAAGAAAATACTCGGCCGTTCGTCTCTCTCTCACTTCATCAGGTTTACACATAACATATTAAATGATTTAGGTACCTGGAGTGCAGATGACCACATCCTAAAGAATGCTTTTGGGCAAATTTTACCACTGCATCTTGAACACGTCCTTACGGGATGGAATCAAGGCTTCGACTGGCGGGCTAATTATGTATTAAGGAGCGTTACCAGCCCAAGGGTTACCCAATCAAATTGAGTCCCCACCATTCATCTACCCTCTCTCGATCTAGAATCTACGATTCTATTTTTAGCTAGGGTATCACGACGGCTTACGTGGTTAACTACTGAGTATTGAGAAATGTAAATGGACTGGGGATGCGAACGTCTGAAGACATCATGCTACAGGTTCTTACAAAACACAATGAAACTGACTGACACAGATAAAGACATACTAGACACAGAGCTTACATTAGTAGACATAACACATTCACTCAATCAAATGCAAAAAGAGAAAACACCAGAACCAGATGGACTTACTGTAGAATTCTATCAAATCTTCTTTCCTATCCTAAGCAATTTTCTTCTAAAAGTCTACCAAGAAGCTTTTCACAAACAAGAACTCCCAAAGACTTGCAGCAAGTCATGTATAAGACTCATACCTAAAGACAACACAGCTGAAAAATTGTAGATCCATCTCATTATGAAACAGACTACAAAATTCTAGCAAAATCACTTGCAAATAAAATAAAAACGTTCATCCATTACCAATACACCGAGACCAACAGTGCAGTATTCAACACAAACGCATACACCAACATACACACTTCATTAGAGATTTCATCACATACACCTACCAGAAAGACTGTCAATCCTCCCTCTTGTCCTTAGACCAGAGAAGGCCTTAGACAGAATTTCACACTCATACTTACACAAAACACTAGCACACTGTAACATAGGACAGTACTATAGACAGTGTATACAAATATTATATAAAATTCCTGAAAGTAAGGTAATGGTGAAACATTCATTCACTGCCAGTTTCAGGATCACAAGATCTATCAGAAAAAGGTGTCCACTATCACCAATTCTATATGTACTCACACTAGAGCCACTCTTTGAAGCAATTAGACAGGACACTGACATTAAAGGTAGATTTATACACGGGTTTGTGGGGGGGGGGGGGGGGGGGTTCGGGGGCGGAAATTAATCGGTTATGCAGATGACACCGCTTTATTCCCTAAAACCAACACTTCCATAACGAACATACTTCACACCTTCAGACAGTTTGGTGAAGAAAGTGGGGCTAAAATAAACATACAGAAGTCTAAAATAATGGATCCGGGAGAAGTGATGCCTGGAGTGTGAAAGTTTTTATATTAAACGTTTTGGTTTGCATGGGAGCAAGTGATTACTTAACCATCATCGTCAAAAGGTAACATGAAGGCAATTACACCATGCCAAGAATATAATGTTATCACGAGTGTATGAATGTACACGTTGTATCAGCAAATGTAAAAAGACACTGGTTATGTACATAACAAACTCAAATAAATAAAAATCGTATAATTCTGTGAAGTGCTAAAGCACTAACTTAAAAAATAAAGAAAAAAGAAAAAACCAGGGTAACTTGAAATTATGAACCAACTATATAGACATAATGGAATAGCAATAATAATGGGAGATTTTAATGCAAAAGTAGGTACAGGAAAAGCTGAAAATGAGAGAAACGTTTTAAGATAATGTTGATTGGGAAATAGAAATGATGCAGGTCACAAATTAATTGAATTTTGCACAGAAAATGAGTTAATGATAGCCAACACACTTTTTCAACAACACCCAAGAAGACTCTACACATGGACGTTCCCGGACAATATTACCAAACATTAGATAGATTATATTTTAATACAAAGGAGATGGAGATCAAGCATAACATCTGCAAAAACATTACGAAGTGCAGACTGTGATACAGATCATCAGTTATTAGAAGCAGATCTGAAATTAAAACTCAAAACGCTTACGCGAGGACCAAGGCCACTTCGTATTGATCTCACAAATACCAGATGCATACACCGTAGAAGTTAGGAATCGTTTTGGGGTCTTGATGTCTGTACAAGAGGAAATGACACCTGATGAACTGGCAGTACAGGCTAGAGATATCTTGATAACTGCAGCCAAAGATGTAATTCCGACGAAGAAAAAGCAACTTAAGCCATTGATTACATCAGACAAGTTAGAAATAATAAAACAACGAAGGGAACTAAAACAGAAAGGAGGTGAATCCGATAACAGGAGTGTAAAATATAAATCTTTAACTCGAAAAATAAGAAAGAACACACGAAAGGGCAAACATCAATATATTCAAGATTGCTGTGTCAGAATAGAGAAATATCATAAGACTGGAAGAGATTACGAAATGTTTAAAGAAATGAAGTTATTGGCAAGAAATGTTCAACCACAGTTGAATGTTATCTGTGACAAGATGGGAAATGCTTTAACAGAATCTAGACAAATTCTAGAAAGATGGCAGGAGTACTGCAGTAGAATGTATGATATGAGTGACAGTGAGGATATGAATGAGATACATGAGCCAACGACAGCAGAAACAGAACCTGGACCCTCATTAGATGAAATTGCATAGGCAATAAAGAACCTGAAAAATTGTAAATCACCTGGATATGATGAGATATCAGCTGAACTAATTAAAGCGGGAAGAGAAGAAATCATACAATCTTTCACGCAGTATGTAAAAATATATGGAAATATGGTATATCGCCAAAAGATTGGAAGAGAACTATATTCATTCCAATACCAAAAAGGGCAACCTGAAATTATGTACCAACTATAGAACTGCTGCCCTGATCAGTCATGCAAGTAAAATTCTTATAAAAATCATAATGAGAAGTCTTCTTAAGAAAATAGAAGAAGAAATTAACGTGGCTCAAGCTGGATTTAGACAAGGAAGAGGAACACAAGATCACATTCTCAATATGCGTTTAATAATAGAGAAGAGCAGAAAATTTAATGTAAACCTATTCTCGTGTTTTGTGGATTATTCAAAGGCATTTTACTGTGTACAACATCAGAAACATTGGGAAATCATGAGGAATATGGGCTTTCCACCATATGTAATACAACTCATAAGAATGCTCTATCTAGACCAAAAAGCAGCGGTTAGAATAGATGGTGAGACATCAGATTGGTTTGACATCAAGCAAGGAACCCGTCAGGGATGTGCGCTGTCCCCCTATTTGTTTAACCTGTACGCCGAAAATATAATGAGAAATGTAAGAGATGATATAAGAAGGAAGCTATATAATGCCCTAAATATCTGTGGTCATGACATACCAGAGATTCGGTATGCTGTTGATACAGTATTGCTATCCACAACACAGGCTGGTACAGAAAGCCTGATAGCCTCAACCCAATTGAATAGTGAAAATCACAACTTATATCTTAACATAGCAAAATTAAAGATAATGTATACAGATAAAACTACTATGGAGAAAAATATATATGTTAATGAGGAAAAATTGGAGGTGGTGGACAATTTTGAATATCTTGGGTCATTGATTACCAACAACAGTGACACAATGAAAGAAATTAAACGGCGACTATCAATTGCTCTTCAAAGACTAAAACAGCTGAATAAATTATGGAGTGGGACAGACAGAACTACAAAAATTAGATTTTTAGGAGCATGCATCTTTTCTAATGCAACATACGCCTTTGGGACCTGGACACTTACTAAACGAGTTGCACAGCGCATAAATGCCTTTGAATATAAATGTTATGCATGAGTTCTAAGAATATCTTGGGTAAAGAAAAGAACAAATGTATTCATACTTCAAGAGCTGAATATTCAAGAAGGTTGGCTATTAAAGACGATAAAACCAAGAAAATTGAAATATTTTGGTCACCTGAAACGCCACGAAAGTTTGGAGAGAACAATTATGGAGGGGTATATGCCTGGGAAGAGAGGGAGAGGAAGGCCAAAGAGAAGATGGGCGCAGGATGTAGCGGAATATCTCCAGATGGGTGTATCGGACGCGGGACATCTTGCTTATGATCGAGAGGTTTTCCGGAAGGTTGTTATGGGAGCGAGGTTTTGCAAAGGTCATGCTACTGAATGAATGAATGAATATAGAATGTTCAAAATTTGACATAGAAATAGAAGGGAAAATTCGTTACCAAGTGGATCATTTTAAATTCCTAGGGGCATTTATAACATCAGATGTAAGATTTACAATAGAGATTAAGAGCAGAATTTCCCCCCCCCCCCCCCACCTTTTCCGAATATACTTGACAGGACATTGCAGTCAACAGCAGCATTTTCCTGCTGCTGTTGATGTCTTGGCCAGATTACGCTCAGTGGTTTGCCATTGCTTTCTGAGCGACTGGCTCACATACCGAGCAGAGTTGATCCAGTACACCAAAGACCGAGATCTGTGGAGAACCATGAACGCCTACGCCAGCTGGCAAGAGGAACTTAGTACTCTTTCTCTCTTTGGGGTTGTCCCAACAACCATACATCCGACATATGGTATATGGCCAAAAGATTGGAAGAGAACTATCTTCATTCCATCACCAAAAAGGGGCAGCCTGAAATAATGCACCAACTATAGAAATGTTGCCCCGATCAGTCATGCAAGTAAAATTCTACTAACAATCATAATGGGAGACTTCGTAAGAAAATGGAAGAATACATTAACTTGGTTCCAGCTGGATTTAGACAAGGAAGAGGAATGATTGATTGATTGATTGATTGATTGATTTAGGAATCGACATCACAGCATTCGGGGCATTCCCATAAGCGCTCCGTCCCCATCCTCAGCAGCCAGCGAAGAGGAATGAAAGAGCACATAATCAACATCCTTTAATAATAGAGAAGTGTAGACAATTAATGTAAACCTATTCTCTTGTTTTGTGTATTATTCAAAGGCACTTGGTTGTGTCATCATCATCATGTGCCATGCTGACAAGCGTGGGCTCTCATGATTCGCATCTCACTTGATCACCAGATTCGTTGATCAGCTCAGTGTTCTTGCCTCGACCATACCAAGTGACCAAGCAATCCATGTATTTACTTATCTGCCTTCTCCTTGTTCTCTTCCCCTCGATATTGTCAGTTGTCATCAAGTTCTCTAATTTATTTCTTAAATCTGGCAAGACCCCCGGTTCAGACAGTGTCACAACAGAAATGATTAATGCTTTAGAAGACTATGGAATAGATAAAGTTACCAGTCTGCTTAATATAATATATATTTTTTTTTCCGCGTTTCCATCCTGTTTCAGGATATTGCGGTCAACACCAGCATCTTTCAGTTGTATGTTGATTCCTAGGCTAGATTACGCTCATCAGCACGCCACGACTTTCTGAGCGACCGGCTCCATACTCTCATAAGTCACTTTTGCGATTCGAACCTCTGCTAATTCTCGTCGCGTCACGTGACGAGAGTATTCGGAGTTAGCGGAGAAAGCTGCTAACTCCTCGGCCACGGAGCCGGTTTAATATAATATATGATACTGGAAATATACCTCATGAATTATGTAATTCTGTATTTATTGCAATCCCAAAGAAATCAGGAGCCTTGGAATGTGATCAACATCGAACAATTAGTATAATGAGTCACATCACGAAGATTTTGCTAGGAATTATCATGCAAAGAATTAGGAGGAAAATACAACCTGAAATAGGAGAAAAACATTGTGGGTTTGTAGAAGAAAAGGGTACAGTAAATGCTGTATATTTACTGAGAACCATAATTGAACGATCTATAGAAGTAAACAAAGATCTACACGTTTGCTTTATTGACTACACAAAGGCTTTCGATAAAGTGAGACATGATAAGAATGCTTGAAGATCTACAAATTAATGGAAAAGACCTTAGACTTGTAAAAAACATATATTGGAAACAACATGCTGCCATAAGAGTTGATAATGAAGTAGGCCAATATCAGCCTATCAAGAGAGGTGTGAGACAGGGATGTGTAATGTCTCCAGATCTGTTTTCCCTGTACAGTGAAAATATTTTCAGAAATATTGAACATATGGAAGGAATCAACATGGGGGGACGATGCATCAATAACATTAGATATGCAGATGATACAGTCTTTATTGCAGACAATGAACAGGACCTGCAACATTTAGTAGATGCAGTTGTTACACACAGTGAAAAACGAGGGTTAGAATTAAATTGTAAAAAGACACAGATTACGGTCGCCACTAGGAAGAACGAAATACCACAATGTAATATACAAGTAAATGGGAATATTCTTCAACAAGTGAATAGGTACAATTATCTCGGAACAGTAATAACATCTGATGCGAGATGCCTTGAAGAGATTAGAACCATAATCGACATGTCTAAGGTAGCCTTTAGCAAGATGAAAAACATACTGACCAATAAAAAGATGTCAATTGAAACGAGAAAAAGAGTGTTGAGGTGCTACATAGAACCTGTACTTTTATATGGATGTGAAGCTTGGACAATGAGCAGTCAGGCTGAAAAACATCTGATAGCTGTAGAAATGTGGTTTGTGAGGAAAATGCAAAGAATACCATGGACAGCCAGAAAGACCAATGAACAAGTCCTTCAAGAAGCAAATGAAGATCGTAAACTGATTAGAGACATTAGACGCAGACAGGCAAAAATTTTTGGACATGTTATGAGAAGAAATGAATTGGAGAACTTGGTGACAACTGGTAAGATCGAAGGGAACAGACCAAGAGGAAGACCTAGAAGCAAATACCTGGATGGCTTGGCCTCGTGGCATGGTCGAGACAGAAACACAGAGCTGATCCACGACTCTGGTGACCGAGTGAGATGGCAAAACATGACCGCCCACGCTTACCGGCATGACACATGATGAATGAATGAACGTGAAAAACCATTTTTGACTGTCTAGGTCTAATTTCTCTAATCAGTTTACGGTTTTCATTTGTTTCTTGTAGGACTTAATTATTGGTTTTTCTGTCTGTCCATGATAATCTTTGCATTTTCCTCAGAAACCCCATTTCCACAGCTATCAGATGTTTGACATATTTTATTGGTCAAGATGTTTTTCATCTTGCAAAAGACTACCTTCGCCATGGCGATTCTTGTTCTAATCTCTTCAAGTCATCTGACATCAGATGTTATGATTGTTCCGAAATAATTGTACCGATTCACTTGTTTAAGAATATTCCCATTTACTTGTATATTACATTGTGGTATTTTCTTCTTCCTAGTGACGACCATAATTTGTGTCTTCTTACAGTGTAATTCTAACTACAGTTGTTCGCTTGTGCAACAGCCGCATCTACTAAATGTTGCAGATCCTGCTAAATGTCTGCAATCAATACTGTATCATCCACATATCTAATTTTGTTGATGTTAAATCCCCCTATGATGATTCCTCTCATAACTGCTGCATGTCTGAATATATTTTCACTGTACAGGGGAGTTCTGGAGACATTACACATCCCTGTCTCACACCTCTATTAAAAGGCCTATATTGATCTACTTCATTATCAATATGGACGGCAGCTTGTTGTTTCCAATATATGTTGTTTTTTTCCAAATCAAGGATCTCTCCTATATATTTGTAGATCTGCAAGCATCTTTATCATGTTGACATGTCTTACTTTATCGAAATCCTTTGTCTAGTCAAAATAGTTAAGATGCAGGTCTTTTGTTTACTTCTATATATCGGTCCATTAATGTTCTCAGCATTTACACAGCATTTACTGTACCTTTGCCTTCTACAAACTCACATAGTTCTTCTCCTTTTTCGAGTTGTATTTTTCTTTCCAACTCGTTGCATGATAATTCTTAGCAAACTCTTCGTGATGTGGCTCATTGTACTACTTGTTCGATGGTGATCACATACCAAGGCTCCTGATTTCTTTGGGATTGCAATAACTATAGAATTTCATTATTCAGGGGGTATATATGGATTGAGACGGTGGCATGGAGGAATATCAGCACCAGAGTTGATCCAGAAAACCAAAGACCGAGATCTATGGAGAGCCATGAACGCCTACGCCAGCCGGCACGGCACTTGATGATGATGATGATACCTCTAGTATCATATAATATTATGTTAAGCAGTCTGGTGACTTGATCTATTCCATATTGTTCTAAGGCATTGATAATTTATGTTGTGATGTTGTCTGAACCGGGGGTCTTGCGTGTTTTCATATGGTTAAGAACATTCTGAGCCTCCATCTTTAAAATCGATGGTTCTTTATTATTATTTCGATAACATACTGTTCTTTTCTGGTATCATCATAAAGGTTTTTCACATCATCTGGCCACACAAGTCTTTTGTTTTTAGGCAGCCTGTTTACGTAGGCGTTCGTTTATTTACATTGAATGATCTTGGTATGCATGAGAGCAAATGATTACTATACCATGCCATGCATCTAATATTATCATGTTTATATGAATTTATATGTTGTATTCACACATGTTGAAAAAATAATATTCACTAACACACACACACACTCACACACACACACTCACACACACACACTCACTCATACATACACACACACTCACTCACACACTCACACACACACACACTCCCACACACACACACTCACTCACACACACACTCACACACACACACTCACACACACACACATCACACACACACACACACACTCACATACACACACACTCACACACACACACACTCACACACACATACACATCACACACACACACTCACACACACACATCACACACACACTCACACACACACACTCACTCTCACACACACACACACTCACACACACACCAACACATACACACACACATTCACACACACACTCATACACACATACACTCACACACACATAAACTCACACGCACGCACACACACACACATACACACACACACCCACACACACACACACACACACACACTTGTATATACAAACTGTTTTGTACGAAACAAACATTTATTTTGATCTGTTTTAATTCAGCACTTTGTATTGTTTCATGGCATTCTCGCCATGATCAAAGTGTAGCATCTGTTCTTGTAACACGACAGTGATTAAGGGTAGGCTGACTTAACTGCACTTGATCTAGCCATGACCACCAGCAGAGGTGGTCATCACAATGACATACAGGGACCTGAAACCTGATCGGTCGGCTCTTGCTCCTGGGGAACACAACTGCAACTTGGAATTTTATCGGGAGGCTCTTGCTACTGAGGAACACATACTAGGACTTCGAACCTCATGGGCTCGCTCTTGCTCCTGGGGAACACATACGGGGACTTGGAACCTCATGGGGCGGCTCTTGCTCCTGGGGAACACATACAGGGACTTGGAACCTCATGGGGCGGCTCTTGCTCCTTGTGGAACGCTGAGCCGTAAACATTAAGCAAATTTTTAATATTCAGGACCTCAAACACAAATGTTGACAGCTATGTTTATAAGCAGCGTGTATTTGTGTTCCCTTTACTTAACATATGATGCGTGCAATTATCGTTGTTTTTCATCATTGTTATAATTATTTCATTCAGGAAATTAAACATGTTATGGTCCTGTTTCAGGCCATATACCTTTAAAAAAATGTATCTGGCTTCTCGTCCTTTTGGCTTAGATCAAAGTGTAGTATCTGCACTTGATTTTACCAAGATTACATGCAAAGGCAGTCATCCGAATGACACACGGGGGAATGGGAGCCCTTATTATAAAAGATGAAACATCAAAAAGATTCGATGCATTTTCTGCAATTCATTATGAAAACTTATTTCATATAAAACATTCAACGTTTTTACATATTCACTTCCGTCCATCTATTGAACTGAAGAATTTATGAGGGTCCAAGTGTGTTATTCTACAGCATACTATAAGTTGTCCTTTGGAATCGCAATTACCGAAAACAACAATTTATCGCTATGAATTGAAACATCGCTGCATTTGCCGTTCTAGAATAATAGATAGTATGCAGTCATTACCAAATGCGGGTTCGCGGTTCCTCATGGGTGTCAGAACCGCCCCATCAGGTCCCACATCCACTCAGAACCGCCCCATCAGGTCCCACATCCACTCAGAACCGCCCCATCAGGTCCCACATCCACTCAGAACCGCCCCATCAGGTCCCACATCCACTCAGAACCGCCCCATCAGGTCCCACATCCACTCAGAACCGCCGCCCCCCCCCCCCCCCCCCATCAGGTCCCACATCCACTCAGAACCGCCCCATCAGGTCCCACATCCACTCAGAACCGCCCCATCAGGTCCCACATCCACTCAGAACCGCCCCATCAGGTCCCACATCCACTCAGAACAGCCCCATCAGGTCCCACATCCACTCAGAACCGCCCCATCAGGTCCCACATCCACTCAGAACCGCCCCATCAGGTCCCACATCCACTCAGAACCGCCCTATCAGGTCCCACATCCACTCAGAACCGCCCCATCAGGTCCCACATCCACTCAGAACCGCCCCATCAGGTCCCACATCCACTCAGAACCGCCCCATCAGGTCCCACATCCACTCAGAACCGCCCCATCAGGTCCCACATCCACTCAGAACCGCCCCATCAGGTCCCACATCCACTCAGAACCGCCCCATCAGGTCCCACATCCACTCAGAACCGCCCCAATCCGGTCCCACATTCCACGTGTGTCATTCGGATGCAACTGTGCAAGGTGACGTCCAATCAAGCGCATCCTCATCTCTAACAGTTGACCTTTACTTGCTTGAAGGTCCTGGCCGGTAAATCGTAACAGCGGTAGACATCCATGTTATTAGTATGGCGTCTCTTTCCTTTTTTACTTCCTCCGCGGGCGTAGTATGTTAATAGAAAGCATTTCGTAAGTGCTAATCGATCTTGTATTCAATAGAAAGGGCAGTGATGTCAGGCATGCTTCGTGCAGAGTGGCTTGCTTCGCTTCGGAGGTCACGGGGGCAAGCATTTCCTGGATCTTTTCTCCAGGGCATGCTGGTGTGCTGGAGAATGAACAGGCGGACAGATTAGCTGGCTCTGCAGAACTTGGTGGAGTATTGATACATGACAAGGCAGACGTGGTTGCGGCCTTGTGGGAACACGTGTACAAATCGCAGGAGCAGATGGATCATCATGGTCTGGCAAGAATTAGGCAGCGAGAAGTGACGAGGGGATCTGGCCGACGCTCAACGCTCAGAGGAAAGATGAGGCGGACATATAATCAGATTGCTACTGGTACTATTGGTGTTGAACACTTCGCTGGCTGCTGATGATGGGGACGGAGTGCCTATGGGAATGCCCCGAATGTTGTGATGTCGGTTCCTAGATCAATCAATAAATCAACCAATAAATCAGACAATCGTATTTCCATAACTCTCAATTATTTAATATTTGGAAAAAAACAAACAAACGCCGTGTCTTCGTCATTTTCATTTATTTCAATCTGACACGATCATAGAAACTGAAGCACACAATATTTTAAATAATAAACGACGCATCGTTACTGATAAATGAAATCTGGCTGCTCTACAATATCCTATCCTTCAGATGTTATCCGTCGTATTCCTGACTTCTAACGCATACGTCTGTATCCGGTGGAAAGCCAGCTCAAAACTTCTAACACCTTGGTCTAACCTGATGGAAAGCCAAGTCGAAACTGTCCTTGTCAACAACACAGTTGTTGTTGTTGACAATCTTTCGCCATCACCCCCCAAATTCTCTACGTAATTACTTTTCATGCATTTTCGTGCGAAAGTAAACAATCAAGCGTATTTCCTATTTTTCTGTTCCCGCCAATATTATTTGTCCCGCCAGTATTCCCTCTCCCAGGAGTTACTTTGTCACACGTCTGCACGTGGCCTTGGTAAGATCAAGAGCAGATACTACACTTTGATCTTAGCCAAAATGCCGAGAAACGAGATCCATTCTTTTATAAAGGTATATGACCTGAAACAAGCCCATCACATTTTTGTTTTCCTGAATTAAATAATAATAATAATAATAATAATAATAATAATAATAATAATAATAATAATAATAATAATGTTGAAAAACAGCGATAATTGTACGCATTATATAGTAAGTAGAAAGAAAACAATTACACATTGCTTATGAACAAAGCTGTGAAAATGTGCGTTTGAATGTCCTAAATATACAAAATGTGCTTAATTTTTAGGACTCAGGATTCGCCAGGGGCAAGAGAAGCTCTATGAGGTTACAAGTCCCCTTATGTCATTGTGATGACCACCTCTGCTGGTGGTCATAGCCAGATCAAGTGCAGAAGGTGCATTGTGTATTTTCCTTTCTTTTTTTTCTTCTTCTTCAGCTTTCCGAGCCATTGAGGTTCTTTGCTGCAAATACAATCCGTCTCCATTCGTCTCTATGGTGGACCTTCTCTTGCCAGTCGTTGATTCCAAGTGCTTGTAGGTCTGTACATGTATTATCTCTCCACTGTCTTCTTGGTCTACCTCGGTATCTACGGTCATTTATTTCCTGAGTGTAAGCGAGTTTTGTTTCCCTATTATCTTCCATTCTTTCTATATGCCCCAGCCTTAAAAAAGTCGCTTAAAAGTCGACAGGGTCGACTTCATTGCACCGGGTTGTTATCCCATATGGCTCGGTCTCTTTCAGCAGTACGGAAAGCGTCGCACAAAGCACGAACTCCGTAGCTTTTAGCGACGACCCATGGGAGTCTCCGAAACATTTAACTCTTAAACCGAAGGACGCGGCCCGGAATCGAACCCACAACCTTCTGCTCACGAGTCAAACGTCAAACGGCTTGACCACTTCGCCACAGAGACTCCCCATTGTAGTCTATTAGCCTTCATGATACCAGTGATTAGCGGGGACTTAAACAGATCATAAATGTCTTTGTTACTTCTTCTTTTCCACTCTCCACTTTGTGTATCCCTAATGGGTCCAAAGATGCGTCTTAAAATCTTGTTCTCAAAGGTTTGTAACAAGGCTTCGT
Source organism: Cepaea hortensis (assembly GCA_963921405.1). Classification (NCBI taxonomy): domain Eukaryota; kingdom Metazoa; phylum Mollusca; class Gastropoda; order Stylommatophora; family Helicidae; genus Cepaea; species Cepaea hortensis. The sequence continues at coordinate 2,443,568 of CAWUFQ010000001.1, read as the reverse complement.
CTCCTTTCGTTGTACTCCAGGTTTCAGAGCCATACAGCACAACTGGTCTGATCAGTGTTTTGTATATTGTGATTTTGGTGTTACGAGATAGCGCCTTTGATTTTAGTAGATGTTGTAGTGCATAGTATATCTTATTTCCAGAGTTGATTCTAGTTTGTATTTCTTCCCTTATGATGTTGGAGCAGTTGAAGATTGTACCCAGGTATTTGTATGTTTCCGTTCTTTTAATGGTCATATTATCTATTTGTATGTGGCCAGAGTGTTTAGCCACTCCGTCTCTTGAAATTACCATATATTCTGTCTTATCTTGGTTGATAACCAGCCACATCTGTTGGGCTTTTTCCTTTAAGTGAGTCAATATTTCCAATGTCTTTTGTTCACTTTGCCCTATAATATCTATATCATCTGCATAACCAAGCAGCTTGGATGTTCCTCCAATATCACATTCCTCCTGTATCTTCCTTACAACTTTCTCTAGAGCCAGATTGAAGAGTAATGGCGATAGTGCATCACCCTGTTTCAAGCCAGATGTTATTTGGAAGGGGTCTGATTTCCTGCCTTTATATGTTACTATATTATAAGTATCTTCCATGCATAGTCTGGTCATGTTGATTAACTTCCTTGGTATTCCAAATTCCTGCATAGCATTCCATAGACTATTCCTATGGACACTATCATAAGCCTTTTTAAAATCCACAAAAATGTTATGGAGATCTCTTTTATATTCCCAATGTTTCTCTGCTATTTGTTGTAAGATAAATATCTGATCTATTGTTGATCTGTTTTGTCTAAAACCCGCCTGGTAGTCACCTAATATGTCTTCTGAATATGGTTTTAGTCTATTTAGTAATACTGCGGATAGTATCTTATAGCTTGTGGACAGTAGTGATATTCCTCTATAATTTCCACATTGGAACTTGTCTCCTTTCTTAAAGATAGGTATCAATAATGACTCTTTCCAGTCATGGGGTAATTCTTCTGTCCTCCAGATTTTTATTATTAGTTCGTATAACTTTAGATGTAATGCATGGCCACCTGCTTTTATAAATTCAGCAGCAATTCCATCAGTCCCAGTTGCCTTATTGTTTTTAAGTCGTGTGATTACATATAGGATTTCTTCAAATGTAGGTTCTTCAATTTGTGGTTCGCATGTTAGAACCTCTTCCTGTGGGAAAATGTTACTTGGAGCTTCACAATTTAGTAATTCAATAAAATATTCTTTCCATGTGTTGCACATTTCCTCATTGGTGTTTATCATATTCCCATTTTTGTCTTTTAAACCATATGTGTTTTGTTGGTGACCTCGTTTCATTGACTTCAGTTCTTTAAAAAATTTTCTGGATTCATTTTTCTGGTGATTAGTTTCCATATCCTTGATTATATTACTCATATATTCTCGCTTCTGCTGTCTGACTATTTTTGTAGCCTCTTTACATTCATTTCTATAATGCTCTTCCTTTTGGATGTTATTGATGTCATTTAACCATACATGTCAGGCATTCTTCTTCCTAATGACTGCTTCTTCACATTTTTGATTGAACCATCTGTTCTTTCTATGCGTGGTTAACACACCGAGACATTCTTCTGCGGTAGATTGAATTGTATTCTTGATGTTCAACCAAGTTTGGTCAACGCTTGCCTACGAAGGGTTTAGCAGAGTTTCAAGTTTACATTTTATTTCATCTGTAAATTTCTCTTTGACTGTAATGTCTTGTAGTTTTTCTCTGTTATATGTTGGGTGTAATCTTTGTAATTAAGTATAGAAAGCTCTCTTAAGTTTTATTTTAAATTTTGCTCCAACGAGGAAGTGGTCACTGTGGCACTCATCTATAACTTCTAACTTGCTGTATGTTTGATGCATTTCTGTTGTTAATTAAAATGTGATCTATTTGATTATAGGTTCTCTTATCACATGATTTCCAAGTTTGTTTGTGTATATCCTTTCTTTGTATTTTCCTTTACATTTACAAAATACAACAAGATCCCAGACGCCAAATCCAGCAAGATTATCTAAATGTCTGTGTAATGACTGCATACTATTTATTATTCTGCAACGGCAGATGTAGCGATGTTTCAATTCATATCGATAGATTATTGTTTTCGGTAATTGCATTCCCAAAGAAAAACTTACAGTATCCTTAATCATTGTCTTGCTACAAGAACAGATACTACACTTTTGTCTTAGCCACAATGCCGTGAAACAATCTAAAGTGCAAATTTAAAAAAAAAAACCACGTTTGTTTCGCACAAAACAGTTTGTATTTGCACGATTCATTGTGTGTGTATTGTTTTTTAAACATTTACATATCCTAGGGCAGGGGTGGGCAAACTTTTCGTGCGGAGGGCCGCATTGACAAATCTAAAGCTATTGGCGGGCCGCATATATATATATATATATATATATATATATATATATATATATATATATATATATATATATATATATATATATATATATATGACATTGGCACCTTGCCGTCTTGACAGACGATAGTTTGTGCTTTAAAAAGGCATAATAACTTTTAACTATGGCGGTAGCGAGTGTGACTGATAAGGCCAATTTGCGCTGTAAATGTCCGTTCACAGTGGGTGCATGTGAACACGTGGTCATTTCCACCATCATGCACCATCTTACGTCTCAAACGCTTGGTGTGTGACTTTTCTGCAATAATTTTCTCCTTTGACTTTATTCCATTTCTGATATTTGCCCTCCATGCAACACGTTCAGCGGCGACTTGCTCCCAATGTGCATTATCAATGCCTGTATCAATCATGTCCCGCTTACACACATCTTTGTATCGTAGTAGAGGCCGACCCTGAGCTCTCTTACCCATCTGTAATTCACCAAAAAAGATATCCTTTGGTATTCTACCATCATCCATCCGCCTAAGATGTCCTATCCATCTAAGTCTACGAAGACTGAGCATGGAATAAACTGTCACACAACCTGATCTTTCCAATACTTCAGTATTTGTGATTTTGTCTTGCCACTTAATACCAAGAATTCTTCGCAGACACCGCATATGAAAGCTGTTTAAATTGTTCTCTTGGTGTGAGTAAGTTGTCCAGGTTTCACTGCCATAGAGAAGAGTACTAAGGACACAGGCTTGATAGACAAGGACTTTTGTTTTGGCAGTAAGCTTCCTGTTCTCCCAGACTCTTTTTCTTAACCTGTTCATTGTTGTTGCTGCCTTACCAATCCGGATGTTGATTTCCTGATCTAGGGATAATTTGCTATTTACCACCGATCCTAGATATGTAAAATGGTCTACTATCTCTAGTTCGGCGTCGTCAATAAAGATTGATGGTACCCCATGTGCACCTTGTGACATAATCTGTGTCTTCTTATTATTCTTAAATATTGGTTTATTCTTAAACCAAATTATGAACAAGCATTGGAGAATGCAGATAGTAGACATTGCAATTCTTCCTCAGAGTGGGTCGTAACTGCAGCATCATCTGCAAAAAGCAACTCTCTGATCAGTACCCTCCTAATTTTGGTCTTAGCCTTCAATCTCTGAGCATTGTAGAGGCCGCCATCTGAGCGTGAGTGAATGTATATACCACCATCCTGATCACGAAATGCATATTTCAGTAGAAGTGAAAAGTATATTCCAAAGAGGGTGGGAGCTAGTACACAACCTTGCTTAACTCCACTCTTGATTTCAAATTCTTCAGAAGTTGCACCATCAAATTTGATTATACCCTTCATGCCTGTGTGGAACGATTCCACAATGGACAGAAGAGTTGGTGGGCAGCCAATCTTCTTTAGTGCCTTGAACAGACCCTCACGACTGACCAAATCAAATGCCTTTGTGAGGTCGATGAAGGCAATAAACAGTGGTTGATTCTGTTCACGGCATTTTTCTTGCATTTGTCGCAATGAGAATATCATATCAGTGGTAGACCGGTTCTGTCGAAAGCCACACTGTGATTCGGGGTAGACTTGATCTCCTAGGACTTGAAGTCTGCGCAGAACAATTCTGGCAAATACTTTTCCAACAATACACAGAAGTGAGATACCCCTATAGTTGTTGCAGTCGCTCCGATCGCCCTTGTTCTTGTACAGTGTTATGATGCTTGAATCTTTGAAATCCTGTGGGACTTGTCCTTCACGCCAGCATAGCTCTATTAGCTGGTGGATCTGTATAGTGAGTGTGTCTTGCCCACTCCTGATAACCTCTATTGGAATCCCATCCTTACCTGGAGCCTTGCCAGATGCAAGTTCATTTATAGCACACTTAACTTCTGTTATGGTGGGAAGTGTGTCCAGGTGGTCAAGAGTTGGTAGAGCCTCTATGGCGTTGAGGGCATTATCCGCTAGTTTGGTCTCACTTGAGTAAAGCTCCAAATACTGCTCTACCCATCTGTCCATCTGCTGTTTCTTATCAGTGATGAATATCGGGAACGGGATCTTATATGACTACTTATATATATATATATATATATATATATATATATATATATATATATATATATATATATATATATATATATATATATATATATATATATATATATATATACTTATATATATATATATATATATATATATATATATATATATATATATATATATACTTATATATATATATATATATATATATATATATATATATATATATATATATATATATATATATATATATATATATATATATATACTAGCTGACCCGGCCCGGCTTCTCCCAGACCCTGGTGGGGAGCATCTCATTTAATTCATATAATTTATAAAAGTAGTCATATAAGCTCCCGTTCCCGTTCCCGACTATCTATCTGTCTGTCTGTCTGTCTGACCCGGCCCGGCTTCGCCCAGACCCTGATGGGGAGCATCTCATTTAATTCATATATGTATTCACATAAGTTCCCGTTCCCGACTGTCTGTCTGTCTGTCTGTCTATCTATCTATCTGTCTGTCTATCTGACCCGGCCCAGCCCATGGTGGAGAGCACCTCATTTAAATCATATAAGTAGTCATATAAGATCCCGTTCCCGACTATCTGTCTGTCTGTCTGTCTGTCTTGGGTAAATGGAGGAGGGAGGAGAAAGAGGGAGGTGGAGGAGGGAAGAGGAGGGAGGAGGCGGAGACAGGAGGAGTACGGAGGAATAGGAGGAGGAGGGAGGAGTAGGGTGGAGGAGGAGGGGGAGGAGGAGGGAGGAGGAAGAGGGAGGAGGAGGGAGAAGGAGGGAGGAATAGAACGCAGGAGGAGGAGGGAGGAGGAGAGAGGAGGAGGAGGAGAGGGAGGAGGAGGGAGGAGGAGGAGAGAGTAAGAGGAGGGAGGAGGCGGAGGGAGATGGAAGAGTGAAGCAGAGGGAGAAGGAGGAGGGAGAAGGAGGAGGGAGGAGAAAGAGGAGGAGGAATGTGAAGGGAGGAGGAGGGAGGAGGTAGAGGGAGGAGGAGGGAGGAGGAGAGAGGAGGAGGAGAGGAGGAGGGAGGAGGTAGAGGGAGGAGGAGGAGGGAGGAGGGATGAGGAGGAGGGAGGATGAGGAGGGAGGAGGAGGAAGAGGGAGGAGGAGGAATGTGAAGGGAGGAGGAGGGAGGAGGGAGGAGGAGGAGGGAGGAGGAGAGAGGAGGAGGGAGGAGTAGAAGGGAGGAGGAGGGATGAGGAGGAGAGGGAGGAGGAGGAAGGAGGAGGGGGAGGAGGGTGGAGGAGGGAGGAAGAAGGAGGAGGAGGAGGTATTAGGGGAGGAGGGAGGAGGAGGAGGGGGAGGAGGAGGAGGAGAAGGGAGGATGACGGCGAAGGAAGAAGGAAGAGGAGTGATTAGGAGGAAGGAGGAGGGCGAGGAGGTAGGAGGAGGGAGGAAGAGGAAGAGGGAGGAGGAGGGAGGAGGAAGAGAGTGGAGGATGGAGGAGGAGGAGGGAGGAAGAGATAGGCGGAGTAGGGAGGAATAGGAGGGAGGAGGAGGGATTAGGAGGAGGAGGGAGGAGTAGGGTGGAGGAAGAGGGAGGAGGAAGGAGGAAGGCGAGGAGGTAGGAGGAGGGAGGAGGAAGAGGGAGGAGGAGGGAGGAGGAAGAGAGTGGAGGAGGGAGGAGGAGGAGGGAGGAAGAGATAGGCGGAGAGAGGAGGAGGGAGGAGGAGGAGTAGGGAGGAATAGGAGGGAGGAGGAGGAAGGAAGAATTAAGAGGAGGAGGGGGGAAAGAGGAGAAGGAGAGACGAGGAGAGAGGAGGAGGAAGAGGGATGAGGAGGGAGGAGGAGGCAGGAGGCAGGAGGAGGAGGGAGGAGGAGGAGGGAGGAGGAGGGAGGATGAGGGTGAAGGATTTGGAGGAGGAAGGAGGAGGAAGAGGGAGGAGGTGGAGGAGCAGGGAAGAGGAAGAGGGAGGAGGAGGGAGAAGGAGGAGTAGGGAGGAAGAGAACACAGGAGGAGGAGGGGGAGGAGGAGGAGGGAGGAGGGAGAGGGAGGAGGAGGGAGGAGGAGGAGAGAGGAGGAGGAGGGAGGAGGTGGAGGGAGAAGGAGGAAGGAGGAAGAGGTAGAAGGAGGAGGGAGAAGGAGGAGGGAGGAGGGGGAGGAGGAGGAGGAATGATGAGGAGGGAGGAGGAGGAAGAGGGATGTGGAGGAAGGAGGATGGAGGAGGAGGGAGGAGGTAGACTGAGGAGGTAGAGGGGGGAAAAGAGAGGAGGGAGGATGAGAGAGGAGGAGGAGGGTGGAGGAGGAGGGTGGAGAAGGGAGGAGGGATGGGGAGGGAGGAGGAGGGAGTAGAAGGAGGAGGATGGAGGTAGGAGGAGGAGGAGGGAGAGAGAGTAGAGGGAGGGGAAGAGGAAGAGGGTAGGAGGAGGAGTGGAGAGGAGGAGGGACGATGTAGAGGGAGGACGAGGAGGGAGGAAAAGGGAGGAGGGAGTAGGAGAGAGGAGGAGGAGGAAGGAGGTAGGAGAAGGAGGAAGAGGGAGGAGGTAGGAGGAGGAGGAAGAGGGAGGAGGAGGGAGGAGAAGGCAGGAGGAGGAAGGAGGAGGAAGAAGGAGGAGGAGGAGGAAGAGGGAGTTGGAGGATGGAGAAGGAAGAGGAAGAAGAGGCAGGAAGAGGGAAGAGGAGGAAGATGGAGGAAGAGGAAGAGGGAGGAGGAGGATGGAGGAGGGAGAGGGAGGAGGGGGAGGGGAAGAGGAAGAGGGTAGGAGGAGGAGGAGGGGAGAGGAAGAGAAGAAGGGAGAAGGAGGGACTAGGAGGGAGAAGGGGAATGAGGGAGGAGGAGGGGAGAGGAGGAGGAAGGAGGAGGAGGGAGAAGAAGGAAGGAGGAGGAGGGAGGAGGGAGAGGAAGGAGGGAGGATGAGGGAGAATGAGGAGGGGAGGAAGGAAAGGGAGGTGGAAGAGGAGGAGGAGGGAGGAGGAGGAGGGTGGAGGAAGGAGGTAGAGGGAAGAGGAGGTAGAGGGAGGAGGAGGAGGAATGAAAGGGAGGAGGAAGAGGAGGAGAAGGAAGGAGGAGAAGGGTGGAGGGAGGAGGAGGAGGTAGAGGGAGGAGGAGGGAGGAGGTAACAGGAGGAGGAAGAGGGAAGAGGGAGAAGAAGGGAGAAAGAGGAGGAGGGAGGAGGATGAGGGAGAAGGAGGCAGGAGGAGGAGGAGGGAGGCAGGAGGAGGAGGAGGGAGGAGGAGGGATGAGGAGGGAGAGGGAGGAGGAGGAAGAGGAGGGAGGAGGGGGAGGAGGCTGAGGGAGTAGGAGGGAGGAGGATGGAGGTGGAAGGGAGAGGAAGAGGGAGAAGGAAGAGGGAGAAGGAGGAGGGAGGAGGGAGAGGGAGGACGGCGAGGAGGTAGAGGAGGAGGAGGAGAGAAGAGGAGGAGGGTGGAGGGAGGAGGTAGAGGGAGGAGGAGGGAGGAGGTAGAGGGAGGAGGAAGAGGGAGGAGGAGAAGAGAGGAGGAGGAGAAGAGTTCGCCATTCCGAATTCATACTCGTCTAGGTTCTTTGATTTCGGTCCTTCCATTGATCTGTTCTTCCTTTCTACATGACTGTAGATAACTTCCTTACACATAAAAAGATGAATTGTTATTGATATTGCCGTGGCATGGAGGAATATCAGCAGCAGAATTGATCCAGAAAACCAAAGACCGAGATCTATGAAGAGCAATGAACGCCTACGCCAGCCGGCACGCACTTGATGATGATGATGATTGCCGTGTGACGATTCTGTGTAGTCACGTCATTTTCTTCGCTTGTCCTAGCGTTTTGGGTTCGGGGATTATTTCATCATCATCATCATATATTTACGTACGTATTTAGGGAGGGGGAGGAGGGAGGAGGAGGAAGAAGAAACAAAAATATGACAGTTGGCAGCGCTGGAATGAGAGGTAGACGTGTAGAAAATTTCATCTCAATCGGATGGGCCGTTCGCGAACGCATAAAGGACATACATATCCATACACATTGCCTTTTATATATAAGACTAGCTGACCCGGCCCGGCTTCGCCCAGTCCCTGGTGGGGAGCATCTCATTTAATTCATATAAGTAGTCATATAAGTTCTCGTTCCCGTTACCGACTTTCTGTCTGTCTGTCTGTCTGTCTGTCTGTCTGTCTGTCTTTCTGTCTGTCTGTCTGTCTGACCCGGTCCGGCATCGCCCAACTCCTGGTGTGGAGCATCTCATTTAATTCATATAAGTAGTCATTCAAGCTCCCGTTCCCGTTCCCGACTATCTATCTGTCTGTCTGTCTGTCTATATGTCTGTCTGTCTGTCTGTCTGATCCGGCCCGGCTTCGCCCAGCCCCTGATGGCGAGCATCTCATTTAATTCATATAAGTAGTCATATAAGTTCCGGTTCCCGACTCTGTCTGTCTGTCTGTCTGTCTGTCTGTCTGTCTGTCTGTCTGTCTGTCTGTCCGTCCCTCCCTCTCTGTCTGTCTGTCTGTCTGCCTGTCTGTCTAATCATTTATTGGTTGCAGTTAGAACAACCTTAGATAAACGAAGACCAACTTACAAAAAGCATTAGAAAGAGCACTTGAAAGGTCTTTACATCTTCCCCAACAATTAACTTGGGTAAATGGAGCAGCGGCAGCAGCATCAGCAGAAGAAGGAAAAGGAGGAGTAGGAGCTGGGAGGAGGAAGAGGGAGGTGAAGGAGGGAGGAGTTAGGAGGGAGGAAGAGATAGGCGGAGAGAGGAGGAGGAGGGAGGAGGAAGGAGGAGGAGGAGTAGGGAGGAATACGAGGAAGGAGGAGGGATTAGGAGGAGGAGAGAGGAGGTAGGAGAAGGGAGGAGGAGGGAGGAGGAAGGAGGAGGCAGGAGGAGGAGGCAGGAGGAGCGAGGAGGAGGAAGAGGGTAGGAGGAGTGTCACCAAGCGATGCTTCAGGCATTACGGGATAACTTCTCTCACACCACACAAAAAGATTTGTCAGTCGTACGAGAGGTATTGATTACACATTTTATTGACACCGGCTCTTTACATTACATCAATGCACAAAACAGTCGCTAATAAATCACACATGAATACACCACAGAATTGCCTATCACTAGTCGTTCCTAACCCTACTGCTAATTCTATCTACTAGGCTAAAGAATACGCATCGACGCTAAGCGATGCGTTCACTACGAAGTCTGTCCCCTGTCTGAGGAATACTCCGCGTGCTGACTACACTGTACGCGGAGAGACCTTGTGCGTACTTCGGCTTTTTCGTTCTGCATCATTCAGCATGCTTGGAGTAGTGGTCTCTCTTGAGTTTCAATCTAGTTCTCTGTATCTGTCACGCTGGCGTGATTATGCCGTGACCAGAGTGCTTACTCTCTGGTTGACACCTCCGTGTCTCATGAGAGAAGTGTTTGATAGTTCCCCTTCCTATTTACCACCTACACCTACCCTGCCCTCATGTAGGGACACTGGGTTACCTCTCATCTACTTGAGGTAGACCACTCATTCAGGGTGGTCTTCCCTGAGTCTTTGACACACCCCCTCCCCTGCTGTGTTGCGTTACAAACTTTGACTCATGGTTGTGACGCAAGAGGTTTCTAAAAAATTAGTGTATCTAATTTTTGTCAAAGACTAACTTGGTTCTGGGTAACTCAATAGACTTCTACTGACTATTGTCACAATGTAGTCTCACCTTACTTGGCTACTGGTGATCGCCACAAACTTGTCTGGTTGGCGTGAGCCCTCTTCTCAATCGCAATATTATATTAATTAGAGGTTTGTCTGAACCGGACCATTGTCTTATAAGACCTGCCCTCAAATAGCAAATTAACTCACTACCCATACAAAGTTGACTTTCTTAGGGTCAACACATGAATTGCTTCATGTCCCCCATATAATATTAAACAACCCTTGCACAAGTTGTGTGCGACAGGCTTTACCTATCTCGCTTTCGCGTGTAAAGTTATCTTCCACTGTTAAGTAAGTGTTTCGTTGTCTATTGTGTCCCCTGACCCAGAGTTATCTCCCTTTGTTCTAAAATGTATGTCATTTACATGTTTGTTTTCCTGGTTGTTTGCGTGTTTGGATCTACCTAATAATATACTTTATCTTCTAACATGTGTGTCTGTCTATAATATGTAAATAAGATAGTTTTCAAGTGCCATAATTCGGTTAAACGTGGCCACAAACACGTTTATAACAATAATTCGTGACTACATTTCCGTCTTATGAGACTTAAAATACTTTTATCCTAAGGTCTACACTAGACTACATATAACACATTCAAGACGGCACATTTCAACAATGAAAGCAAACGCTTGACGCACACAAATAATAAAAAATCGCGTTGAGCGGCAGAAAAAATCCGCTGGTTGTCCTCACTCTCCATTTATATTTTCCATTTTCTCTTACTTTCACACTTCTGTCACACATCTTTTATCCTCCCAAAAAAAAAACCACTTTTATCCTCCCAATTATTTAAAAACCTTGAAGTGACACTGTACAAGTTTGGGCTCAGTTTGAAAAGAATTGAGCTTAATGACTGTGCGTAACTAACTGCACGAGTCATATATTTACAAATTATTTACATGGATGAGATATATACACTATATTCTCTGAAATACTAATACTACTTCTATAAATTTATGTATTCTAATTTGTTGTACACAATCAATCTAATTTAAGGGAAGTAATCTACCTATCTAAAAAAATGAAAATTATGTGAGATGAGTTATGTACCTTTCTGAATTGGGAAATATGAAATGTAACAAAATTATAATGTTTTAATGTTTAAATGAGAAGAAAACAAAAATATGATTGATATTTTTACTATACATGGTGTAAATGATGTATGTTAAATGTATAATCCTTTTATCCTATACGGTATAACCTAATTTTAATCCTAAATGATGAGGTTGTTAAAATGTTCATCAAGATGGAATGAAATCAAGTAAAATGAAATGAACTAAATGGTACTATTCCTATTTAACCTAAATAGTGCTGTTACTATCTAAACTTTTTTTATCCTAGTCTTTACTTAGCTGTTATTAAATTTAAATCTCTATCCTATTCTACTTTTATGCTAAGTAAGTGGGTAAATTAATGATTTATCTAAGCTACAAAAAAAAAATCTATTATATTCACCAAATTTAATCTAAATCTATATTAAAGTAACTAATCTAACTATAATTTATCACTATATTAAAACCTGTTATAATACATATCACATTACTAAATATATATACATGGTATTTATTTAACTCAGGTTAGTGGTTGCCATAACGTACAGCAATTGCTTTCGTTGGCATAGTTTATGTATACACAATTGTCCTGGGTATATTAAATACACTACACAGTCATACTTGTGTCTTATGGGTATTCTTCCACTCGTAGAGTCCGCTGGTGTCGTAGACCAGTATATTCGTGTCTGTTATTTATGCATTGTTCTGACACTGTTCTTCCATGATAACACAGGTGATTCACCGGAACACAAATGGAGCATAGTAAGTAACGAGCTGTCTATGCACACACGGTGATCAACTTGTCCTTGGAGCACAGTTCTTATTCTGCTGACTACGGACACATGGTAGTTCACTGTTCTTAGCACACAGTCCTGATCCTGATGTCTATGTATTACATAAGATATTTTACACAGGATATTTTAAGTGTACTAAATTAACATTTCTTACACTACCTTTTCATGTGGAGTATCAGGTATTTCTACCTAAGATGGTCGACTAAGGGTATCAGCAAGAATGTTGTCCCTACCCTTAATATGCTCTATGCTAAAAGTATAATTCTGTAATATTAATGACCACCTGTAGATGCGGTCGTTGCGATGCACCCCACTTTGTATGACCGTGATAGGGGAGTTATCGGTCTGGACTACGAAGTGATTACCCGCTAGAAATCGATGCAACTTCCTCACCGAATAGATGACGCTTAGGGCTTCCAACTCTGATCTGGACTCAATATCTGGACTCAGCAGGTGTGATCTTGCGGCTCACGTAGCAAATGGGATGGAAGATGCCATCATAAAACTGGCCTAGTACTGCAGCGATGGAAATCCTGCTGGCATCTGCCCTAAGATAATAAACGAGCCTAGGATTAGGCAAACGGAGGATTGGTATATTACTAAATAGGATTTTCAATTTTGATAATGCAGAAATTAATAATGCATCTTTGACATCTAATTTTACTGATGCTTTTAAAACATTTGAAAATACACTTGTAATTTCAGCTAAGTTCGGTATGAACTTACTATAATAATTTACTAAACCCAAAAGGCTCCTGACCTGCTTCTTTGTTGTAGGCATGGTCAGGTTCATAATTTTAGTAATAATTCTATTGTCAGTTTTTAGTTGTCCATGTGAAATGACATGACCCAAACAATCAATTTCTTGTAAGCCCAATTCAACTTTGCTCGGTTTGACCGTGAGACCGAAGAGTCGCAACCTATCGAAGACATGTCTGAGTTTCAGTAAGTGTGTTGTCCAGTCATCTGTATGGACACAAATGTCATCTATATATGTCACCGTATTCGTCACTCCATGTAGTAAATGTCTAGTTAAACGTACGAAGGTGGCAGGAGCGTTACGAAGTCCGAAAGGAAGAAACCGCCACTCGTAAAGACCTAAAGGTGTTGAGAATGCAGTAAGATGGATGGATTGAGTCTGCATAGGGACCTGCCAATATCCCTTAGTAAGATCTAATTTAGAGAAGATTTTGGAGGTGGACATATCAAGGATAAGATCTTCGCAGGAAGGAATTGGTTCTGCGTCGATCTTAGTGACATTGTTGAGTTTTCTATAGTCCACACAAAGACGAATTGTGGAGTCTTTTTTCTTGACCAAGACAATTGGAATGGAGTACTCAGATGTAGATTTTTGAATGATTCCACTAGCTTCTAAGTTAAGAATTTCCTTATTTAGACTTTCTCTATAGCTAAGTGGGATAGAGTATGGCCTGCATTTGATAGGCTTTGAGTCCGAAAGAAGGATGGAGTGCTCGATCCTGTCTGTCCTACCTGAAATGTCGGAAAATATGTCCTTATACTCTGTTATTAATTCTATTGTCTGTCGTCGTTGCTCTTCTGTTAGTCCCGGTTCTAGCCGTATACAATCTAATGTCGCAGTCTTGTCTACAATTGGAACAGGTAGTTCCATCCCGTCGTCGTCTACCTGATTCAGTACGGTGGTGGTGCTAAGTGCGTTTTCTGTATGCTCACTAGGTGTATGCATATCGTCGACTTTGCCAGTCTCGCTAATTAGTGTAGTTGCGTTGTGTATGTCCGTCGTCTCACCAATAGGTGTGGGTGCATTGTGTTCGTCTGTCTCTAATTCTGTCTCTTGTCGTGAAAAGTAGGGTTTCAACATGTTGATATGAAATATCTTTAAGTGTCCGTTTATCGATATTTCATAATCGACATCTGAAATTTTTCGTACCATTTTGAATGGCCGTTGCCATGAGGTCAATAATAAATTCCGTTTGTCTGGGAGTAAAAGCAGTATGTCTTGATCTGGTTCAAGATTAATAGTTCTCGCACCTTTATTTGCGTATTGGCGGTAGATTTGACCCTTCCTCTCCAAAGCTGCCTTGGCTATGATACACGATTTCATAATCTTATCTCGTGTTTCTGTTACCATCTCATAAGGTGTTTTCGGGGTTGGAATTTCAATCGACTTAGTTACTAACTGATGGTAAATTGTTAGGGGTCCACGTGGGTTAGCCCCGTATACTAATTCAAACGGTGAGAAACCCGTGCTTGAATTGGGAATCTCCCGATAAGCGAACAGCACTGTTGGTAACAGTGTATCCCAATCAGCTGGGTTTTCTGCTGTCACCTTAGCCAGCATATGCTTTAGGTCTCCGTTAATTTTTTCTACTATTCCATTGCTGGCTGGATGATAAGCTGTTGTAAAATGCTATTTAATCCCTAACATTTTAGTAAGGGCTTGCGTTGCAGCCGATATGAATTGGGTTCCACGGTCGGATAAGATGGTTTGTGGAAATCCGAATCGTGAGAACAAGTGTAGAAATACACTGGCAACGTCTTTGGAGGTGATGTATTTCAAAGCTACTGCCTCAACCCACCTTGAACATAGGTCTACCATCGTTAAGATGAAGCGATTTCCTTTGCTGGACACCTGGTTTAGGGGTCCAACAATATCGACCGCCACACTCTCAAATAGCCTAGAGGCCAGTGTTGAAGGTTGTACTTCAGCTGTAGGATGTTTACCCTTACGTACTAGTTGTTGACAGACATTACATGAACGACAAAATTGTTTTATGTCATTACAAAAACCTGGCCAATAAAAATGAGCCTGAATTCTGGCCCTGGTTTTGTCGTATGCAAGGTGACCAGCAAACGGTGACTCGTGTGCAATCTTTAGCACAGTTTGGCGGTGTTGTACAGGTAACACCGTTTGCTGAATCTCATTGTTACCAGTTGTATAATAACGAGTAAGAATACCATTATTAAGTCTAAAGAACCATGATGCGTTTTTTGTTATTTTGGCTTTTTCTTTTAAGAGCTTTAGATATGGAGCCACACTAGGATCAGCTTTTTGCTGGTCTATGAACTTTTGCCTGGTAGTATCATCCGTGCTAGTTGGTGATAGCAACAGTAGTCTTTCATCCTGTAGTGTGTCTTGATGTTTAATAGTATCTGCTCTAGTTGTTGCATTAGCTGCATTTAAGTTTTCCCATGCAGCTATATCTTCGTTAGTGCAATGTTTCAATTGGGGTAAGCATCCCAAAATTAAATCAGTACAAGGGTTATCTAAAATCGCACACGTAAAGGTACCAGAAAGGAAAGGAGTGTTAATACGGGCTCTTGCCAAAGGGTAAATTTCAATATTACCCGAAAAGGTTCGGCATTTGACTGAGTAACCTGTATAATCATTAGGATTCACCAGTTCCTTTCTAAGACCTATAAGAGTGCTGCCACTGTCCAGCAAATATTGTCATGGTATTTCGTTGACCATTGCATTGTGGAACACCAAATTGCCTCTGTAGGCTAATGCTGCATTTACACTCTCAGTGGAGAATGGTACTGTATGTCCACATTCTAATTTTCCGTCTGCATGGAATTGGTGACATCGTTCACAACTGTCAAAGCTTAATATATCGTTTACACAAAAAACATCTTCAGATTGGTTAAAAGGTAATTCATTCTCGACCTCACACTCAGTCTCACTTCCACTATCAGAAGATGTATCAATCAGAATTGCATTATTGGCCTTCATTCTTTGGCGGCCCAGGCACTTATTGGAATAATGCCCGTAGCTAGAACAGAAGAAGCATTTGACTGCACGCCTGTATGCAGTTCTCTTGTTTTGTTGTTTCTTAATGACCATCTCAAGATGTGTCGGATAGTTTGGTGATTTATCGCACATAGAATAAGTATCATGAAAAAGTTGGCAATATACACATTTTGACTTTTTTTTAATCTTTCTTGTCGACTCTCTGAAATGGTTTTTTACTGCTACGATAGCTTTTAGGTTGGTCCTTAACAAAAGAGACTATTTCAGAGTCGATATTTGATGTTTTAAAAATATCCCTATTTGAGGAAAAATATGCTGAGCCTTTCTTCTCAAATTGTTCTATGGTTTCTATGTCTGACTGCAGAAGGAATTTAGCGAAAGGAGATGGTATTGTGGATATGACTTTATCCATGGCTATTAAATTTTTAAGTTTTTCAAAATCCTTTCCTATATTTGCTGGACTAAGCCATCTATTTAGTACGCTTTGGACATTCGAGACATAATCGATGAAAGTCTCACTTGGTTTTGGTTTTAAATTAGAAAATTGCACTTGATACCCAGTGGCATCAAGTAAGAAATGTTGCATTATCCTATCGTGGATGTACTGATAGTTAGATCTAAGATCAGTTGGTATTGATTCTATAACTTTAAGGGGCTCCCCACTGAGGTTCTTCATGTAAATCATGGCCCACATATCGATTGGTACTTGGTGGTATTTCAGCTGATATTCGACATTTTCTGTCCAGGCTGATATGGAATCTTCTTTACAGAATGGCTTAATAATATTTTTGTATTTATTAAATTTATTCTCTTCTTGCTGACTCTTTAGTTTTGTAGCGGAGATCTCTGAGTGTGAATCTACTTCCATACCTTTCATCTTTAATTGTGTCTCTGATTCAATCTGTATTTGTTTTTCTTTCACTCTTGCCATTTCATCTATCTCTCTTTGCTTTACTTCTAAGTCTTTTTGTTTTAATTCTTTCTCCTGATCTAATTGTTTTTGCTTTAATTCTCTTTCCTGATCTAATTGTTTTTGCTTAATCTCCTTATCATGTTCTAACTGTTGTTGCTTAATCTCCTTATCATGATCTAACTGTTGTTGCTTAATCTCCTTATCTTGTTCTAATTGCTTTTGTTTTGTTATCTCAGCTAGTTCTATAATCTCCTTCTGATGTTGTCTTTCTCGTGCACGTTCATCTCTCTCAGCATCTTTTGCTTCAATAAATTTTTGATCAGCATATTGCTCTAATTCCTTTCCTGTGTATTGCAATTCCTTGCCTGCTTTTATGAAATCAGCTAAAGTTGCCATGTTGTTAGGTAATTAGCTAGAGTTGACAGGCACTTAAATATTTACTTTGGTTTATTAGATATGTTAAGTTTTTAAATTCACGGTGTACAAAAATTATAGTCTTAGGTTACACCTTGAAAAATAGATCACAAAAAATGTACTAATAGATCACACCCTGAAAAAGAGATGCATTATTAATCATATTGCATTCAAAATAGTTTGGGTATACTCATCTTAACATTCCAGAGAATCAGGTACAATCGTTCGGCAACTCAGGTCCAATCGTTCGGTACTTTGACAAACAGCTTGAGTTATTCTCATAAACAGCTCTTGTTACATCTGGTTTACAAGAGCATCAACAATTAACCATATGCAAACGACATATGACTTTAGACAATTTTGTACAATCACATGCCCCCGGACAAAACAATGTAGTATAATTAATAATAAATGTCAATGTCCTGTCTTCGTTCTAACGTCTTCTGCCTTCCCTAACTATGTCGTTTAATTTATGGGAGTGATGTGCAGACCGAGTCTTATTTGTATAGCGAAAGTAGTGCCATCGTGACGGTAACAAAAGAAACAATCTACAAATAATTAAATAAATGCTTTGAAATAAATATAAAAGTAATAATAATGTTTAAATAAATAAATATATTTAATAAATAGCTCGTATGAACAAATAATATGTAATATAAGCCACAGATTTAGGCGAGCAGCCGCTTGGCGATTTGTAAACAATCCTTCGCTGAATGCAAATGGCGTAGGGCAGCTGTTTGTCAGTCGCGATACGTCATAGGCGCAGCGCTATTTTTAGATTGGAAAAATCAATATTGTCGCTGGCTCATTCTTGTGTATTTCTCCGCCGTAAATCATTTTTGACAAATATTCATAAATAACTCAGTAATTATAGAAATAAATGATACAAAACAATAATAATAATACTTACAAATCAGAAGAAAACATGTTCATAAGCACAAAATATTTTAATAAGCATAAATAAACATTATTCGGTCACGATGGACACAGCTCGCATTTTGTTGTAGTCTGCACACGCCACTGTTGACTAACATAAATTAAACCCTGTGATTAACTGACAGTAATACTATTTTAGAGCCGTGGGTGAGTGTTTTAGCTTGAACAATTGTCCAAGCTACACTTCTGACACCACTTTATCCTAGCCTGCCACCAAGCGATGCTTCAGGCATTACGGGATAACTTCTCTCGCACCACACAAAAAGATTTGTCAGTCGTACGAGAGGTATTGATTGCACATTTTATTGACACCGGCTCTTTACATTACATCAATGCACAAAACAGTCGCTAATAAATCACACATGAATACACCACAGAATTGCCTATCACTAGTCGTTCCTAACCCTACTGCTAAATCTATCTACTAGGCTAAAGAATACGCATCGACGCTAAGCGATGCGTTCACTACGAAGTCTGTCCCCTGTCTGAGGAATTCTCCGCGTGCTGACTACATGGTACGCGGAGTGACCTTGTGCGTACTTCGGCTTTTTCGTGCTG
Source organism: Cepaea hortensis (assembly GCA_963921405.1). Classification (NCBI taxonomy): domain Eukaryota; kingdom Metazoa; phylum Mollusca; class Gastropoda; order Stylommatophora; family Helicidae; genus Cepaea; species Cepaea hortensis. Next base: position 2,425,156 of record CAWUFQ010000001.1, on the reverse strand, counting down.
CATCATTCAGCACGCTTGGAGTAGTGGTCTCTCTTGAGTTTCAATCTAGTTCTCTGTATCTGTCACGCTGGCGTGATTATGCCGTGACCATAGTGCTTACTCTCTGGTTGACACCTCCGTGTCTCATGAGAGAACTGTTTGATAGTTCCCCTTCCTATTTACCACCTACACCTACCCTGTCCTCATGTAGGGGCACTGGGTTACCTCTCATCTACTTGAGGTAGACCACTCATTCAGGGTGGTCTTCCCTGAGTCTTTGACAAGGAGGAAGAGGGAGGGGGAGGAGGAGGGAGGAGGAAGGAGAAGGAGAAGGAGGGAGGAGAAGAACGCAGGGGGAGGAGGAGGAGGGAGATGGAGGAGGAGGGAGGAGGAGGAGAGAGGAGGAGGAGGGAGGAGGCGGAGGGAGGAGGTGGAGGGAGGAGGTGGAGGGAGGAGGAGGAGGGAGGAGGAGGGAGGAGGAAGAGGGAGAAGGATGAGGGAGGAGAAGGAGGGGAAGGATGAGGAGGGAGGAGGAGGAAGAGGGAGGAGGAGGAGGGAGGTGGAGAGAGGAGGAGGTAGGAGGAGGAGGGATGAGGGGGAGGACGTAGGAGGAGGAGGAGGGAGGAGGAGGGAGTAGGAGGAGAGAGGAGGAGGAAGGAAGAGGAATGATTAGGAGGTGGGAGGAGGAAGAGGGAGAAGGAGGACGGAGAAGGAGGAGGAGGAGGGAGGAGGTAGGAGGAGGAGGAAGAGGGAGGAGGAGGAGGGATGTGGAGGGAGGAGGAGGGAGGAGGTAGAGGTAGGAGGAGGGAAGAGGAGAGAGGATGAGGAGGGAGGAGGAGAAGGGAGGAGGAGAGGGAGGAGGAGGGGGAGGAGGGAGGAGAAGGGGGAGGAGGGATAAGGGGGAGGACGTAGAATTAGAAGGAGGGAGGAGGAGGGATTGGGAGGAGAGAGGAGGAGAAGGGAGGAAGAATGAAGGGGAGTGATTAGGAGGAGGGAGGAGGGCGAGGAGGTAGGAGGAAAAGGGAGGAGGAGGGAGGAAGGAGGAGGAGGAGAAAGAGGGAGGAGGAGGAGGGAGAGGGAGGAGGGGGAGAGGAAGAGGAAGAGGGTAGGAGGAGGAGGAGGGGAGAGGAGGAGGAGGATTTTAACGCATATGCCTGTAGACAACTGCAGCGAAAAGGTGGGTCTGTCTATCTATCTGACCCGGCGTGGCTTTGCCCAGCTCCTGGAGGGTAGCGTCTCATTAAATTCATACAACAAAAAAAGTAACTTAAAAGAATGTCCTTCCACACACCATCCATTATTTTTAATGAAAACTCTTTCTATCACCTGTATGACTACAGTAACTTCTTAAGCATAAAAAGATGAGTTACAATGTTATGCATTGTGCATTATTTTTATGAAAACTTTGAAAATGCCTTATAGATTGTATCACTATTTATTATAACTCATATGCCGGTACATAGCTATAGACACAGAGTTTATAAATCTTTGAAAACGATGCCACAATATAACTATAAGTTATACAGAAAAGTTATGCCCCTTGAAATAACTTTTACAGAGTTAAGTCCCCTGAGATATATTAAATTATAATGAAAAGTGAAAAATGAAATAATATTGGGAAAGCAGCCGATTTCACACTAAAAAAAATATGACAGTGGGCTGCACTGGAATGAAAGGAAGACGTGTAGAAAATTTCATCTCAATCGGATGGGCCGTTCGCGAACGCATAAAGGACATACGGACATACAGACAGACAGACAGACAGACAGACAGACGGAGATCGCAATTTATATATAAGATATATATATATATATATATATATATATATATATATATATATATATATATATATATATATATATATATATATATAATTATTTATAGGTTATTAAGCAGTATAAATAACTAATTATTGCAATTTTATTTTACTTATACACTTATACATTATATTTGACAATATGGACATAAACTTTTACTAATTTATTAACACGATTTTACAACTTGTTATTAAAACAAATATTCTTTATTATCAATCAATGGCTTTAATTTAGACACTCGGCGACTACATTGTCACTACAGTTGTTGATTTCTAATGAGATGTATGTAACTGCTTGCAATTTTTGACAATATTCTTGAAATCTGGAGCATGTTTACTTGTTGAAATTCGCAATACATCATGCAAGCTGCAGTCCGACAAAAAAGACCTATTCTTATATTTGTTGATTTTCAAGCAAGAGAATGCTTGTTCGCAAATGTATGTTGATCCAAACAATGATAAAAGTTTAGCTGCAAAGTTTTTCAAGTTGGGAAATGATTCTTGTGATTAAGACCCATAGAAATCCAGCAAACCATCTGTCTTGAATTTCTCTTTCAGGTCATGATCTGCTTGTAAGTCAAGCAGCTCCAACTGTATGTCCTCTGTGGCTGTATCATCTTCTGCACTAAAAGGTGAACTGAGAATATTGAACTATGGCTCGAATTTCTTGAAATCTTGGAATCTCCTTCCAAATTCTTCAATCAATGCATCTAATTGGGCTTTGTATTTTTCAGTCATTTCACCAGAAATTGTTTCTTGTTTCAGTAAAGGTAAGTGACAAAATCTTTTTTCACTTGCTTGTCTGGAGAAAAGTGAGAGTTTTGCCTGAAATGATTTTAAATATACATACAATGCATGTAAAAACGTACCATTGCCCCAAAGTTTGACATCTAGTTCATTTAACTTTTCCATAATTTCAATGGCAAACATAAAGTCTAACTGCCACTCTTTATTGACATCGTTAGTATTAAAGTCACATGCAATGCCCTTCATCTCTAGGAACATCACTATTTCTTCTCTGGGTTTCCACACTCGCCTCAACACCTTGCCGAGACTCAGCCATCGAACATTGGTGTGGTTCAGGGCATCGGAATGTTCAGTTTCCAAATCGTCAAGTAATGACTTGAACTGTCTGTGATTAAGTCCTCTTGATCTGATGAGGTTGATGACACTGACAACTGGGTCAATAACATGCTTGATATTCAAAACAGTTTTACACAGACTTTCTTGATGAATCACTCAGTGAAGTGGTAATAATGTGTGGTCTGGATATTCTGCTTTAATCTTATCACTTTACCAAACATACATTTTTCCAGTCAAAGCACGAGCTCCGTCAGTTGTAACACTTGCCATCTTGTTCAAAACCAACCCAGTTCTTTCAATACAGTTAGTAACAGCATTGAATATATCATGGCCTGTGGTTGTGTCTTTGAGTGACTCAACACTCAGTAACTCTTCAGTGAGTTTGAAAGAAGTGTTTATTCCACATATAAATATCAATAATTGGGCAGTATCATGTACTCTCATCCAATGCAAGAGGAGTACTACAGAAAGTGTTTACTTGCATCTTGAAATTTATGCATCAAATTGTCACTGATCTTGTCAACACGTCTGTCTGACCTTGATAAAGTAATGTTGTCAAATCTGTTTTTTTTTTTTTTAATTTTGTTGTTTGTTCTGGACACAAATGTGTGCTGCATCTAGCAAACATTCCTTGATGAACTCGCCATAAGAAAATGGCTTGTTCTGTTTTACAATTCTGTGTGACAGCACAAGACTAGCTTCAGTTGCAGCATCTTGAATTGAAGACTGTTTAGTGAAAAAAGTTTGCTGTTTCTCCAAAGTTTTCACCAACTCAAGGCATTTCCTTTCCTTCTCTTCGGTCGTTAAATTGTATCCGAAATCGGAATGTTTTGTTTGATAATGTCTTCTTAAATTGTACTCCTTGAAGACAGCCCCTGACTCACAACACAACAAGCAAACTGATTTGCTACCAACTTTTATAAAACAGTACTTAGTTGTCCATTCATCATTAAAAACACGGCATTCATCTTCAATCTTACGTTTGTTACTGACACTCATCATAACGGTACATGAAATTCTATGAAATTCAACAAAATAACTTAAACAGGAATTAAACATTTTTATTTCTAAATGCCCTCGCGGGCCGCATAAAATCACTTGGCGGGCCGCATGCGGCCCGCGGGCCGTAGTTTGCCCACCCCTGTCCTAGGGCATCGCTGTCAACACCTGCATAGTACTGCTGGTGTTGATGTTTTGGCAAGCTTTTACATTCAGTAGTTTGCAATTGCTTTCTGAACGACCGGCTCCCATGCCAAAAGGTTAAACCCTAGCGCGACACGGTATGCCACCAAATCGGTCGCAGCTGTGTTTCGAACGCGTGGTAAGCGGCTCACGAGTCGCGATCGCGAGCCTTTAGGCCACGGAGATGCATTTGAGATTACAAGTTTTGAATTAAAATACATATGATAATATTACATTCATTGTATGGTGTAATTACCTACACATTACTTGTTGATGAAGGTGGTATAGTAATCATTTTCTCTCAAGCATAGTAAAATATTTCAGTAGAAATTCTTTTATACTCCAAGTATTCATATTCACACTTAGTTTTATTTAAACAAGTTTAACTGTATCACTGAATTTTTCATAATCCAAGTATTCTCATTCACTTTTGCTTTCTGAAAATGGTACATCTTGTGTGTACCTGCAACATTTTCCATACATTTAACATCGCAACAAACATCCCGTTTTACAAAGTAAAAATCACAACAGGTATATATGGCTTTTGCTTGAGCGCGCACACACGCGCGCGAGAGAGAGAAAGAGAGAGACAGAGACAGAGACAGAGAGAGAGAGAGAGAGAGAGAGAGAGAGAGAGAGAGAGAGAGAGAGAGAGAGAGAGAGAGAGAGAGAGAGAGAGACTAACTTCATCACAGGCACAATGTAATTATTTGGGGCGTGCTGGTAAACACGTTTAAATCACAGGGTGGACGCAAATTATATACAGTATTTCAAGGAGGGAAAGTCAGGGAGGTAAGCTGTCTCTCTGACTTATGCAGTGTGTATGTGCAAGAAACGTATTCCACATATCTAAATTAATCTTTCTTATTCCTGGGGGTGCCATCTACCTCATTAACAAGGCCACCCGTACCTTGAAGTCTGCCTGGAAGAAGGTTTGGCCATCTTGTGTACCAGAGAGAGAAGAGTTTGAAGGATTATAGGCAGACGCAGCAGCTGTAGTGGATGAGATTCTGTCCTTGGGCAGAAATAGGGGCCTAGAAGTCGATGGCAACGACTTGGAGGAGCTGATTGAGGACCACAGTGGAGAGCTCACTACAGATAAGCTTGTGGATCTTCAGAATGAACAGCTAAAGACATTAAAGGAGGAGCATTCGCCAGATGAGGAGGAGTAAGTGGCCGTTTCAACTGCCAGGATTAAATAAATTTGCAACAAGAGGGCAGACGTCGAAGACTTCATTGTGAACCATCATCCACACAAACTTGTTACTAACAGGGCAGTAAACCTGATGAATGATAACACGATGGCCCACTTCAGAAAGATTCTCCAGCAAATGAAGCGACAAATTTCCCTTGATAGTTTCTTGGTGCAGAAAGATTCCCAGTCGGCTGCCAGGAAACAACGACAAGAAACTCCTAAAACTAATGATTCAGAATAGCAAAGAAAGTGACAAATTTCACATGATCATTTCTTGGTGTTGTTGTTTGTCCATCAAGAATGATGATGACCATTCATTTCATCCAGTGGGGTTGAAGGTGTGGAGCCGTGGGTTCTAAGATGGCTGATAAGGCCTATTTTGGCTCGAAATGTTCTTTGACAATGTGGGCAAAGAATGCTTGACGTCTCTGGAGGAGGATTTCCTGCAGTGGTTTTTCTGTCCTGCCTTTTCTTCACAGCTCTTGCAGTCCTGGTTGCCTCACATATGACTGCACCTTTGCGCAATGATGCACGCCACGAATTTCGGTCTCTGGCTGCAGCCTCCCAGGTGTCATGATGAATTCCAAAAGCATTCAGTGAAATTTTCAGAGTGTCTTTAAAACGTTTCCTCTGGCCACCTTGGGAGCGTTTACCACAACGCAGTTCGCTGTAAAAAATTCGTTTCGGGAGCCTGTGATCTGGCATGCGAGTCAAGTGGCCAGCCCAGCAAATCTGATTCTTCATCAGTAGAGTGTGGATACTGGGCATGGATGCTCTTTCTAGGACTTCAGTGTCTGGAATCTTGTCTTGCCATTTAATCTTCAGTAGCTTCCTTAGGCAGACTGTGTGGAAGTGGTTTAATTTCCTAGCGTGTCGCTGATAAACAGTCCAGGTTTCACAAGCATATAGCAGTGTGGATAATACAACTGCTTTGTAGACTTTTAGCTTTGTTTGCAGGCTTATTCCAGTTCTGTCCCATACATTCTTGTACAGTCTGCCAAAGGCTGCACTGGCCTTGGAAATTCTTGCATTCACTTCATCATTGATTGTGGCAGCTTGTGACACGGTGCTGCCAAGATAGGTGAATTTGTCCACAACACTTAGTCTATGATCATTCACTTTGATATTCGGCACAGTGTGATTATTCCCTGGAGCTGGCTGGTACATAACTACAGTCTTCTCCAAGTTGATATTGAGCCCAAAGTTGGCACAGGCATGTGAGAAAGCTGAAACATTATGTTGCATGTCCGCCTCTGAGTTGGTGTATAGAGCGCATTCATCAGCAAACAGGAGCTCTCTGACGGTGCCACTGTTAATTTTGGTTTTAGCTTTCAGCCTTCTGAGATTGAATAACTTTCCATCCATTAGTTAGTTAGTTAGTTAGTCGCAGTTCCAACTTCACAGCAACGGGTCGTCCCCATTATGCTCCGTTCCTGTGCCAGTGAATATCACACAAAACGCTCCTCACTGCCCAATGTGAAAAGTGGAAAAGACAGTAGTCTTAACAAACAACAGCCCGCACAGATACACTGTGCATAATGCCGCCGCCAGAATGTCAACACACCAGTTACCACATACGGTAGTTGATGTCTATTCCAATGTCGTCGTTCTCGAAGGCATTCATCAACATGGCTGAAAACATGAGGCTGAACAGTGTTGGTGCCAGGACACATCCTTGCTTCACTCCATTGCTGACAGGAAAGGGTTCAGACAGTTCACTATTTTCCTGTACTCTTGCCTGCATGCCGTCATGAAATAGCCGCACTATTTGGACAAACTTTCGTGGACAGCCATATTTTGCCATAATCTTCCACAGTCCTTCTCTGCTGACTGTATCAAAAGCCTTGGTAAGGTCAATGAAAGTGGAGAACATTTCGCGGTTCTGTTCCTGACATTTCTCTTGCAGCTGCCTTGCAGCGAAAATCATGTCAACAATTCCACGTTCTTTTCTGAAGCCACATTGACTCTCAGGAAGAAGACCTTGATCGAGATGGGCCGTGAGGCGATTGAGAAGAATTCTGGCGAGTATCTTCCCTGCAATTGAAAGCAAGGAGATGCCTCGGTGGTTGTCACAGGATTGGCGGTTTCCTTTACGTTTGTAAAGGTGGACTATTGACGCGTCCTTAAAATCTTGTGGCATGGTCTCGTTCACCCATATGTTTGTGAAGACTTGGTGGAGCTGCTCTGTTAGGACCGGCCCACCTGCCTTATATATCTCTGCTGGGATGGAGTCAGGACCAGGTGCCTTGCCGCTGGAGAGTTGCTGGATGGCTTTGTTTATTTCCACTATGGTTGGCAGGTCATCAAGAGTCTCATTGGTGGGAACTTGAGGAAGGCAGTTGATGGTTTCATCATCGAAGAAGGAAGTTGCATTTAAGATTTTGCTGAAATGCTCTGCCCAGCGTTGGAGGATTTCTTTCTTATCGGTGATCAATGTTCCCCAATCTGCACTAAGGAGGGGAACTATGCCTGGTGATGAAGGACCATAGACTGCTTTCAGTGAGTCGTAGAAGTTTTTCATATCGTGTCTGTCAGCAAAGCCCTGAATTTCATCAGCTTTGCTGCTCAGCCAGGAGTCCCGCATGTGCCGAAGTTTCTGCTGCACTACTCTCTGAATGTTCTTGAAAGCATCTTTTTTTTTATGTTGACTTTGGGTCATTCAAATGTGCCTTGAGGAGAAGATGTTTCTCGGCCAGCAATTGGTTGATGTCTTCGGAATTTTCGTCAAACCAGTCTTTATGCTTTCGGGGGGCTGGACCCAGGATTTCCATAGCAGTGTTGTAAATTGTGTCCTTTAGGGCTCTCCATTCTGTTTCTGTATCCTGTTTAGCTTCAGCATTGGGCTTGAGGCGGTCTTCCAGCATATTTTCAAACGACTGCTGCATTTTCTTGCTGTTTAGGCGGGTGACATTTAGCTTTGTTTGCATTTTCGCCCCTTGAGGACGCCGTGGTGGCCTGATGTGGATGTTCATTTTCGAGACAATGAGACGATGGTCTGTCCAACATTCGGCACCACACATGGATTTTGTCACTCGAACGTCTTGTCTGTCACTCCTCCTGACGATGACATAGTCAATGAGGTGCCAGTGTTTCAAGCGAGGGTGCATCCACGATGTCCTATTTCTCATGGGGAGACGGAAAATTATGTTCGTAATCAGGAGATCATGTTCGGCACATGTCTGAAGGAGGCGGAGTCCATTGCTGTTACAATTTCCGACTCCATGCTTTCCAATAATGCCACTCCAAGAGGTGGTGTCCGTGCCTACTCTGGCATTTCTTGGTAAGAAAGATAGAATAAACCTTTTTTTATTTTACATTTAACTTATTTGATCGTTTTCTTTCTCTGTATTTAATATGTAAAGTACACATATTCTTTTTGTTTTGTCAGGTAAACGACAAGATGTTAACAAAAAATAACGATTCTTTCTTCTTGAAACGGAGTGTCTCTATTTCACTGATTTCAATGTTTTGGGTTACGAACGTTTCGGGTTAGGAACCGAGTTCTGGAAGGAATTAAGTTCATAACCCGAGGTATCACTGTATATTATTTTTGGTATGATTTATGTGTTAACTATTGTGCTTATATCAAATATTGTTGCTCTTTTGTATTTATACCAATGTAGCATATCTGAGATCTATTGTGTTAGTTTTAGCCCTGTTTCTTTGTGTGGTATTCTGTAGTCACATGGAAATGTAATCCCATACAGTATCATATTGTCTGTGTGTGTTAGGTCTGGAGGGAAATAAGACTGTTGTTTCCACTTTCCCAGGCCCATTATCTGTGATTTATGTATATTATTCTTGGTTCCACTACCTTCCCCAAAGTGGGAAAAGATGTGCAGTATGTTTCAGATGGATGTGTTGCTTGTACCAAGGTCTTTATCTTCACCGGATTCTCCAGTTGGGGCATATATTTTAATAACGTTTATGCCAAAAGGTATACCGCTTAATTTAACTAGTAGAACTCTGTCTTACACAGCCCAATATCCTTGGACAGATTTCGATGTTTGCCGATCCAAGATAATTGCTACCCCTCTTTGTCGATCTTCTTCTCCAGAATAAATAATCTTAAAATCTTCATCTATCTTAATGTCTGCTCCTGTCCATCTCGTGTCGCACATCCCTAAAATATTAACTTTCTCTCTTTCCATTTATTGTTTGATGTTATCTAATTTGTCGTCGTCGTTTAACGTCCTAACATTCCATGTTGCTAATTGTAATGTCTCCGTCCTTGTCTTACGATGATCTGTAGTTAGGCGAATCATAATGAGCTAGGGCCGTTTAAGGAAGGTAGTTTGCCGTTGTTTTCCTTCCTTGGCAGTCAAGCTGAAAAATATCTGATGGCTGTAGAAATGTGGATTATGAGGAGAATGCAAAGAATACAATGGACAGACAGAAAAATCAATGACCAAGTACTACAGGAAACAAATGAAAATCGTAAATTGATTAGCGAAATTAGACGATTTTGTTTGTATGCGTATCCTTTACAGGACATTGCTGTCAACATCAGCATCTTTCAGCTGATTGTTGATTTCTTGGCAAGATTACGCTCAGTAGTTTGTCATTGCTTTTTGAGCGGCCGGCTCACATACCCCGTAAGTTACCAACGCGATTCGAACCACTGCTGATTCTCACCGTCGTCATGTTACTTACGAGAGTATACGAGATTACGGGGAAAAGTCGCTAACCTCTAGGCCAGAAAGCCAGCGAAATTAGACGTAGACAGTCATAATTATTTGGACATGTTATGAGAAGAAATGAATTGGAGAATTTGGTGACATCTGGCAAGATCAAAGGGAACAGACCAATGGGTAGACCGAGAAGAAAATACCTGGATAGCTTGGCCACGTGGCATGGTCAAGACAGGAAAACTGAGCTGATCCACGACTCTGGTGATCGAGTGAAATGGTGAGTCATGACCGCCCACGCTTTCAGGCATGCACATGATAGATGGCGTCATTGCACAAACAATTGGGAAATCTTGATGCATTTAACATCTGGAGTCTTGTTGTATTTGCAAATGTAAAGGAAAGCACATAATGCACCTTGTAAATACACACTGTTTGCACTAAATAACACCACCTTAAACGGAAGACTTGTAATTTTAAAAAAAACGGAAATGGACATAACGTTATAACAGCCATTTCAAGGGACATTAATAATAGTAACATGAATATATTATGTAATTTAAATAATTGTAGTTTTACATTTAATATTTTATTAAATTGTCATAGAACTTAACGAAAATTGTATGCAGTATAAATAATGGGATACTGATTTTAAATTATCTTCACGGCTTGTGTACAATTTAAGGCTTTATTTTAGATCTTTGAAAATTTTATAAATTATTTGCCTATTTCACGTCGATATTAAATGACATTATTTTATCCTTTTTGTTGCATACCACTATCATGTCTTACTAAACAGATTTTTGTCCGGCCTATAAAAGGCCAATATCAGCCCGCCCCAATTAAATCCTTTGTACTTGTAATTAAGCCGGTCCACCTGGCATAGGGTTAACGTGTTTCTCCGTAATCCTGTATATCCATGTGAAGAATGTGATCTGGGCGAGAATTCGTAGCGGTTCTCGACGCGTTGGTAACTTACGGTGTATGTGTGCCGGTCGCTCAGAAAGCAATGGCAAACTACTGAGTGTAATCTGGCCTGAAATCAACAATCAGCTGAATGATGCTGATGTTGACAGCGATGTCCTGTAATGGTTATGCAGGGGAAAAAACGTGATTAAGTTGTCAAGTGTGTAGCAGACTTCAATCTGTCTCCCCCCCCCCCTCTCTCTCTCTCTCTCTCTCTCTCTCTCTCTCTCTCTCTCTCTCTCTCTCTCTCTCTCTCAGAAGACACACCAGGGTAAATTAGATCTTCACAGACATCACCGATTTCAGTGGGCTTTACTGCAAACACAGCTACTTAATGTCTGTCTTCTCATCACATAACCAAAGAAAGCTGTTAGTTTTGTCTCATTGTTATTGTTGTATGTAATGTTCTAGTTGCAACATCCTCTTTCAGAGACCTGGAACCTCATTGGACGGCTTCTGCTACTGGGGAATCCTGAGCCCTAAAAACTGAGCACATTTTGTATATTCAGGACATTCAATCACAAATTTTCACAGCTGTGTTCATTAGTAATGTGTAATTGTTCTCCCTTTACTTAACATATGATGCGTCCAATTATCGCTGCTTTTCAACATTATTATTATTATTAATGCATTCAGGAAATGAAACATGTGTTGATCCTGCTTCAGGCCATTTCCTTTTATAAAAGAATGGATCTGGAATGCTCGGCCTATTGTCTAAGATCTAAGTGTAGTATCTATCTATCTATCAGTCTGTCTGTATGCTTGTTTGTCTGTCTGTCTGTCTGTCTGGCTGACCCGGCCCGGCTTCACCCAGTCCCTGGTGGGGAGCATCTCATTTAATTCATAAAAGTAGTCATATAAGCTCCCGTTCCCGACTATCTGTCTGTCTGTCTGTCTATCTGTCTGTCTGTCTGTCTGACCCGGCCCGGCTTCACCCAGTTCCTGGTGGGGAGCATCTCATTTAATTCATATACGTAGTCATATAAGCTCCCGTTCCCGACTATCTGTCTGTCTGTCTGTCTATCTGTCTGAACCGGCCCGGCTTCACCCAGTCCCTGGTGGGGAGCATCTCATTTAATTCATATAAGTAGTCAAATAAGCTCCCGTTCCCGACTATCTGTCTGTCTATCTATCTGACCCGGCGTGGTTTCGTCCAGTATCTTAAAAGAATGTCCTTCCATACACTATCCATTATTTTTAATGACAACTGCTTTTAATCACCTACATGACCGTAGATAACTTCTTTAAGCATAAAAAGATGGGTTACAATGTTATGCATTATGCATTATTTTTATGAAAACTTTGAAAATGCCTTAAAGATTATATCATTATTTATTTTAACTCATATGCCTGTAAATAACTATAGAGAAAGAGTTTAACAATAGTGCAAGTAAGTCCAACAATATGACTATAAAGTATATAGAAATGTTATTAAAAGTTATGCCCCTTGAAATAACTTTTCTAGAGTGAAGTCCCCCTGCTATATAGAAATTATATAATGAAAAATGAAATATTAAATGTTATTAAGTAAGTAGACGATTTTACACTAAGATACTATTACAGTCGGTTGCACAGGAATGAAAGGAAGACGTGTAGAAAATTTCATCTCAATCCGATGTACCGTTATCGAACCCATCCAATACATAGCCAGCCACATACAGTCTCTTTTATAGATATAGATAAAACATCAAAAATAATCGATGCACTTTTGCAATTCAATATTAAATCCTTATTTCATATAAAACATTCATCATCTTCACGCATTCACTTCCGTCAATCTATTGAACTGAAATATTTGTAAGAGTCCAAGTGTGTTATTCTAACCGTTAGAATCTAACGGATACTGTAAGTTTTCCTTTGGAATTGCAATTACAAAACAAAACAAAAAACATGTATCTATATGAATTGAAACATTGCTACATTTGCCGTTCCCGAATAATAAATAGTATGCAGTCATTACACAGACATTAGGAAATCTTCCTGCATTTGACATCTTGGGTCTTGTGGTAATTGCAAATGTAAAGCAAAGCACTAATGCACCTTGTAAATACACATTGTATTGCACTAAATAAAACCATATTAAACGGAAGACATGTAATTTTAAAAAGTGGTAAGGGACATAACGATATAACAATTGTTTCAAGGGACTTTACTAAAACTAATGTGAATATATTAAGTATTTTAAATAATTGTAGTATATGTCTTAATCTTTTATAAAATTGTCATAGAAATTAACAAAAGTTGTATACTGCATAAAGAATGGGATAAAGATTTTAAATTATCTTCACAGCTTTTGTACAAGTTAAGGCATTATTTTAGAATTATGAGAAGTTTATAAGTAGTTTTCCTATTTCACGTCGATATTAAATGCAATATTTTATCCTTTTATTCGATATAGTTTCCAAATCCTTTAAAAGATTTTTGTCCGGCCTGTAAAAGGCCAAATATTCTTAATGACAGCCATAGTTCATGTATCCAGAATGTGACAGCCATAGTGCATGTATCCAGAATGTAGACGAACAGAGAAGCAAGGTCGAGGCCGGTGGGAAGTTCATTCTTCCGCGCCAGTCAACAACGCAGAGACAAAGATGGTCACGCTACCGACTTGCCGCTTCCGACCATTTCCGATGGTGCGAATGACCGGGAACTGACCGTGGATTTAAAGGACCGTGACAAACCCTGAGGTGATCCAAAAGTTTGACTTGCGACCTGACATTGTACTTCGCTCCTCGTCAGCCAGACAGTTAACGCTGAATGAGCTGACAGTCCCATACGAGTCCAATATTGAGGAGCAGCACACGTACAAGATAGAGAAGTACGATGACATGGTTGCGAGTCTTAGGCTGGAAGGGTACATCGTCAGGCTATTCGCCGTAGAGGGAGGCGCCAAAGGTCTAGTCTCTCTCTCCGTGTATGATGTGCTAAAGCAAATGGGCATTAAAGCATAAGCAAGAACTGGGGCACAAAAACATCTGTGTGAGGCAGCCGAAAAGGCCTCATGCTGGCTGTGGAATTGTGGGAACCTGAAGTTGGACTAGACTCGAAACTAGTATGGTTAAAAGCGATAAGTGCAGAACACCTAACAATCTCTCAACAAAGAAAACGAACTTGCACGTCTCGTGTCAACTCTATAGCCTTTCCTCCGAGCGAGGGTGGTGAATCTGAGTGCAGTCAAATTATGAAAATGTCGGCCGAAGTCCATCCTCCATAACAGAGCGGTAATCGTTCGAAAGTAGCACTCACCTGCAGAAGACCAAGAGGTGGGTCAAGAAACCAAAAGGAAGAACCGGATTCCTAGCAGAGTGCGGCGCCATGAACGGGGCACGAAGAAGGAACATGGCGACGGAGACGTATGGAGGCGATAGAGGCCGTGGCTGGTGATAAAGCAGGCTCCCTACGACCACAAGTGCCCAGGGGCAAGCACAGGCTGCACAGACTCTCCTCTCTGAGGGAGGGAAGGCTTGAGATTGAACATGTTAACAGCTAAGGTACAAGCACAACAAGAATAATGAAGGCGACCGAACGTTTCGTACGGCATTGGAAAGACTCCGGGAGTCATGACCCGAACGGGTCCGCCCCTTGAGAGTGTTATGGGTATGATAGGCCGAAACACTTGGGGAAGAAAATAAACTTCTGACGATCAGAAGCCTCCTGCCGTGTTTGCTCCGCGGTGTGGAGTTTTTATCACTAATGAGAAACATCTTCATTCAACTACCAAAAAGAGCAACTTGAAATTTAGCACCAACTATAGACTGTTGCCCTGGTCAGTCATGCAGGTAAAATTCAACAAAACGTCATAATGGGAAGACTTCGTAAGAAATTGAAGAAGAGAATAACGTGGTTTCAGATGGATTTAGACAGCCGGTCTCCCTGGTCTAGGTGTTAGCGACTTTCTCCGTAATCCCGTATATCCACGTGGGGAACGTAACTTGTGCGAGAATTGGTAGCGGTAACTTACGGGGTTGGTGAGCCGGCCGCTCAGAAAGCAATTGAAAACTACTGAGTGTAATCTTGCCAAGAAATCAACAATCAGCTGAAAGATGCTGCTGTTGACAGCGATGTCCTGTAAAGGATATTGCGGGGGGGGGGGGGGGGGGGGGGAGCTAGATTTAGACAAGGAAGAGGAATAAGAGAGCACATACTCAACATACGTTAATATTAGAGAAGTATTTAATGTAAACCTATTCTCCTGTTTTGTAGATTATTCAAAGGCATTTAACCGTTGCATCATCATCTTCATGTGCCATGCCAATAAGCGAGGACGGTCATGATTCGCCATCTCACTTGACCACCAAAATATTGGAACAGCTCAGTGTTCTTGTCTCGACCATAGCAAGTGACCAAGCCATCCACGTATTTACTTATCTGCCCTCCCCTTGTTCTCTTTCCTTTGATATTGCCAGTTGTCATCAAGTTCTCCAATTTATTTCTTCTCATAAAGTGACCAAATGTTTTTGACTGTCTGCGTCTAATTTCTCTAATCGGTGCATGATTTTAATTTGTTTCTTGTAGAACATGGTCTTTAATTGTCCTGTCTGCCCATGGTATTCTTTGCATTTTTCTCAGAAACCACATTTCCACAGCCATCAGATGTTTTTCAGCTTGTCTGCTCAATGTCCACGCTTCACATCCATACAAAAGTACAGGTTGTATGTAGCAGCTCAACATTCTTTTTCTCGCAGCAATTGACATCTTTTTGTTGGTCAATATGTTTTCCATCTTTCAAAAGGCAACCTTCGCCATGGTGATTCTTGTTCTAATCTCTTCAAGTCATCTGACATCACATGTTATGATTGTTCCGGAATAATTATACCGATTCACTTGTTCAAGAATATTACCATTTACTTGTATATTACATTGTGGTATTTCGTTCTTCCTGGAAACATTACACATCCCTGTCTCACACCTCTCTTAATAGGCTGATATTGACCTACTTCATTATCAATACGTATGGCAGATTGTTGTTTCCAATATATGTTGTTTTTTCTGATGTTTATATGTTGTTGAAAGCCTTTGTGTAGTAAATAAAGCAAAGATGTAGGTCTTTGTCTACTTCTATAGAACGGTCCATTAATGTTCTCAGCATTTACACATCATTTACTGTACCTTTGCCTTCTACAAACTCACATTGTTCTTCTCCTTTTACGGGTTGTATTTTTCTTCCTAACTCTTGGCATGATAATTCTTAGCAAAATCTTCCTGATGTGGCTCACTGTACTAATTGTTCGATGTTGATCACATCCCAAGGCTCCTGAATTTTTTGGAATTGCAATATCTATAGAATTACATTATTCATGAGGTATATCTCTAGTGTAATACAGTGTATTAAGCAGTCTGGTGACTCGATCTATTTCACATTCTTCTAAAGCATTGATCATTTCTATTGTGATGTTGTCTGAACCGGGGGTCTTCTCAGTTTTTATATGGTTAACAACATTGTTAACCTCTTTTCCCCCTCCCCCCCCCCCCCCCTCCACGTTTCCATCCTGTTTCAGGATATTGCTTTCAACATCAGCATCTTTCAGCTGTATGTTGATTCCTAGGCTAGATTACGCTCATCAGCACGCCACGACGTTCTGAGCGACCGGCTCCATACTCTCATAAGTCACTGGTGCGACTCGAACCGCTTCCAATTCACATGCACTCATGTCAGCCACGAGAGTATTTGGGATTACGGAGAAAGCTGCTAACACGTCGGCCAGGGAGTCGGCATTGTTAACCTCGGTGTTCACAATTGATGATCCTTCATTATTATTTCGAATATCACACTCTTCTTCTCTGGTATCATCATAAAGGTGTTTCACATCATCTGGCTATACATGTACAATCTGATCTTTTTCTATTATGATTTTTCCGTCTTATTTTTTTTAGAAAAGAGGGGGGGGGGGGGGCGAGTTGGGAAATCAGACAGTTGATGTACGTGTTCTTTTATTTTTACTAGTATAGTTAGTTAGTTAGTTAGTTAGTCGACAGATCATCCTCATTGCACATCGAACCATTCAGTCCATAAGTGCTCGGATCCCCTCCTCAGCAAATCCCGCAGCGTGTAGCGGCTAACGACGCCAGTTCTGTGTTGGTTTATCAATCTTCTTTGGCTTCCTGCGTAGTGTTCTTGTTTGGCCACACCTCTTTTAATTTGCTGCTCTCGCAGTCTGGCCATTGTTGTAGATTCACAGTCATGTTTTTTTTTACTAGTATGTATGATAGCAAATGATGATAGCAATTTTTACTAGTATGTATGATAGCAAATGATTACTATACCATGCCATTCATCTAATATTATCATGTGTATATGAATGTATATGTTTTATTCGCAAATGTAAAAAAAAAAAAAAAAACATCACACACACACACACTCACACACACTGACACACAAACACACACACACACACACACACACACACACACACACACACACACACACACAACGTACCTTGTATATACAAACTGTTTTATACGAAACAAATGTTTATTTTATTTTTTATTTTTTTAAAATTCAGTACTTTCTATTGTTTCATGGCATTTGGGCTAACACCAACATGTAGTGTCTGTACTTGTATCACGACAATGATTAAGGTAAACTGACTTATCTGTACTTGATCTGGCCATGGGTACCAGCAGAACCTCTGGAACCTCATGGATTGGCTCTTGCTTCTGGAGAACACATACAGGGAACTGGAAACTCACTGGGCGGCTCTTGCTCGTGGGAACACATACACGGAACTGGAAACTCACTGGGCGGCTCTTGCTCGTGGGAACACATACAGGGGCTTGGAACCTTAAGGGGCGGCTCTTGCTC
Source organism: Cepaea hortensis (assembly GCA_963921405.1). Taxonomy (NCBI): domain Eukaryota; kingdom Metazoa; phylum Mollusca; class Gastropoda; order Stylommatophora; family Helicidae; genus Cepaea; species Cepaea hortensis. Next base: position 2,407,508 of record CAWUFQ010000001.1, on the reverse strand, counting down.
ACAGGGAACACATACAGGGACCTGGAACCTCATGGAGCGGCTCTTGTTCCTGGGGAACACATACAGGGACTTGGAACCTCATGGGGCGGTTCTTGCTTCTGCGGAACACAAACATTGACCTGGAAACTCATGGGGCGGTTCTTGCTCCTGGGGAATCCTCAGCCCTAAAACTTATGATACGTGCAATTATCTCTGTCTTTCAGCATTATTATTATTATTATTATTATTATTATTATTATTATTATTATTATTATTATTATTATTATTATTTCATTCAGGAAAACAAAAATGCGATGGGTCTGTTTCAGGTCATATACCTTTATAAAAGAATGGATCTGGCTTCTCGGCCTTTTGGGTAAGATCACAGTCTAGTATCTGCACTTGATCTAACCAGGGCCACATGCAGAGACGAGCATCTGAATGACACACGGGGACGTGGTACCTGATGGGGCGGCTCTGACCCTCACTTGGGAACCGCGTGCCCTTATATTATGTTGTTTTTTTGTAAATAAAAAAAGTAAAAAGAATCGATGCACTTTAGGTAATATCATATGATAATCTTATTTTATATAAAACATTCAACATTCGCTTCCGTCCATTTATTTAACTGAAGAATTTACGAGGATTCAAGTGTGTTATTCTAATCTAAAGGATTCTGTATTTTTTCTTTGGAATTTCAATTACCGAAAACATTACTTTATCGATATGAATTGAAAGATCACTACATTTGTCACTCCAGAATATTAAATAGTATGCAGTAAATACACATATATTTAGGAAATCTTGCTGCATTTGACATCTCGGGTTTGCTAATGTAAAGGAATACACACAATGCACCTTGTAAATACACACTATTATGCACTAAATAAAACCACATTAAACGAAAGACGTGTATTTAAACAAAGCGTAAAGGGACATAACATAAAGATATAACAGTTATTTCAAGGCACATTACTGAAGGTAACATGAATATATTAGTGTTATTACGTGATTTAAATAATTGTAGTATTTGTCTTAATTTTTATAAAACTATTGCATAACTTAACGAATATTTATGCGGCATAAAGAAGAGAATAATAATTTTCAATATCTTCACAGCTTGTGTAAAAGTTAAGGCTTTATTTTTAAATTTTGAGAAATTTATAAACAATTTTTCTAGGTCACATCGATATTACATGAAATATTTTATACTTTTGTTGTATGCATCATCAAAAACATTTCTTTTCGCAAATTTGTGTCTGGGCTGTAAAGGGCCACATATCCTTAATGAGAACTATCTTCATTCCACTACCAAAAAGACCAGCCAACACACAAACACAATATGAGTTCTTACAATACACAAATAAACTGACTGACACAGATAAGGACATACTAGACACAGCGCTTACATTAGCAGACATAACTTGGACTTAATCAAATGCAAAAAGAGAAAACACCAGAACCAGATGGACTCGGTGTAGAATTCTAACAACACTTCTTTCCTATCCTAAGCAATTTCCTTCTAAACGTCTACAAAGAAGCTTTTCACAAACAAGAACTCCCAAACACTTGCAGCATGTCATGTATAAGACTCATACCTAAAGACAACACAGACAAAACACAGCTGAAAAACTATAGACCCATCTCATTATGAAACACAGACTACAAAATTCTAGCAAAATCCCTTGCAAACAAAATAAAAACTTTCATGCCATCACCAATACACCCAGACCAACAGTGCAGTATTCAACACAGACACATACACCAACATACACACTTCATTAGAGATTTCATCACATACACCAACCAGAAAGACTGTCAATCCTCCCTCTTGTCCTTAGACCAGGAGAAGGCCTTTGACAGAACTTCACACTCGTACTTACACAAAACACTAGCACACTGTAACATAGGACAGTACTATAGACAGTGGATAGAAATATTGTATAAAAATCCTGACAGTAAGGTACTGGTGAATCATTCACTCACTGCCAGTTTCAGGATTACAAGATCGGTCAGACAAGGGTGTCCACTATCACCAATCCTATATGTACTCTCACTATAATTACTCTTAGAAGAAATTAGACAGGACACTAACATAAAGGTAGATTTATACAAGGGTTTGTGGGGGGGGGGGGGGGGGCGGAAATCAATCGCTTATGCAGATGACACCGCTTTCTTCCCTACAACCAACGTTAAAAAATTAAAAAAAACAAAACAGGGTGACTTAAAATTATGGACCAACTATATAGACATACTGATACAGCACTAATAATGGGAGATTTTAATGCAAAAGTAGGAACAAGCAGAGCTGAAAATGAGAGAAACGTTTTAGGATAATTTTGATTGAGAAATAGAAATGATGCAGTTGACAAATTAATTGAATTTTGCACAGAAAATGAGTTAATGATAGCCAACACACATTTTAAACAACACCCAAGAAGACTCTTCACATGGACATCCCCGGACAGTATTACCAAAAATCAGATAGATTATATTTTAATACAAAGGAGACGGAGATCAAGCATAACATCTGCAAAAACCCTACGAAGTGCAGACTGTGATACAGATCATCAGTTATTACAAGCAGATCTGAAATTAAACCTCAAAAAGCTTACTCGAGGGCCGAGGCCACTTCGTTTTAATCTCAACAAAATACCAGATGCAAACACCGTTGAAGTAAGGAATCGTTTTAGGGTCTTGGTGTCTGTACAAGAGGCAATGACACCTGATGAACTGGCAGTACAAGCTACAGATATCTTGATAACTGCAGCCAAAGATTTAATTCCGACCAATAAAAAGCAACTTAAGCCATTGATTACATCAGACAAGTTAGAAATAATAAAACAACGAAGGGAACTAAAACAGAAAGGATGTGAATCCGATAACAGTAGGATGAAGTATAAATCTTTATCACGAGAAATAGGAAAGAACACAAGAAAGGACAAACATTAATATATACAAGATTGGTGTAACAGAATAAAGAAATATCATAAGACTGGAAGAGATTACGAAATGTTCAAAGAAATGAAGTTATTGGCAAGAAATGTTCAGACTCAGTTCAATGGTATCTGTGACAAGATGGGAAATGCCTTAACAGAATCTAGAAAAATTCTTGAAAGATGGCAGGAGTACTGCAGTAGACTGTATGATATGAGTGACAGTGAGGATATGAATGAGATACATGAGCCAATAACAGCAGAGACAGAACCTGAACCCTCATTAGATGAAATTGCATGGGCAATAAAGAACCTGAAAAATGATAAATCACCTGGATGTGATGAGATATCAACTGATCTAATTAAAGCGGGAGGAGAATAAATCATACAATCTATCACGCAGTATGTAAAAATATATGGAAATATGGTATATGGCCAAAAGATTGCAAGAGAACTATCTTCATTCCAATACCTAAAAAAGGGCAACCTGAAATTATTTACGAACTATAGAACTGTTGCCCTGGTCAGTCATACAAGTAAAATTCTACTAAATATTATAATGGGAAGACTTCGTAAGAAAATAGAAGAAGAAATTAACGTGGCTCAAGCTAGATTTAGACACGGAAGAGGAACACGAGATCACATTCTCAACATGCGTTTAATAATAGAGAAGTGCAAAGAATTTAATGTAAACTTATTCTCGTGTATTGTGGATTATTCAAAGACATTTGACTGTGTACAACATCAGAAACTTTGGGAAATCATGAGGAATATGAGCTTTCCACCACGTGTAATACAACTCATAAGAATGCTCTATGTAGACCAACAAGCAGCGGTTAGAGTAGATGGCGAGACATCAGATTGGTTCGACATCAAGCAAGGAGTCCGTCAAGGATGTGTGCTGTCCTCCTATCTGTTTAACTTGTACGCTCTAAATATAATGAGAAATGTAAGAGATGATATAAATAGGGAGCTTATGATGCCCTAAATATCGGTGGTCTTGACATAACAGAGATTCGGTGTGCTGATGATACAGTATTGCTATCCACAACACAGACTGGTATAGAAAACCCAATAGCCTCAACCCAACTGAATAGTGAAAATCACAACTTATATCTTAACATAGCAAAATAAAAGATAATGCATACAGATAAAACTATTATGGAGAAAGAAATATATGTTAATGAGGAAAAATTTGAGGTGGTGGAAAATTGTGAATATCTTGCGTCATTGATTACCAACAACGGTGACACAATGAAATAAATTAAACGACGACTGTCAATTGCTCTTCAAAGACTAAAACAACTGAATAAACTATGGAATGGGACAGACAGAACTACAAAAATTAGATTTTTAAGAGCATGCATCTTTCCCATTGCAATATACGCCTGTGAGACCTGGACACTTACTAAACAAGCTGCACGGCGCATACATGCCTTTGAATACAAATATTATACATGAGTTCTAAGAATATCTTGGGTAAAGAAAAGAACAAATGCATTCATACTTCAAGAGCTGAATATTGAAGAAGGTTTGTTATTAAAGACGAGAAAACAAAGAAAATTGAAATATTTTGGTCCGTAGAAACGCCACGAGAGAACAATAATGGAGGGGTATATGCATGGGAAGATAGGGAGAGGAAGGCCAAAGACACGATGGGTTTAGGATGTGGCGGATGATCTCTGGACACGGGACATCTTGCTTATTATCGAGAGGTTTTCCGGAAGGTTGTTATGGGAGCGAGGTTCTGCAAAGGTCATGCTACTGAATGAATGAATGAATGAATAGACTGTTCAAAATGTGACATAGAACTAGAAGAGAACATTCTTTACCAAGTGGATCAATTTAAAATTCCTAGGGGCATTTATAACATCAGATGTAAGATTTACAACAGAGATTAAGAGCAGCATTTTTTTTCCCGAATATACTTGATAGGACATTGCAGTCAACACCGGCATTTTCCAGCTGCTGTTGATGTCTTGGCCATATTACGCTTAGTAGTGTGCCATTGCTTTCTGAGCGACTGGTTCACATTCCCTCGTAAGTAACCAACGCGACGCGATCCGCTACCGAATCTGGTGCAGCAGTGTTACCCACGTGAATATACGGGATTACGGAGAACATCGTTAACCCCTATGCCAGGGATACCGGCAAGAGCGGAATAGGGCAGGCAAAAACAGCATTTCAGAAAATGAAGAGTATCTTATACAATAAGTCACAATCAATGAATGTAAGAAAGAGAGCTGAAATGCTATATAGAACCTGTTTTGCTGTATGGCAGTGAATCTTGCAATGTAAATGAACGAATTAGGAAGAACTTAGAAGCAACAGAGATGTGGTTTTTTAGACGAATGTTGCGAATTCCTTGGACTGCCAGAGTAACTAACGACGATTAACTAAAAGAGGGTAATGAAACTAGAGCACTATATACACCAATAAGAAAGAGACAAATAGCTTTCTTTGGTCATGTGATGAGAAGAGAGACAATGGAGAACATCATGACAACTGGAAAGATCGAGGGGAAGAGAGGCAGAGGCAGACCAAGAAAAATGATGTTGGATGGATTGGATTGAGACGGTGGCGTGAAGGAATATCATCAGCAGAGTTGATCAAGTACACGAAAGACCGAGATCTGTGGAGAACCATGAACGCCTACGCCGACTGGCAAGAGGAACTTAGTATCCTTTCTCTCTTTGGGGTTGTCCCAACAACCATACATCCGACATATGGTATATGGCCAAAATATTGGAAGAGAACTATCTTCATTCCAACACCAAAAAAGGGCAACCTGAAATTTCGCAACAACTATAGAAATGTTGCCCTGATCAGCCATGCAAGTAAGAAAATGGAAGAATACATTAACATCGTTCCAGCTGGGTTTAGACAAGGAAGAGGAATGAAAGAGCGCATAATCAACATGCCTTTATTAATAGAGAAGTGCAAAAAATTAATGTAAACCTATTCTCCTGTTTTGTGTATTATTCAAAGGCATTTGACTGTGTCATAATCATCATGTGCCATGCTGACAAACGTGGGCTCTCATGATTCGCATCTCAATTGATCACCAGATTCGTGGATCAGCTCAGTGTTCTTGTCTTCGACCATACCAAGTGACCAAGCCATTTATGTATTTACTTATCTGCCTTCTCCTTGCTCTCTTTCCCTCTATATTGTCAGTTGTCATCAAGTTCTCTAATGTATTTCTTCTCATTCAAGCCAAGTCGAAACTGCCCTTGTCAACAACAAAGTTGTTGTTGATGACAATCTTTCGTCCATCCATCCATCCATCATGTGCCATGCCGGTAAGCGTGGGCGGTCATGTTCTGCCATCTCACTCGATCAACAGAGTCGTGGAGTGACATCTGCCACAACGCAACTCCCGCAATTATATAATTGGCAACGTCAACGTTGAAGCAATAATAAGCTCGAACTGTAAATGCGAAGAATCAACCGACGCCATCCTAAACAACAGTACTCACACATTCTTTTAATGATGCGTTGGATCAATACAATGGATTCATCGAGAAAATGAATTGTCCCTTTTAACACAGGAACAGCATTCACACAAAATATTTACGACTCTATCCCAGTAATGTCCGACTGTAGTTAGGAGCTCAATCTATCTCGCTGTTCTCATTTTCACAGATTGTCTAGGTGTTCCATGCCTTCAGGTCCTCTGCTCGATATTGACACTTTCCTCGTTAGACATCCTCCACCTGATAGTCCTCAGCAAAGCTTTTTCTTCTCACAACCAAATCTCCAAACGAACACGGGCTTCACACAATATGTCGCGCCTCAGCCGAATCCACAAGGTCCTCTCCCTTCTCCTTCTTTGTTGTCGTCTGACGTTCCCTGTTTCTAAGTTTCCTTAGTTTCTTGTGGGGTTTTCCCTATATCATTTTCTACCGGATTTTCAGATGACGCCATTCTGTCTAAACGCCATGTGGCAGTATGCCCCCCTCCCTTTTAAAATGATGAAATCATTTATTCATTTTTTTTTTCATCAAGAGAATTAACCTGACACATAGCAGTGCAGACACAATGACTTTTATCGGACTAGCAAGATGCTATGGACACCTATCCATTACCCACAAAATAAAAAAAAAAATATATAACGGGCACGCCCTCCAATCTACACACCAACGATAGATGTCGTGTATACAGCCCATGGGGAGGCTGTACTAACTAATCATAAAGATCAGTCCCTCATTTGTCCCTAAGGACAAGCGTCCTTCTCTAGGTCAAAACCTGGAGTAAGGGGACGTGAGGAATAAACAGGTACCAGTTGCATCTACTATTGTCTGGAGTGAATCTTTCGTCATCACCCCCCAAATTCTCTAAGTAATTACTTTTGATGCATTTTCGTGCTAACGTAAACAATCAAGCGCATTTCCTATTTTTCTGTTCCCGCCAATATTATTTTCCCGCCAGTATTCCCTCTCCCAGGAGTTACTCTGTCACACGTCTGCATGTAGACTTGGTAAGATAAGTGCAGATACTACACTTTGATCTTGGCCAAAATGCCGAGAAACGAGATCCATTCTTTTATAAAGGTATATGGCCTGAAACATGTTCATTACACTTATGTTTTCCTGAATTAAATAATAATAATAATAATAATAATAATAATAATAATAATAATAATAATAATAATAATAATAATAATAATAATAATAATGTTGAAAAACAGCGATAATTGTACGCATCATATGTTAAGTAAAAAGAAAACAATTAAACATTGCTTATGAACAAAGCTGTGAAAATGTGCGTTCCATTCCATTCCATTATTCGGTACAAATACCCCCCTTTTAGCCTTCGTTTTCCGACATGGCTATGTAGGGTGTCTATGGTGTAGCTTGGAGTTTCTACTTCGTATTTTGGGCTGCTTGTTATCAGCTTCCCGGCTTCTGATGTGTTGATTGTGTTCGTTCCTGTCTTGATGAGGTTTTACATGTCTGGTCAGAGTCGCGCACTTGTTGAGGCCTGGAGTCATTGTGTACCCACCCCGTCGTATGGTGCTGTTTCTTTCAGGGAGCTCTACCATTCTTGGTTCCACCTGTTATTTCTCCTCCTTCCACGTCTTGGGATGTTGTCGAATCTTCTGGTTTGTCTTTGGGCGTCGTCTCTGTAGCTCGATCTTCGTGGGGAGCGATTTTCAATCGCCCGGCAGAATTGCTCTTGATCTGGATAGCCGTTTTCATTCAGTTCAATTGAAGTTTCTTCGTCTGATGTTACTTCTTCTATCTGGGTCTTTGCAGTTTCTTTCTCTGTTTTTAGCAGTTCTAGCTGTTCTCTTTCTTCTTGAATTAGTTTTAGCGTTTCTTCTGTCTTTGCTCTCTCCTCTTGTATTTTCAACAGAGTTTTGTCAGTGTCAGCTTTTATGGCGGCCATTCGAGTGACATCCTGTTCTATCTTCTGCTGAACTTGCTTCAGTTCGACCAGGGTGCGCTGGACGGCCGTTATCTGGGTTTCTTGCGTCTTGTCAGTCTTTTCTTCCAGGCTTTTGAACTGAGCTCTCAGGTCCTTCAGTTGGCCTTCCAGTTGTGTTTTATCATTCTTGGTAAGTCGGTTGGTGGCCTCGTACTGCCTCCTGGCCTCCCTGTATGGCAGGTTGGACTTTATGGCAATCTTCACCGCTTCTTTGCTATCCTGGTGGCAGGGGCAGCCGAGGTACCTGGTGCCATGGTTGCCAAGGCAGTTGGCGCACTTTCTATTGCTATTAGGCCTCCTGAAGTCCGAGTCTTTTTTCGCTTGTTGGCACTGACTGTAGGTGTGGGGGCCAGAGCAGTACCTGCACACTTCCACATCGCTCTTGCAGGTGGCCCGGGTGTGCCAGACCTTCTGGCACTTGGAGCACTGCAGCACTCTTGGTATGTAGTGCTCTGGTCTCTGTTCTTTTCCGCCCCATACGATGTACGGAGGGATCACTCGGTCCTCTGATGTAACAATGACGACTGTAGAGGGGATGTTGTTCTTCCCGATGATCCGCTCCGCACTGGTTATCTTGAGTTTCCTGTTTTCATTCACCGCATCTCCCTGATCCTGTCATTTGAGTGATGGGTCTGGACTCTTCTGATGACCCATCGTGTCTTCGTGCTGTGCCGGGCAGCTTCTAGTATTATGCCTTGGTGAAGCTGTATGGTGCTCTTCTCTTCTTGTGCGATCTTTTGAAGCAGGGCTGTGGTCTTTGAATTTTTCTTGATGGAGACCACTACTCCATCGGGTGTCTTGCGCAGCTGGTCGATGCTGTGTTTCCCAGCTCGTTTCCCAACAGCCTAATTATCTTGTCTGTTGAAAGCGCCGACAGACTGGCTTCTCCCACGCTTGTCTGCTTCAGTAGTATTTTGCTGGTGAAGTCTATAGTAGTAGTTGTTTCCTCCTGTGTGGAGGTTTCTGGTATATTAGGCTGCATCTCTTTGGTGTTGCTAGTTTCCCGGCTGTTGCTGCCTGTAGCTATAGTTTCTGCGACGGGAATGGTTTCAGCTGGTGTAGGTGCCAGACTGCTGCTTGAAGATATGGTATCAGCAGTCACAGCGGTCTTCCTCGCCTCTGCCTTCTTTTCCCCGGCAGCATATAGCACATATCTTTGCGCGGCACTTTTAACGCGAGGCATCCTCTGCGTTAACTGATTAGGCGACTTGCTCACAATAGCGCGTCGAGTGGGAAATGTGCGTTTGAATGTCCTGAATATACAAAATGTGCTTAATTTTTAGGACTCAGGATTCCCCAGGAGCAAGATCCGTCCCATGAGGTTCCATGTCTCAGTATGTCATTGTGATGACCACCTCTGCTGGTGGACATGGCCAGATCAAGTGCAGATATTTACAAGGTGCATTGTGTATTTTCCTTTCTTCTTCTTCTTCTTCTTCTTCTTCTTCTTCTTCTTCTTCTTCTTCTTCTTCTTCTTCTTCTTCTTCTTCTTCTTCTTCTTCTTCTTCTTCTTCTTCTTCTTCTTCTTCTTCTTCTTCTTCTTCTTCTTCTTCTTCTTCTTCTTCTTCTTCTTCTTCTTCTTGATCTTGTTCTTGTTCTTGTTCTTGTTCTTGTTCTTCTTCTTCTTCTTCTTCTTCTTCTTCTTCTTCTTCTTCTTCTTCTTCTTCTTCTTCTTCTTCTTCTTCTTCTTCTTCTTCTTCTTCTTCTTCTTCTTCAGCGTTCCGAGCCATTGAGGTTCTTTGCTGCAGATACAATTCGTCTCCATTCTTCTCTCTGGTTGACCTTCTCTTGCCAGTCGTTGATTCCAAGTGCTTGTAGGTCTGTATATATATTATCTCTCCACCGTCTTCTTGGTCTACCTCGGGGTCTACGGACATTTATTTCCTAAGTGTAAGCGAGTTTTGTTTCCCTATTATCTTCCATTCTTTCTATATGCCCCAGCCATTGTAGTCTATTAGCCTTCATGATACCAGTGATTAGAGGGGTCTTAAACAGATCATACATGTCTTTGTTACTTCTTCTTTTCCACTCTCCAGTTTGTGTATCCCTAATGGGCCCAAAATGCGTCTTACAACTTTGTTCTCAAAGGTTTGTAGCAAGGCTTCGTCTCCTTTCGTTGTACTCCAGGTTTCAGAGCCATACAGCACAACTGGTCTGATCAGTGTTTTGTATATTATGATCTTGGTGTTTGGAGATAGCGCCTTTGATTTTAGTAGATGTTGTAGTGCATAGTATATCTTATTTCCAGAATTGATTCTAGTTTGTATTTCTTCCCTTATGATGATGGAGCAGTTGAAGATTGCACCCAGGTATTTGTATGTTTCCGTTCTTTTAATGGTCATATTATCTATTTGTATGTGGCCAGAGTTTTTAGCCATTCCTTCTCTTGAAATTACCATATATTCTGTCTTATCTTGGTTGATAACCAGCCCCATCTGTTGGGCTTTTTCCTTTAAGTGAATCAATATTTCCAATGTCTTTTGTTCAATTTCCCCTATAATATTGACATAAGCCTGGGTCACTGACATTGAGTTGAGTGACCGGGCAGGAGGAAGAATGGAGATGAGAGGGGGAGACAGTAAATTGACTGACCTGGCTACGAGGAAGACAATCAACCCTCAGAAATAATGGGTCGGATATGAGTGGAAATCCCCAGGGGGGGATGGGTCGAGAGAGAGTTTTGTGTTGTGTGAAGTGAGGAGACTGAAAAGTCAGTGAGAGAAGAGACCGACTGCGGGTCAGGTCGTTTAAGAGAGAGCTCCGTGTTGTGTTGTTCTTCGAGTGGTGAAGACAGGCCTGAACCCAGAGTGGGTTCTGTATTGAGTGTGGGCCTAAACCCAGAGTGGGTTCTATAGTTGAGCAGTGGCTCCAACCCCATGTGTGGGTTGTATTGTGGGAGACCCAGCCGTGGATAGTAGCTGGATTACCTGTCTTGTGGATTGAGATTAGAAGCCAGCCGTGAGAAGGCATTGATGTGTGCTGGTTAAATTGTGAGGAGGATATTTATATTCTATGGATTACGTTATGTTCCTGGATGTATAAACCTGTTCCGTTTGTCCGTCTTATTTTTGTAATAAAGGATTATGTGCGCCAACGGAATCTTGTTTAATGCCTGGTGAATATGCACTGCGGGGGTGAGTTACATTGCAAGACAGATATCTCCATTGACACACCATGAACATCGTTACCTAGACAACGACCATCACACAAAACTTATCATCAATATCATGAACAGTATCATCGTGAGAACTTCGTGATATTATCATCAAGAGAAACGTGTGACATCTGGGCGCTCGTCACTTAGTAAGGAGTATCTGTGGGCTCTTCGCTGAAAGAGAGGAGTTATTATCTGTGACTTCGTTCCATCAATTTATACAGTACTGCGTCAAGAGAGTAACAGCAATTCTGTTGTGTGTGTAAGACGCCACATCGAAGAAAAAACTGTCAGCGCGCGGGGAGGGTACGCGGCGGAAATCACCAGCTAGCAGACAGTTCAAGTGAAGGTCATACTACAGGTAAATTAACGACAGTCAGCACACGTCATTGCGACGCTAGCGGGCACCCCAGAAGAATTAACGCAGAAAAAAAAATCGACTGGGAAAGTCGATTGCAGTAGCAGGGGTGTTTGGTAACGGACAGCACAGAGGAAATGTCGAGGGGACAAAACGGTGGTTGCAACAAGTGCGGTCAGTCCTGGAGTGTGTGTGTTTGACAGGATTGAACCAAAGATTGAAGACAGCGAGTAATTTCGTCTCAACATCCTGTGTGTGGTGGGATATTTGGTGTGTGTGTGCTGGAGGCAAGCGCACTGTGTTGTTGCAAGTTGACTGGTCAAGATTTTTCGACGCAGTAAATAGGACGGGTGGAGACACCAGCGTCCAGGTACGAGGGGAAAGTTACGTTAACCCCCACCACAGCCGTGCTAGGGCAGCAGTGGAAAGTGTGATTTTCCACGAAGTTAATACCGCAGCCGGGTGGGGCTGTCAAGTTTGTGTGAAAACTGTTTTACGGAGGAATTTTTCACTGAGGGTGATAAAGAGAAATTGAGATGACATTGTGAGTTGGGGGTGGAAGGAGGAAAGATACTCGGGAATTTCCACGACCTATGGTGGTCAAGCTGACTCATTGTGAATGAACAAAACAAGGCGTTTTGTGTGAAACCAGACTTGATTGTTCGTCTTTGTTCAAGCCTTTGTCATCATTATTCTGTTATGAGCAAACAGTTTTAACTTATCGTCATCGCAACCATTGTCGTATTTCTTTGCCAATAAGGATCTAGATATCCAAATTTAAAGCGCTGAACATTGGCTGCCATTCTTCTTTTCTTTTTGGTGAATCTTGTCGGATAACGGAAATCCATAACATTAATGATACAGCGAAGCGCCATCTCCGCAACGAGAGTAACAACAAATCGAAAGAACACTTTGGATTATTACCACGTACAGAGAAAGTACAATAACGTTACGGATATCACTATCATCTTCAACTTTTGTCGACAGTTGGAACTTTTGATCACCACGCGAATTCAATAACCACTCAACAAAACAAGAAGTCGGTTTGAAATCTAGCGTCGTAGACATTGAATAAAAAGAACTTTTCGCGACGGATTAGTGGGCACATATTTATCGGCCAACGATGTGGACATTCTGTTTGCTGCTCATTGTCTTATAAATATTGTTTTCGGTTGTTAAGCTGTTACTTGTATGTGGTCCAGTGTTTGTCAAGAGTAGGGGATTTGTTGGGGTGTTTCTCGAGAGTCGGGATACAGCACAATAATTTATTTGTCTTTCTGGTGCTTACGATATTTTTGTAAGAAAAACGTTAATGAGTTGACGTATCGTGCAGGGGCATTGAAATAGTCTTAACCAATATCTAGAGCCGAGTTGTCTGACGTCAGATCTGTGTATATTTTCAGTATATATTCTTTTTCTTTCTCTCTTTCTTTTCGTTATATTTACATATAATATTTGTTGTGTTCGGATATATGTTTTTATTGTGATCTTTCGTCATTTCTGCTGTCTAGTGGTCTTGGTCAATTTATATTTTTATTTTACGCGCACTGTGGATGTCTCTACACAAGCTTGTGGTTGTTACTGTGGTTTATTTCTGTGTCATCATCGTCTCCGTGTACTCAGCTTGTGAAGTCTAGCGTTGGATAGTCATCACTTAGTGTTATCATCCATTTGTTTGTATAGGTATTGATATGTATGTTTAACAATATTTCCAGGGACTTTATGAACTTTTGGTCATAGATATATAGATATAAGGGAGTATAGGTGATACTTTCCCCCTCACTACCTAGTACTTATAGAGTGACTGGGTGAGTACAGAGTGATATTGTAGCACTACGGATTTACGTACACAGGGAGTGCGGGTGTACTTAGGCAAGTGACACAAAGACTAACAGCAGAGTCTGTACATTTATAGTTGGCTGATTCACAGCAACGTGTCCACAAGTACAAGATGCCTACTTTAATGGATTATATTGAAGCAGGTGAAAGAATAGGCCTGAAAGGTAAAGAGTTACAGGAGTATGCCGAAGCAAAAGAACAACAACAGACGGAAAGAGAGGAGAGGCATAATGAACGCGAGGCAAAGCGTCTACAGGAAGAAAAGTTAGCTGAGAGAGAACAAAGACAGGCTGAAATGGAAGCCAAGCGTCTACAGGAAGAGAAAGAGACACAAGTAAAACTAGCTGAAATAGAAAACAAGCGTCTACAGGAAGAGAGAGAGACACAAATGGAACTTGAAAAGTTAAAACACACAAATGCGGTGGAAATTGAGAAAGAGAAGATTAAGATGGAAGCTGAAATTGCTCTCAGAAAACTAGAACTATCTTCAAAGGGTCAAAGTGAGGAAAGCGGAAAACCTTCGCAGTCGTCACAGAGATTAAAACTGCCATACTTTACGGACCGAGACAACCTTGAATCTTATTTGGACAGATTTCAAGCAAGTGCGAAAGTGTTAGGCATCCCCGAAGAACAGTATGCTATTAGACTAGGGGAGCTGCTTACGGGCAAGGCACTAGACACCATGTTCAATTTACCTGTAGAAGAAAGGAACAACTACACTATCTTACGTCAACGTTTGCTGACTAAGTTCCAACTCACTGAGCATGGATATAGGACAAAGTTTAGACAGTTAGGGCCAGAGACAAATCAAGATTTCACAGATTTTGTTAACACTGTAAAGAATACATTTAACAAATGGATGGAGCTTGCAGAAGTAGGGAAGGATTTTAATAAATTAGTAGATCTAATGTTAAGAGACAAGGTAGTATCTGCATGCAATTCTAATTTAGTGGCGTTCTTTGAGGAACGGAAGCCAAAGGACATAGACACAATGTCTCAGTTAGGGCAAAACTACATGACTGCACATCCTAACGTATCTATTGGGAAACTAATGAGTGAGGAAATAGTCTGTGCAGCGTACACTAAACAGGACCAGAATCCAGTCATCAGACCTAGGGCGAAAAGTGTGGATTCAGCACAGAAAGGTGAGCAGCAAGAACTTCAAGATAATGGTTTCCGAGGAAACAATGTTGGTAGAGTAGGACGGTACCCATATAGAAGAGGGAATTTTCAGAGACGTCCGAATTATGCCGGATGTTGGAATTGTGGGAGCTGGAGACACAAGGCAGCAGAGTGTGATGCACAACCATCAGATGGACCAACGAACAACAGTAAAAGGGAGATTACTTGTTTCAAATGTGGAAGGAAGGGGCATGTCAGCCATCAATGTAGGATGAGTGAAACAGAGCACTCAAATGCAGCGCAAGTAATTGAGACGCTGAACAATGAAGATTGTAGTGGGTGCAAACCTCTTTTTGAAAAAGACAGTCAGCCAATCCTAATATGTGGTCATACAGTAAAAGCAGGATCAGCAGTGCATGAAGGAGGCAGTTTGAAGCTGCATCAGGGATTTGTTAATGATAGACCAGCGTTAACAATTAGGGATTCCGGATGTACGTCTATCGGAGTGAGGAGAAGTTTAATAGATCCCTCGGATTATACAGGGAAAAAGATTAGATGCATAACATTCAACGGCACAGTAGAGTTCTACCCAGTAGCCATAATAACAGTAAAAACACCATATATCACTGGAAGAGTGACAGCGTGTGTTTTGGACTCACCAGTGGCTGATTTGATCATAGGAAATGTTATAGGAGTTAAAGATTGTACAGAAGAGGAAGTAGCTTATTGGGACCAAAAATATAGTGTAAACAGTAATGAGGTAGTTACCACAAGAGAACCTAAATTAGAGAGTATAGCTGAGGTAGAAGAGGCACTTGAAGTAGACACAGGAACTCAGGACAAGGATAGTACAGCTGAGCAGATGAGAATGGATCCCAAATATAGTGCTAGTGAATCCCAGAGACAAGATACTACTCTGAACAAATGTTCCCAAGGGTGTAGGAGAGTAGAAAATAGGCAGTCAAAGAAAGGTAGATGGTGCTTCGAGAGGAAGAACAATGTTCTCACTCGCCGCTTGTCAGATAGTGGAACTGCACGTGGGCAAGGAGCAGTACCTTTAGTACATAGAGACCGATATACTAGAACAGCTCAGGATAGTGCATGTGCAGGGCACATAGGCATAAGGCGTATGCAGCATAAAGCAAGGTGCCAGATATATGGGCCAAGATTAAATAAAGAGTTCAGACTAAACAGAGACTCAAGTGTAACGGTGCAATATGCAGATAGGAAAGTTGAGTCACGTCAAAAGAGTTTTCGCGACATTACTGACCCAGGGCTAGGGATATCAAACAGATGTTGTAATTGTAGAGGTACCATGAGTCATGGGTACATGAAAGGGAGACACAGCATCGACAAAAATCAGAGGTGGGTTAATGAAAGAACAGAACCACCTGATATTGGGTCGGTACACAAATAGTATTGTGTGGTCGTGAAGTAGTAAGAGACCTGTGGTTACATAAGTATAATGCTTTTCTATGATGTATTATTATTATGATGTGATGTATTAGTTCATGCATTGATACACAAGATAGATGGTTGTATTTATGTGTGATGAATATAGGAGTGTACTATGAGCATTTGATGGATTATGTAGTGTGGTAGCTAGAGTAAGGTGCAGCCATACTTAGGGCTACCCAGGCTATATGTCTGGGTCACATGTTTAGTAAGTTTTAGTCTCCCAATATTTGAAAACGAAGTTTTCTTTTAAGAGGGGGGTAATGACATAAGCCTGGGTCACTGACATTGAGTTGAGTGACCGGGCAGGAGGAAGAATGGAGATGAGAGGGGGAGACAGTAAATTGACTGACCTGGCTACGAGGAAGACAATCAACCCTCAGAAATAATGGGGCGGATATGAGTGGAAATCCCCAGGGGGGGGGATGGGTCGAGAGAGAGTTTTGTGTTGTGTGAAGTGAGGAGACTGAAAAGTCAGTGAGAGAAGAGACCGACTGCGGGTCAGGTCGTTTAAGAGAGAGCTCCGTGTTGTGTTGTTCTTCGAGTGGTGAAGACAGGCCTGAACCCAGAGTGGGTTCTGTATTGAGTGTGGGCCTAAACCCAGAGTGGGTTCTATAGTTGAGCAGTGGCTCCAACCCCATGTGTGGGTTGTATTGTGGGAGACCCAGCCGTGGATAGTAGCTGGATTACCTGTCTTGTGGATTGAGATTAGAAGCCAGCCGTGAGAAGGCATTGATGTGTGCTGGTTAAATTGTGAGGAGGATATTTATATTCTATGGATTACGTTATGTTCCTGGATGTATAAACCTGTTCCGTTTGTCCGTCTTATTTTTGTAATAAAGGATTATGTGCGCCAACGGAATCTTGTTTAATGCCTGGTGAATATGCACTGCGGGGGTGAGTTACATTGCAAGACAGATATCTCCATTGACACACCATGAACATCGTTACCTAGACAACGACCATCACACAAAACTTATCATCAATATCATGAACAGTATCATCGTGAGAACTTCGTGATATTATCATCAAGAGAAACGTGTGACAAATATCTATATCATCTGCATAACCAAGCAGCTTGGATGTTCCTCCAATATCACATTCCTCCTTTACCCTCCTTACAACTTTCTCTAGAGCCAGATTGAAGAGTAGCGGCGATAGTGCATCACCCTGTTTCAAGACAGATGTTATTTGGAAAGGGTCTGATTTCCTGCCTTTATATGTTACTATATTATAAGTATCTTCCATGCATAGTCTGGTAATTTTGATTAACTTCCTTGGTATTCCAAATTTCCGCATAGCATTTCATAGACTATTCCTACGGACTTTTTAAAATCCACAACAATGTTATGGAGATCTCTTTTATATTCCCAATTTTTCTCGGCTATTTGTCGTAAGATAAATATCTGATCTATTGTTGATCTGTTTTGTCTAAAACCCGCCTGGTAGTCACCTAATATGTATTCTGATTATGGTTTTAGTCTATTTAGCAATACTGCGGATATTATCTTATAGCTTATGGACAGTAGTGATATTCCCCTATAATTTTCACACTGGAACTTGTCTCCTTTCCTAAAGATAGGTATCAATAATGACTCTTTCCAGTCATGGGGTAACTCTTCATTCCTCCAGATTTTTATTATTAGTTCGTATAGCTTTAGATGTAACGCATGGCCACCCGCCTTTATAAATTCAGCAGCAATTCCATCAGCCCGAGTTGACTTATTTTTCTTTACATTTACAAAATACAATAAGATCCAGACGTCAAATCCAGCAAGATTATCTAAATATCTGTGTAATGACTATACTATTTATCATTCTGGAACGGCATATGTAGCGATGTTTCAATTCATACTAATAAATTGTTGTTTTCGGTAAATGGAGTTCCAAAGAAAATCTTACAGAGTCCTTAATCACTGTCGTGATACAAGAACAGATAATACGCTTGGTCTTAGCAACAATGCCGTGAAAAAATCCAAAGTGAAAATTAAAAAAAACAAAAAACAATACGTTTGTTTCGCACAAACCAGTTTGTATTTGCAAGATGCATTGTGTGTGTATTTTGTTTTTAAAATTTACATATCCTAGGGCATCGCTGTCAACACCAACATTTTACTGCTGGTATTGATGTTTTGGCAAGTTGTTACATTCAGTAGTTTACATTTTCTTTCTGAACGACCGGTCACCATACCAACAAGTTAAACCCTAGCGCGACACGGTATGCTACCAAATCGGTCGCCTCTGTGTTTCGAATGCTTGGTAAGCGTGGTAGAATAAACCTTTGTTTTATGTTACATTTAATTTATTTGGTCCTTTTCTTTCTCTGTATTTAATATGTGAAGTACACATATTCTTTTCGTTTTGTCAGGTAAACGACGGGATGTTAAAAAAAAAAGAACGATTCTTTCGTCTTGAAACGGAGTGTTTCTATTTCACTGATTTCAATGTTTTGGGTTACGAACGTTTCGGGTTAGGAACCGAGTTCTGGAACGAATTAAGTTCATAACCCGAGGTACCACTGAATATTATTTTTGGTATGATTTTTGTGTTAACTATTGTGCATCTACCAAATATTGTTGCTCTTTTGTATTTATACCAATGTTGCATATCTGAGATTGGTTGTGTTAGTTTTGGCCATGTTTCTTTGTGTGGTGTTCTGTGATCACATGGAAATGATATCCCATACAGTTTCACATAATCTGTGTGTGTTAGGTCTGGAGGGAAATCAGACTGTTGTTTCAACTTTCCCAGGCCCATAATCTGTGATTTATGTATAATCATTTTGGCCCCACTGCATTATACAAAGTGTGAAAAGATGTGCAGTATGTTTCAGATGGATATGTTGCTTGTACCAAGTTCTTTATCTTCACTGGATTCTCCTGTTGGGCATAAATTTTAATAACGTTCATGGTAAAAGGTATGCCGCTTAATTTAACTAGTAGAACTCTTGTCTAACACAGCCCAATATCCTTGAACAGATTTTGGTGATTGCTGATCCAATATATTTGCTACTCCTGTTTGTCGACCTTCTCCTCCAGAATAAGTAATCTTACAATCTTCATCTGTCTTACTGCCTGCTCCTGTCTATCTCGTTTCGCACATCCCTAAAATATTAATTTTCTTTCTTTCCATTTATTGTTTGATGTTATCTCATTTTTCGCCATCGTTTAACGTTCTAACAATTCATGTTGCTAATTTTAATGTCTCTGTCCTTGTCTTGCGATGATCTGTTGTTAGGCAAATCATAATGAACTAGGCCCTTTTAAAGAAGGTAGTTTGCCGTTGTTTTCCTTCCTTGTCTGTGAAGCTGAAAAATATCTGATGGCTATAGAAATGTGGTTTCTGAGGAGAGAATGCAAAGAATACCATGGACAGACAGAAAAACCAATGACCAAATACTACAGGAAACAAATGAAAATCTTAAATTGATTAGAGAAATTAGACGTAGTCAGTCATAATGTTTGGGCATGTTATGAGAAGAAATGAATTGGAGAACTTGGTGACATTTGGCAAGATCGAGGGGAATAGACCAAGGGGAAGACCGAGAAGTAAATACCTGGATGGCTTGGCCACATTGCATAGTCGAGACAGGAAAACTGAGCTGATCCACGACTCTGGTGATCGAGTGAAATGGAGAGTCATGACCGCCCAGGCTTTCCGGCATGGCACATGATTTTTGGAGTCATTGCGCAGACATTTAGGAAATCTTGCTGCATTTATCATCTGAAGTCTTGTTGTATTTGCAAATGTAAAGGAAAGCACATAATGCACCTTGTAAATACACACTGTTTGCACTAAATAAAACCACGTTAAAAGGAAGACATGTAATTTTAAAATAGCGGAAAGGGACATAACGATATTACAGCTATTTCAAGGGACATTAATAAAAGTAACATGAATATATTATGTAATTTAAATAATTGTAGTATTTATTTTAATCTTTTAAAAAATTATCATAGAAATTATCGAAAGATATATACAGCATAAAGAATGGGATACTGATTTTAAATTATCTTCACGGTTTGTGTACAATTTAAGGCTTCATTTTAGATCTTTGAGAATGTTATAAATAATTGGCCGATGTCACGTCGATATTAAATGACATTATTTTCTCCCTTTCATTGGATCTTTCTTTCTATCTTCCTGAACAGATTTTTTGTCCGGCCTGTAAAAGGCCAACATTAGCCCGCCCCAATTAAACCCTTTGTACTTGTGATTAAGCCGGTCCCCCTGGACTATAGTTAACGTGTTTCTCCGTAATCCCGTATATCCACGAGAAGAACGTGACCTGCGGGAAAATTCGTAGCGGCTCTCGCCTTGTTGGTAACTTACGGTGTATATGAGTCGGTTGCTCAGACATCAATGGCAAACTACTGAGTGTAATCTTGCCAAGAAATCAACAATCAGATGAAAGATGCTGATGTTGATAGCGAAGTCCTGTAAAGGTTATGCGGGGGAAAAAATCTTGTGATTAAGTTGCCAAGTGTGTAGCAGACATCAATATGTTCGCGTGCTCTCTCTCTCTGTCTCTCTCTCTCTCTCTCTCTCTCTCTCTCTCTCCCTCTCTCTCTCTCTCTCCGTCTCCCCCCTCTCTCTCTCCTCTCTCTCTCTCTCGCTCTCTCTCTCTGTCTCTCTGTCTCTGTCTCTCTCTCTCTCTCTCTCTCTCTCTCTCTCTCTCAAGCAGCATGGGATGCTTGCTGTGAGGTTTACTGTGAGGAAATTTGTAGATACATACAAGAGTACCATTTTCAGTATACACAAGTGATTCTACAATACTGATGATCTTGTTTACACGAAACTAAGTGTTAATGAGAATGCCTGGAGTGAGAAAGAGTTTCTATTAAAGGATTTGGTATGCATGGGAACAAATGATTACTTAACCATCATCGTCGGCGGGTAAAATGTAGGTAGATACACCATGCCACGTATACAATGTTTCATATTTGTATGAATGTATATGCTGTATTCGCAAATGTAAAAAGACTTTTATTTTGACAGGCTTTGTGCCTGTTTACAGCAGAGCTGCTTTCTTGCACCATTAGGCCGACACATTCGACTTCTGCGGGTGTTTGTTGACCATTTTAACCTTCCCGGGTATTTCGAAGGACATTAGACTCTCATTCGGATGTAGGTTAACATTCCCGGGGTGTGATTGGTTGAATATTGCAGCTAAAGTTTTCTATGGGATGATGTCAGTCTCACACGCCAACAACTCTGCCCCCCATCACCACCACCCACCCCTTTTTTCCCCATAAGCTGCATTTTACATGCTAGATAGTTTACATTGTTACTATTCTGTGCATCCCTTAGGGGTAAGGCTAACACACGGCGGAGTGTTTATAGCAAGAAATACAAGGATTGACCAATATCGTAGCCACAGAAAGTGAACAAGGACTACAAATAAAACACAAGTTATGATCAGGATCAAGAAACTCAAGCACACAGTGTGTACAATGACAGCAAATGAGACAATACATACAATAAGATAGATTCTTATCTAGGGTTCATGAAAACTGGCGGAGAAAATAACAACATGCAGAATAACAAAGCAAAGACAGCATTCCAGCAGATTAACATTCTGTGAACTTTCTTGTTCTTCTGCGATCAACTTGCTATGTCTGGTGCATTGCGTCCATTGAAGTCAAGGCAGACGTCTCAGGTATTATGTTGAATGGATGTCCTCTTAGTTGAGAGAGTAAACTGAAGTACTTGGGTATCACCTTTGACAGATGTTTGTCTTTTAAGGATCATGTGGAAGATTTGGTGGTGAAGGCTGGTAGGGGACTTAATGCATTGAGGGCTATGGCAGCAATCGGAGTAGATCAGAGGATGTTGTACAGGCTCTTCCAGCAGTTAATAATTTCTATCATTGAGTATGGTTTGGGGCTGTTGGCAGTATCAAATAGCCAGCTTAAAAGGTTGGAGCGCATACAGAATGCTGCCACGCGGTTAACACTGGGGTGCACAAAGGACACACCAATTATCTGCATGAGGCATATCCTGGCGCTACCTACAATGACGGATACACATAGGATCCTTCAGGATAAATGGTACCTGAGAGTTGCTGCAGATAGGGATCACCCGCAGCATGCCGCAATGGATATGGTAAAGGGTCATAGACTAAGACGAGGCAGGTCCTGGATGGCACAGGCAGAATTTTCTATAAGTCAGGTGTGTGATCTAGAGACCATCAATCGTGAAAGAGAGTGGGTTGAAGTTCCGGATGACATGACGGACTGGCACAATGTAATAACAACACTGGGTCGTGAGAGAAGAGAATGGGCAGCGGGCCGCACTGAGTTTGAAGTGCAACAGCTAATCCAGAACAACACACATCAAGGTGACATAGTCATCTACACCGATGGGTCAGTGGTGAGAAACAAATAGTGGCTTTATTGGATATGGCTAATGGGCGAGTCTTGAAAAAGGAGAGCCTGGCATATGAGACTACGACCTCCAGCTGAAAATGGAGGTGGAGGCAGTAACAGCGGAATTCCGGTGGCTAGAGGAGACTATTGCAACACACGTTGTGTTCATTACGGATTCAAAGAATATGCTTAGCAAGGTGGAGAAAGGAATGTTTCGTGTGGAATGGCTCTCGTCGCTTCAGAGGTCACAGATTGTGAGAATTGTATGGATATTTTGTCCTGGTCATGCGGGTGTACGGGGGAATGAACAGACTGATAGGCTAGCAGGAATGCACCTCTTGGTGATATCTTGCTTATGGGTAAGGGGGAGGTGGTCGTGCGCTTGTAGGACCAGGTGGAAAAGGCGGAGGAACAGATTGAGAACCCATATGTGGAAAGAATGAGATAGCGGGGGATCGGCAGGGGTTCTTGAAGAATCTCAAAACGGAGAGGGAAGACCAGGAGAACTGTTAATCAAATAGCGGTGGGAACGATTAGTAGTATGACTCTTCGCTGGCTGTTGAACGAGGGGACTGAGCACTATGGGAATGTCTTGAGTGCAGTGATGTCGGTGCTTAACTCAACTCAACTCAACTGTAGTGTGTAGATGCCCGCTTTCTGGTCCCATGCCACATTGTAGTGTGTAGATGTCCGCTTTCTGGTCCCATACCACATTACAGTGTATAGATGTCCGCTTTCAGTCCCCATGCCACTTTGGCCAACATCTTCCTACTGAGAAGGTTTTCCGAGCAAAGCGGTTACACCGTCTGCCTCGTATTCTGAAGGTCGTGCTTTCATTCTTCTGAATGTGTCATTCAGATATGACACAAGTAGTTGTATATCCTATACATTTAGATATGACACAATTAGTTGTATATACATTCAGATATGACACAATTAGTTGTATATCCTATACATTCAGATATGACACAATTAGTTGTATATACATTCAGATATGACACAATTAGTTGTATATACATTCAGATGTGACACAATTAGTTGCATATACTATACATTCAGATATGACACAATTAGTTGTATATACATTCAGATATGACACAATTAGTTGTATATACATTCAGATATGACACAATTAGTTGTATATCCTATACATTCAGATATGACACAATTAGTTGTATATCCTATACATTCAGATATGACACAATTAGTTGTATATCCTATACATTCAGATATGACACAATTAGTTGTATATACATTCAGATATGACACAATTAGTTGTATATACATTCAGATATGACACAATTAGTTGTATATACATTCAGATATGACACAATTAGTTGTATATCCTATACATTCAGATATGACACAATTAGTTGTATATACATTCAGATATGACACAATTAGTTGTATATACATTCAGATGTGACACAATTAGTTGCATATACTATACATTCAGATATGACACAATTAGTTGTATATACATTCAGATATGACACAATTAGTTGTATATACATTCAGATATGACACAATTATTTGTATATCCTATACATTCAGACATGACACAATTAGTTGTATATCCTATACATTCAGATATGACACAATTAGTTGCATATACATTCAGATATGACACAATTAGTTGCATATCCTATACATTCAGATATGACACAATTAGTTGTATATCCTATACATTCAAACATGACACAATTAGTTGTATATCCTATACATTCAGATATGACACAATTAGTTGTATATCCTATACATTCAGACATGACACAATTAGTTGTATACCCTATACATTCAGATATGACAAAATTAGTTGTATATACGTTCAGATGTGACACAATTAGTTGCATATACATTCATATATGACACAATTAGTTGTATATACATTCAGATATGACACAATTAGTTGTATATCCTATACATTCAGATATGACACAATTAGTTGTATATCCTATATATTCAGATATGACACAATTAGTTGTATATCCTATACATTCAGATATGACACAATTAGTTGTATATCCTATACATTCAGATATGACACAATTAGTTGTATATCCTATACATTCAGATATGACACAATTAGTTGTATATCCTATACATTCAGATATGACCCAATTAGTTGCATATCCTATACATTCAGTTATGACACAATTAGTTGTATATCCTATACATTCAGATATGACACAATTAGTTGTATATCCTATACATTCAGACATGACACAATTAGTTGTATATCCTATACATTCAGATATGACACAATTAGTTGTATATCCTATACATTCAGATATGACACAATTAGTTGTATATCCTATACATTCAGATATGACACAATTAGTTGTATATCCTATACATTCAGATATGCAAGATGTTTTAATCAACTTCATCATGTGTTGGATGTTTGTGATCTGATAAGCAATTGCCCAGTCATTTGTTATTTCTTTCTGAAAAGCATGAGTGATTTTTGCTGAAATTTGTCTGGGTTAAAACTTGAAACTACGGAGTCTGTGCTTTGAGTGATTCTCTCTGTAAGTGGCTTGCCCTTCTGAGGAGATAGACAGGGCATATGGAATAATACCCAGTGCAATGAAGTCGACCCTCTCGACGTAAATGTAACTTATTCCTCTTCATGGAAGTCATAACATGAGTTTCAGCAAGTTATAAACTACCCACACCAATGTATGTCTAAATCGTGAACATTGAACAAAGAGTAGAATGTCCACACTACAATATGTCTAAATCTTGAACATTAAACAAAGAGTAAAATGTCCATACTACAATATGTCTAAATTATACCATTGAACAAAGAGAATGTCCACACTACAATATGTTTAAATCATGAACACTGAACAAAGAGTAGAATGTCCACAATACAATATTTCTAAATCGCGAACATTGAACACAGAGTAAAATGTCCACACTACAATATTTCTAAATCAAGGATATTGAACAAAGAGTAAAATGTCCACACTACAATATGTCTAAATCTTGAACACTGAACAAAGAGTAGAATGTCCACACTACAATATGTCTAAATCATGAACATTGGACAAAGAGTAGAATGTCCACACTACAATATTTCTAAATCATGAACATTGAACAAAGAGTAAAATGTCCACCTACAATATGTCTAATTCTTGAACACCGAACAAAGAGCAGAATGTCCACACTACAATATGTCTAAATTGTGAACACTGAACAAAGAGTAAAATGGCCACACTACAATATCTCTAAATAGTGAACATTGAACAAAGAGTAAAATGGCCACTCTACAATATTTCTAAATCTTGAACATTGAACAAAGAGTAAAATGTCCACACTACAATATTTCTAAATCAAGGATATTGAACAAAGAGTAAAATGTCCACACTACAATATTTCTAAATCAAGGATATTGAACAAAGAGTAAAATGTCCACACTACAATATTTCTAAATCAAGGATATTGACCAAAGAATAGAAAGAAACAATACTTAGTAGAAAATAAAACACGGAATGAAGAGATGGAGGCACCAAATGAGTTAAAATGAAGCAAACACAAAGAAACTCTGAATAAACAGAAAGAAGCACTGAATAAAGAGTAGTTAGTTAGTTAGTTAGTTAGTCGACAGATCATCCTCGCTGCACATCGAACCATTCAGTCCATAAGTGCTCGGATCCCCTCCTCAGCAAATCCCGCAGCGTGTAGCGGCTAACGACGCCAGTTCTGTGTTGGTTTATCAATCTTCTTTGGCTTCCTGCGTAGTGTTCTTGTTTGGCCACACCTCTTTTAATTTGATGCTCTAGCAGTCTGGCCATTGTTGTAGATTCACAGTCATCACTTGGTTCTCGCAAAAGTCTCACATCACGTAGAGCATTCAGAATGTCAGCCTGGTCCATGGCGCGTCCGCCCTCCACAGTAGCCTCACCTGCGAGCTTGTCAGCCCGCTCATTTCCTTGTACTCCCGCATGCCCTGGCACGAAGATGAAACTAATCTTTGCCAGCCGAGACCGCTTCAGAGGCAGCAACCATTCTCTTCGGATCGACCCCTCCTCTATCCTCTTGATCATGTTCATTGAGTCGCTAAGGAAACAAGCCCTGGTGAATGTCTGTGTCTCGAGCCATGTTATTGCTTTACTTACTGCCATGACTTCCATGGTCAGGCTACTTGTGGTTTCAGTGAAAGCACCAGAGTCCTCCTTCACAATTCTCCCACCGGCCCGAGCTGTAAAGGCCCATGAGCTTCTCACATGTCGGACGACCGACCCATCTGTGTAGATGACCGCGTCACCGTCTAGCGAATTCTCGAAAATCAACGCTTGTACTTCAGCCTCAACAGCAGCCGGATTTTCTTGTCTGCATTTTCTATCTAATTGGATGCAAACTGAAAAGGATGTGCAGAAGTCTGTTGGCACTTGCACCCACTCCTCGCCAGGTTCTAAGTCCTCAAGTGAACACACCTGTTGAAGAATGTCTTCGGCTTGACCCATCCACGACCGTCCTCTTTTTAACCTGCTGCCCTTCACCTTCCTAATTTCACTATGCAGTGGATGTTGTGTGTTTGCGTTAATTCTGAGGTAGGCGCGTGCCCTGCAAACTTGTATTCTCTCTTCAATGGTTGGAAAATCAAGAAGGTAGCGCATCGCCCTGCATGCTGTATCTCTTGTACATCCAAGAATAATGCGCATAGCTTCATTCTGTATCCTTTCCATCCTTTCTATCTGCTTATGGCTGAGAGTCAAGATTGCCATTGCATACTCCAAAACAGACATGACCAGCCCCTCGTACAGAAGACATAGATGGCGCTGCTCACAGTTTGCTGCCGCCATCACCCGCATCGCTGCCAAACCCCGCTTGGCCTTTGTTATCACCTGGTCTATGTGCACATTATAAGCAAGGCTTCGATCAAACTTGGTTCTCGTTGAATAATCATATTGTCAACAATCCAACACCAACTGTAATGCTGTGTTCAGAGACGGTGGAAAGAACGCAGGCAATGAATTACCTGGGGAATAAAGAGTAGTAAGAAACAATTAATAAAATGTAGTAAGAAGCACCAAACCGAATGAATAGATAGAAACATGGTATACAGGTAGATGTAAACACTGAATAAAGAGTAGTAAGAAACAATTAATAAAATGTAGTAAGAAGCACCAAACCGAATGAATAGATAGAAACATGGTATACAGGTAGATGTAAACACTGAATAAAGAGTAGTAAGAAACAATTAATAAAATGTAGTAAGAAGCACCAAACCGAATGAATAGATAGAAACATGGTATACAGGTAGATGTAAACACTGAATACAGAGTAGTAAGAAACGCTGAATGAACAGAAAGAAACTCTGAATAAAGAGTATAAAGAAACGACACCATTGAAATGTAGTTTCTCAGTAGAATGCTAAGAATAACAGTATTCAAGAACTTATTTTACCCTCAACATGGAGCATAAACCCTTAAGCAGAGGCAGAAAAGAAATGTAAACTCTATAATATTTAAAGTCGATGTTCTGATATGGTATAGGGTTTGATACTGAAGACTGGTGATCGATAAAATAATGTCAAATTGACTTTGCACTTAAAGGGTGTCATGGAAATTAAGATAAACAGCGGCCATATTGGATTTTTTAAGGGGTTCTAAATTAGTCATTATTTAATGTACAGGCTCTATGTTTCCTATATGTGTACATATAGCAGACATTTAAAATTTTGACAGAAAAGTTTTGTGATAACTCTTGGCATTTTTGTCTTTCATAATATTAAATCTTTAACGACATTTTTCATGACAATTTTTTTTGACTGCTGCACAAAATCTAAATCTTAATTTTACAGAATGCTTTGTACATAATGTAAGTAATACACTGAAGAATAAGAGTGCATAATCATATTATAATCTTTCAAATAGTATGATTTTTGGGGGGGGAGAAAATCTGACTAAATTTAAAAACAAACAAACTGGCGAAATGAGAAAACGAGAAATAAATTATTTTCATCTTTTTAAAAAATAACAATTTTATCTTAAATGCGAAAACAAGTTATTTTACACAGGAAAACATTTGAACAACCCTGATGCATATGGATTGCATGCAGCTCCTCTTGTCTCTTCAGTTTGTCCGCTCTAATACCATTTTCAGAAAGCAAATGTGTATGAGAATACTTGGAGTATGACAAATTCAGTGATGCAGTTAAACTTGTTTAAATAAAACTAAGTGTGAAGGAGAATACTTGGTGTATGAAGGAATTTCTACTGAAAGATTTCAGTTTACTTGAGAGAAAATGATTACTCCACCACCATCAACAAGTAATGTGTAGGTAAGTACACCATGCCATGAATGTAATATTATCATCTGTACATGAATGCATATGCTGTGTTCTCAAATGTAAAAAAAAAAAAAAAAAAACATCAGCAATTCGAATTGTTTCACTTCACTGTGACTAAGACCACAGTGTGGTATGTGTTCTAGTATCACGACAGTAATTAAGGATACTGTAAGATTTTCTTTGGAATTGCAGTTACCGAAAACAACAATTTACCGATATGAATTGACACATCGCTACATTTGCCGTTCCAGAATAATAAATAGTATGGAGTCAGTATGATTATAATGTAAACATATGCAGATGACACAGTATTGGTGGCGGATAATGCAACAGACCTACAACAATTGTTGTACATTGTAGTAACAGAGAGTGGAAAGAAAGGACTCTCCCTGAAATTCAAGAGAACAGTAACAATGATGATATCAAAGAAAATTGTGACACCAAAATGTGACATAGAAATAGAAGGCGAAATTCTTCACCAAGTGGATAATTTTAAATACCAATGGGCATTTATAACATCAGATGGGAGATGTACAACAGAGATTAAGAGCAGAATAGGGCTTGGAAAAGCCGCATTTCAGAAAATGAAAAGTATCCTATGATATGAGGCACAATCAACGAATGCAATAAAGATAGTGCTGAAATGCTATATAGAACCAGCTTTGCTGTGTGGTAGTGAATCTTGGAATGTAAATAAACAAATTAGGAAGAACTTAGAAGAAACAGATATGTGGTTTTTGAGACGAATGTTGCGAATTCCTTGGACTGCCAGAGTAACTAACAACGATTGCCTGAAAAATGCTAATGAAACTAGAACAATATATACAACAATAAGAAATAGACAAACAGCTTTCTTTGGTCATGTGATGAGAAGAGAGACATCGGGAAACATCGTATCGTAATAACTGGAAAGATCGAGGGGAAGAGAGGCAGAGGCAGACCAATAGAAATGATGCTGGATGGGTTGAGACGGTGGCATGGAGGAATATCATCAGCAGAGTTGATCTAGAACACCATAGACCGAGATCTGTGGAGAGCCATGAACGCCTACGCCAGCTGGCAGGGTGCTTGATAATAATGATGCAGTCATTACACAGTCATTGCACATACATTCTTGCTGCATTTGACGTCTGGGGTCTCGTTGTATTTTGCAAATGTAAAGGAAAACACACAATAGAACTTGTAAATATCTGCACTTGATCTGGCCATGGCCACCAGCAGCGGTGGTCATCACAATGACATACGGGTACTTGGAACCTCATGGGGCGGATCTTGCTCCTGGGGAATCCTGAGTCCTAGAAATTAAGCACATTTTGTATATTCAGGACATTCAAACACAAATTTTCACAGCCATGTTTAATTGTTTTCCCTTTACTTAACATATGATGCGTGAAATTATCGCTGTTTTTCAACATCATTAATATTATTTCATTCAGGAAAACAAAAATGTGATAGGCATGTTTCAGGCCATATAGTGCATGATATACCTTTATAAAAGAATGAATCTGGCTTCTCGGCCTTTCGGCTAAGATCAAAGTGTAGTATCTGTAGCTGATCTTACCAGGGTTACATGCAGAGGCGACCATCCGATGTGGGACCTGATGGGGCGGCTCTGATCCTCACTGTGGAACAGCTTAGCCTTATTTTAAAAAAAATAGGAAATTAAAAAGAATGGTGCACTTTGAGGCAATTCCATATGAAAACCTTATTTCATATAAAACATTAACATATTTTACACATTCACTTCCGTCCATCTATTGAACTGAAGAATTGACGAGGATCCATTTGTGTTATTCTAAAGGATACAGTAAGTTTTTCTTTGGAATTTCAATTATCCAAAACAACAATTTATCGATATGAATTGAAATATCGCTGCATTTGCCGTTCCAGAATAATACATAGAATGCAGTCATTACACAGACATTTATGAAATCTTGCTGCATAAAACATCTGGGGTCTTGTTGTATTTCCAAATGTAAAGGAAAAGACACAATGCAAATGTAAAGGAAAACACACAATGCACCTTGTGAATACACACTGTTTTGCACTAAATAAAATCACATTAAACGAGACATGTAACTTTTTAAAAAGTTGAAAGGGACATAAATAAAAAGGTAAGGACATAACAATATAACAGTTATTTCAAGGGACATTACTAAAGGTACCATAAATATATTATGCGATTTAAATAATTGAAGTAAATCTCTAATGTTTTATAAAATGATTATAGATTTTAATGATACCTATAAGAACCATAGAGAAAATAATATAACTTCTGATATCTTCATAACATCTGTACAAGTTATTGTTCCCTGCTTTATATATATGGGAAACTAATAAATAAATTTTGTAGCTATTATCAAAATTACATAAAATATATTATCCTCTATTGATTACATACTTATATGATCGTAAATATATTATATTTTTGCCTGGCCTGTAAAAGGCCAAATATTCTTAACTGCCAGCTTCAGGATCACAAGATCTGTCAAACAAGGGTGTCGGCCATCATCAATCCTATATATACCCACACTAGAACCACTCTTAGAAGCAATTAGACAGGACACAAACAGTATACGTACATTTATACAACGGTTTGGGTAGCGGAAATTAATTGCTTATGCAGATGACACGGCTTTCTTCCCTAGACCCAACACTTCCATAACGAACATACTTCACACCTTCAGACAGTTTAGAGAAGAAAGTGGAGCCAAAATAAACATACAGAAGACTAAAATGATGGGTCTGGCGAGGTGGAATAATCAACCCGGATCTATGGCTGCAATGGACACAGAGCAGAAAATGCTTTTCACACTGTACCAGCACTTGATCCTCTCAATGACTGATTATGGACTAGGACTGCTCACTGTCTCAAAGAGTCAGCTGGTGAAATTAGAGCACATACAGAACGAAGCTATGCGGGTCATTCTGGGATGAACCAGAGACACCCCGGTAGTGTGTATGCGCTACATCCTTGATATTCCGACTGTTGCTGGTAGGCTCAAGGTGATGCAGGCGAAGGCATACCTCAGAGTAGCTGCAGACACAGATCACCCGTTGCATGAGGCGCTGAACGCAGTTAGGGGTCAGAGACTGATAAGAGGGAAATCATTGATGGCTCAGGCGGAGGATACGATCAGACAAGTGTGCATCTTGGACAACATTAGGCGAGGAGAGGAGTGGGGCAGAGTGCCAGTGGAGGCCACGGAAGTTGAAATCCAGCAACTAATTCAGGATAATGCTCGCTCCAGTTTTGTGATTAATCTACACAGATGTGTCGGTTTTGAGAGGTAGGAGAAGTGCCTGGGGGTTCTTAGCAAAGTCTAATGGTCGACGTTTTGTGCAGGAGAGCCAAGCATATGATACCACAACATCTAGCTTAAGAATGGAGGTAGAGGTGGTCAGTGCAGCTTTCCGCTGGATTGAGAATACGACACACACACACACACACACACATACACACACACACACACACACACACATATCGTGATTGTAACTGACTTAGAAAGCATGCTGAAGAAGGTGAGAACAGGCAAGATTCGTGAAGAGTGACTTGCTTCGCTTCGGAGGTCACGGGTGGCAACCATCGCCTGGATCTTTTCTCCGTCGTATACCGGTGTGTTGGGGAATCAACAGGCGGACAGATTGGCTGTATCTGCAAAACTTGGTGGAGTATTGATGCATGACAAGGCAGATGTGGTTGCAGCTTTGTGGGACCACGTACACACCTCGGAGGAGCAAATGGATCACCATGGTCTGGCAGGAATGCGACAGCGAGGAGTGACGAGGGGATCTGGCCGACGCACGACGCTCAGAGGAAAGGCAAGACAGACATATAATCATATTGCTACTGGGACGCAGAGGTGTTTCCAAGGCACCAGGGCCGGGTTATATACTGGCCAAGACCTATTGACGCGTCCTCGCCGAGCGTCTAGGGCAACAGGTCCCTTCGGGGTCCTGGCTGAAGTCAGTAGGATCGCCGATTCCTCCGAAGTCGGAGAGTGTCTGCCTATACGGCGAGGAACCACCAGTCTGCACACCAATAAGACAGACATGGGACAACGGATACTCACGCAAACCTCAGGTCCTGTATGACATCACACTGATGTTGGACAACAGGATGCCTTCATCCGACATACAGGACTTTGCGTTGGAGCTCAAGCCAACGAACACAAGCAAGCAAGCAAGCATATTGCTACTGGTACTATTGGTGTTGGAACCCTTCGCTGGCTGCTGAGGATGGGGACGGTGAGCTTATGGAAATGCCTCGAATGCTGTGATGTCGGTTCCTAAATCAATCAGTCAATCAATCAAACCTCGGATCTAACAATCACAGACATCATGGCAATATATGGGATCACATTTACATGCGATCCCAGAAAAATTCAACAGAAACATGGCCATCACTGACAACACAAATTATAGACATACTTTTTTGTGTGTGCATATCCTTTACAGGACATCACTGTCAACACCAGCATCTTTCAGCTGTATGTTGATTTCTTGGCTCAGTAGTTTGCCATTGCTTTCTGAGCGGCCGGCTCACATACCCCGTAAGTTACCGATGCGATTCGTACAACTGCTGATTCTCACCGCCATCACGTTACCGACGAGAGTATACGAGATTACGGAGAAAAGTCATAACCTCTAAGCCACGAAGCCGGCTTCGTGGACATATATATATATATGTATATATATATATATATATATATATATATATATATATATATATATATATATATATATATAGACATACTACATAGGTACAAATACAAAATATCAACAATATTTGGAAGTAGCACAATTGTAAACACCTTCATCATTCCTAAGATAATAAATTTAGCTACAGTGTTAGACATCCTCTTCCCCCCCCCCCCCCTTTCCCCCAAACAGACCATTACAGATATAAACAAACACATCAGACATTTCATCTTCAGGAACAAATTCACAATATACAACACAAAACATTAATAGAAGATAAGAAACAAGGAGGACTAGCTTTACGATTCCTACAAACAAAAATACACGCATTAAGAATCAACCATATAGGAAACATCATCAGTCCTCCAGACCAACACTCACTAGCATTATACTACATTGCATTACACATTACACATTCGTTCATTCATTGATTCAGTAGACGGGTACATCGGGAAAACAAGGTGCCTCGTTAACCAACACAGAACTGGCACTATTAGCCACCGAACGCTGAAGCATATGATGGGGGGGGGGGGGGGAGAGGATCTGAGCCCCTATGGACCTGTCCGGAGTGCAAAGAAGATGCCCCAACTGATAACTGATAACTGATAACTGATTCAGTAGTATGTCCTTTGCAGAACCTAGCTCCCATAACAACCTTAAGGAAAATCTCTCGATCATAAGCAAGATGTCCCGCGTCCAATAAACACATCTGGAGACCATCCGCCACATCCTGCACCCATCTTATCTTTGGCCTTCCTCTTCCTCTCTTCCCAGGCATAATCCCCTCCGTTACTGTTCTCTCCAAACTTACGTGACGTTTCAAGTGAACAAAACATTTAAAGTGTCTTTGCTTTATCGTCATTAATAACCAACCTTCTTCAATATTCAGCTGTTGAAGTATGGATGCATTTGTTCTTTTCTTTACCCAATATATTCTTAGAACTCGTCTATAACATTTATATTCAAAGGCATTTATGCACTGTTCAGCTTGTTTAGTAAGTGTCCAGGTCTCACAGGCGTATGTTATAATGGGAAAGATGCATGCTCGTAGAAATCTAATTTTTGTAGTTCTGTCGGTCCCATTCCATAATATTTTCAGTTGATTTAGTCTTTGAAGAACAATTGATAGTCGTCGTTTAATTTCTTTCATTGTGTCACCGTTGCTGGTAATCCAAGATATTCAAAATTTTCCACCACCTCAAAATTTTCCTTATTACCATATATTTCTTTCTCACTAGTAGTTTTATCTGTATGTTTTATCTTTGTTTTTGCTATGTTAAGATATGTTGTGATTTTCACTATTGTATTGAGTTCAGGCTATTAGGTTTTCTATACCATTCTGTGTCATCGGCATACCAAATCTCTGGTATGTCGTGACCACCGATATTTAGGGCATCATATAACTCCCTATTTATATCATCTCTTACATTTCTCATTATATTTTCGGCGTACAAGATAAACAAATAGGGTCAGCACATATCCCTGACGGATAGACAAAACAACGCCGCACTATTATGGTACAATACCGCAATTCTACAGAACATGTATGCAATCAATACAAGGCAATGAACATTTGACACAACAGACAACCAAGCAGATATACAAATACTTAGTGAAACAACAAGCACCCCCACTATCCCTGAGAATAAAAAGAGGATACAAATATGATACTAATGACTATAGCTGTGCCTTCATTAACTTACACATCAAACATATCACAACTAAAGCAAAGGATAGGAAAGAAGAACAAAAAAGGAAAGAAGAACTATTAGGAGAGGAATATAAGTCGAAAAATAAAAAGGAGAAGTAAGAAGAAGAAAAAATAGATGTGGATTGAGGGTGCGGGGAGAAATGTTAGAATTTGCAGTAAGGCAGTGATTAGCTTTACTTGCCTGTCGGCTTGGAAGTCATGTGTTCAAATCCCCATGCAGTCAGTGATGTTTTTATATTTATTTGGGCTCCTTGGTCGACCTAGCCTAAATTAGATGCCAAGAAACGTTATGGGAAGTAAAGGCTGCCTGTATTCTATTTACGGCCTCATCCTGTGATTGATGATTGGTATTTAAAACATGTGGGACAGGCAACAAACACCCATTAGGCGTTAAGGCATGTAGAAATGTTACACTACATATCTTAATGTAGTATACAGACATTCATATATATTGTGTTGATAGCGGTTGTGATGATCAGAGAGATTGTAGTATTATTACTGTTAGTGATGATGACGATGCAATTAGGTAATGACGATTGTGACTAATACAATGGATTTGGGGGTAACTCAATCAATCAATCATGTGCCACGCCGGAAAGCGTGGGCGGTCATGACTCGCCATTTCACTCGATCACCAGTGTCGTGGATCAGCTCAGTGTTCCTGTCTCGTCCATGCCATGTGGCCACGCCATCCAGGTATTTTCCTCTCGGTCTTCCTCTTGGTCTGTTCCCTTCGATCTTGCCAGTTGTCACCAAGTTCTCTAACCCATTTCTTCTCATAACATGTCCAAAAAATTTTGACTGTCTACGTCTAATTTCTCTAATCAGTCTACGATGTTCATTTGTCTCCTGTAGTACTTGGTCATTGGTTTTTCTGTCTGTCCATGGTATTCTTTGCATTTTCCTCAGAAACCACATTTCTGCAGCTATCAGATGCTTTTCAGCTTGACTGCTCATTGTCCAAGTTTCACATCCATACAAAAGAACAGGCTCTATGTATCCCCTGAACACTCTTTTTCTCGTTTCAATTGACATCTTTTTATTGGTCAGAATGTTTTTCATCTTGCTAAAGGCTACTTTCGCCTTGGCGATTCTTGTTCTAATCTCTTCAAGGCATCTC
The DNA here is from genome assembly GCA_963921405.1 of Cepaea hortensis. Classification (NCBI taxonomy): domain Eukaryota; kingdom Metazoa; phylum Mollusca; class Gastropoda; order Stylommatophora; family Helicidae; genus Cepaea; species Cepaea hortensis. The sequence continues at coordinate 2,371,034 of CAWUFQ010000001.1, read as the reverse complement.
CCATCAGATGTTATAACTGTTCCAAGATAATTGTGCCGATTCACTTGTTGAAGAATATTTCCATTTACTCGTATATTACATTGTGGCACTTCTTCCTTCCTACTGACGACCATAACCTGAGTCTTTTTACAATTTAATTCTAACCCCAGTTGCTCACTGTGTACAACAACCGCATCTACTAATAGGGGGTAACTAAAACCTGTATAAAAAAAAGACTATGCAGAAGCCGTGTGATGCATACGCTTTTATAGTTAGTTCAAGAATGTTCTCGGAGATCAAAGACACAATCCGACATACATGTTGAGTAATAGTTGATTTCTTTGTTAGTGGTCGTCCGTGTCTTGATAACCTTCTGTGTTCATTTAGACCTATAATTTATGTAATTATTTAAATCAATTTGTTTTACCATGTGGATGATTTAAAGAACTAATAATTGTATAACAGTGTTTAATAGCTGACGAATTACCGAAACATTGCCTATCTAAGTAATTATTTTATGAATCCTGTTGTTTAGACAAAGTCGACGTTACCGGGTGATGGAGTGTGTTAGCATTAGAAACATGCACTGCACATCACACCACAATCTGTTGCTTTCAACAACCTTCGAACTCTAGCAAAATATGCCAACTATGTTGACATCAGCCCAAGAAATTCACGAGGTTGCGCAACAATTGTCATGCTGTGCAATTTCTGTAATGTGTCATTCCATATCATTAATATAAAATGTTGACTGCCTCTTTCTGATGTTTTCCCTGTATACAAACCATTCACGTTATCACACACGCAGTGTCGGAATGCAAACATTGTAATGTATGGTAGTGGGCTGGTTCATGTTAATATATACATCTGTGAAGCAACTGTCGTAGAAATGTGCTAGTAAAAAGAAATACATGACTTATGGTTAGTATCTTTGTTCATATTATTCATTTAAACAGTCTTGGCATAATCATAAACATGTGTTAATAAGGGAAATAATACACTTAGTTGTTTGACTTAACATACTGTGAAATATAGATTTGAAGTATTCAATAAAACAAATTAATAACCTCTACAATACTAAGTCAATCCTAAGTTAACTACCGAACAAGAAATATTTCAACATTTACGTTTCATAAATATGTTCTAGTATTTAATGTGCAGCTAAACGTTAGCATTTAAATTTACTCAACATTTCTTTCGCATTTCAAAATAAATATTTCTGTAATGTGTGTTTCTGTTATCCATCTATGTCTAAACATTGTTTCCAGTATATTTTCCTGCGAAGCATAATTAACAAAGGTTTTGCATATTTAACAAACATCAAATAGAATCGTGAGAAAGAAAGTGAACAAAGTTAGGTTAGTATTAACAAAACTGACAAGCACTTGCCGAAGATTGTTAAGTAGGGTTAATTTAGTTAGTAAATATCAAAATTAGAAATGAAATTAAAAACATGCGAAAAAGGTGCATACTTACAGACTGCCAATGAGGTCCTTGTGGATATCACACCTGTGCATATTCGTCAGTATTGATGCCGCCGAAAGTCTTATGTCTGGATCATGTTGTAACGAATTAGTCAAGCACCATCGTTGAGGTTCAGGAACACCTAACATCATATCGGGGTCTTTCAGACGCTCGTACACTTTGTCTGATTTTGGCCGTGTCTTGAACATCATGCACCAGAGAACCACGCCCAGGGAGTAGATGTCTAGCTTGTAAGGGTCAACTAATGTGAAGCGCGATATTTCTGGAGCAAAGTAACGCCTGGTGCCACCAATGTATCTTGTAGGAACCACAGTGGAGCCTTGAGAAATGAAAAATGATAATCCAAAATCTCCAAGAACTGCATCGTAGTTGGCGTTGATACAAATATTGTCGGGCTTGATATTGCGGTGTACTATTCTCTTTTTATCATTGAGATAACGCACAACACTTGCCATCTGGGTGAAGTACTTGACACACAACTCCGAGGTCATGGTCTTCAGCTTGGATGTCAAGGTTCCATTAGGACAGTAGTGAGTACAGATGGCCAAGTATTCAAGACACATGACCGATATGGTATGTTTGATGACGTGTGGATGAGACAGTCCTTCTAAAACGGTGAACTCTTTTAAAAACAACTCTTTGTTTCTAATCCCTCCATCAGCAGTCAGCAATGAGAATAACTTCACGGCTCTCTTATGTTTAGCACACAGAAGTGAGGTGGTTAGAACAACTTCTCCACTCATTCCTCTGCCTAAAACTGGACCACGAGACAAATAATATGTAGTAAAGAAATCCCAGGGTATTTTTACTATCGAAGGTAATTCCATTTCTGAACACAAGCACAGTAGATTCTATTTCAGATTTATCCAAATGAGAAAATGCAGAAGAGAGTATACACGCACGATCTTGCCACAATCACTCTGGAAAACTGAATGATGAAATGAGACACTATTTTCTCGCTTCTATACACACGGCCAGGCAGCCGGTAGCGGGGTCTTTGTCGGAGTAACGTTACGGCATTGGTTGGTAATATTAGTTTGTTAGTTAGTCTTTCCTCTTGAGCCTAAGACGGCGCATAGGGCAGAAGTCATAGCTGTCCATGTCTCGCGGTTCGCTGCTACCTAGATCCTGGATGTTCACTTGGCCGTTGAATGAGCCTTCTCTAATGATGGTTCTACGCAGGGTCTCTCTTGGTCTTCCCCGTTTTCTTTTCCCTACTGGTGACCATAAGAAGGCTTGGTTGGGGAGTCTTGTCTTGTCCATTCTGAGTACATGGCCGATATAGTTCCAACGGCGTTTTCTGAAAAATATTTGATACAATATCTTGCTTAGTCTCTTGTCTTATTTGTGTATTGGTTCTGAAATCTGTCCAGTGGAGGTTTAGAATTCTTCAAAGACACTTGTTCTCAAAATTGTCTAATTTTTATCTAAAGCTACCGTTGATTTCCAACTCTCACATCCATACGTTAGCACTGGAGTCACACAAGAGTTGAAGATTTTAAGATTCGTATGCTTGCTGAGTGTCTTTGACTTCCAGATGTTTGACAGTTTATTGTTGTAAGTTGTTTGTGCATTTGCACTTGACCCAATCGATAGCTGTTCCAAAGAGCATCGGTGACCAAATACATGCCTGTTTTACTCCCGTTTCCACTGAGAAGCAATCAGAGTTGCCTGATTCTGTTCTCACGCAGCAACGTGTCTCAACGTGGTAATATGCAATAGACAATAATTGGAGGCTAAATCTATCAGTCGCTATTGCCAGGTGTGTTTCTTGTCATTAAAGCATGTCTAGATCGATTTGATGTTTATTCTAATAAAGCGATCTTCAATGTACTTGTCTGATAAGCTTAACAGATGGCAGCTGTTGTTCCCAGCCGTGTCAATATTTGGTGACTTCAGTTTGAAATCTTCACACATGGGTCACTAATAGTTACCTAAATTTGATGTATTAATCAAATCAGGGTATGAAATAAATGAAAATACATATTTGAAAGTTATCAAGACACGGGCGACCACTAACAACGAAATTAACTGTTACTCAACATGTATGTCTGATTGTGTCATTAATATCCGAGAACATTCTTGAACCAACTATAAAAGCGTATGCATCACACGGCTTTTGCAAAGTTTATTATACAGCTTTTTGTTATTCCCAAATTCATTGTATTAGTCACAATAGTCATTACCTGATTACATTTTCATCATCACCAACAGTATTAATAATAACATCTCTCTGATCATCACAATTGCTATCAACACATTATATGTGAATGTCCTTATACTATATTAAGATATGTAGTGTAACATGTTTACAGGCCTTGAGGCCTAATGGGTGATGTCCCATATGATTCAAACACCAATCAACATTGACTGGATGGGGCCGTGAATAGCATACAGGTCGCTGTTACTTCCCATTACGTTTCTTGGTACCCAATTTAGGCTAGGTCGACCAAGGAGCCCAAATAAATATAAAAACATCACTGACTAGATGGGTTTTTGATCACATGACTTCCCAGCCGACAGGCACACGAACTAATCACGGCTTTACCGCAGATTCTAACATTTCTTCCCGCCTCATTAATCCGCATCTATTTCTTCTTCTTCTTACTTCTTCTCCTTCTTATTTTTTCGACTCATATTCCTCTCATAATTTTTCTTCTTTCCATCTGTGTTCTTCTTTCCTACTTATTTATTTTTTCCTTTTTCCTCTTTCATTCATTCTTCTTGCTTTACATCTGTTCTCCTTCTTCTTAATTCTTTCCATTTTGTTTCTTTCTTCTTTTTGTTTCTCCCTTCTTTCTTCTCTCCTCTTCCCTTATTTCACTGCTTCTTCTTTCTGCGTTGTTTCTTCATTATTTGTGTCTTCTTCTTCATGCTTTTCTTGTTATTTTCGTCCTTCTTTCTTTTCATTCTTTTTTTTTAAATTTCGTCTTTTCTTTCTTTCCGTTCTCCCCAATTCTTTGTTCGCCCCTTCTTCCCGATTCTTTCCTTCTTCTTTCTTCCTTCCATCTTCTGTTTCCCTTCCTTATTCTTTCTTCTTTCCTGTAACTATCTTCCTTCCTTCTACTGCCACAAGTGTGGATATCCAATTAGTGGGCAATCGACTCTGTCATGATTTCGCTCCTTGCCTATTCTTCTTTTGTATGCTATCCACCACTAGGGCATGGTCTCTCAACCAAATTAATTCGTCAGCTATTAAACAATGAAATGCAATAAATAGTTCTTTAAATCATCAACATTTTAAAACAAATTGATTTAAATAATTACATAAATTATAGGTATAAATGAACACGGAACTGCAAAGTTAAGATACCTTCTTATATTAACACTTTCACTTTAGCCACTAAGCTTTATGTTGAACGTTGACTAATCGTTAATACTACGAATGTATCTTTACTGACCAATATTTAACATTTAATTACTAGCCAAACCAAAAGTGGCAATGTCATCTAAAGACAGGCCTGAAAAGCTAGAAAAGCGTTGTGTACTAACACCATACCTTTAGCTACTTATATTTCTGTTACACGTTGACTAATCGTTAATACTAATACTGCATGTTTACTGACCAATCATTAATATTTAATTACTAACCTAACCTAAAATGGCAATGCCATCTAAACCAGTATTGGTTTTACATCTTTTTAATCAGGCCACATGGTATTTGTTGTCATATGTGACGGTCCCAAGCCCGTGAATACTGAGAGGGAAGAGATGTAACCAAATCTCGAATAATGTATATAAGCCTGGACACCAAAATACACATGTTGGCTGTCAGGTTAACGATGAAATGCGTATCTAGAAGTAAAGCAAGAAACTTATTGATGCCAATCATGTGCGTTTTGTATTGAGTCGAATAATCTCAGATGAACAGCTACGACCAATTTTAATATGTTTGTGTCAACTCAGATGACAGGACAAGAAGATCCGGCATCAGAAATGGTGAAATTAGAAAGCCAGTGAGTATAGTTTCAGAAAATATGATGGTACGAAGTCAATGTCGGGAGATGTGGAAGCACATAGCTTTGCGTTGATTTAATTTGTATAAGGCGCTTGCCGTTCAGTAAATAATGGATACATTTCTGAATGTCAATTTGCCTTAAAAATAAAAAAAATAAAAAATAAAAATAGCTCTCTTTACAGATGCAACGGCAGTTGTTTCAATAGTGAAGAGGAGAAACAGGTAAGAACTAGCAGACTTAATGATATCAATATGTCATCAATGGCAGACATCCAAATGGGATGTAATACAGTAGATTCGTTCACCTTCTATCATACCTTGACATAAAGAAGCTAGCAGGTTTACAAAGTAAGGTGGAAGAGCACCAGGCCCACCGAAAGATGATGTAATCTTCAATGTCCAACGAAAAAAACCAGTAGTAATCGTTAGATTCCGAAGAGTCCACGATAGGCTGAACTAACATATGTGTAATAAGCTAAAGATATGAGATACTGATGACTGTATCTGTTGAACTGATAAAATGACAACTAAACATTTGGTGCAGTAGTGTCTAACTTAAGCAGAAAAGATAAAAGGTCAGCGTGAAAAATATCAGTTCCCGTTTGCAATTTGCAAGCCTAAAGGATGCCACCGCTTTTGAAAATCGTCAATAGAAGGCCATAAGTACATTCCCCTGGCAAAATTGTTAAAAAGAAAACATACCGTCGGGTAGATATAACCCCTTACCTTGGATTTAATCTGCATAGATGAAGTAATTCTTATACAAATGCATGCCAAAGTTGGACACACTGACTGAAAAACAAAGAATTCAACAACGGAAGATTTAAATTTGTGTTAGGATGAGTAAGATACTACCTAATTTCTTAACCCAGCCTCTATAACGAGTCTTCCAGTCCAGCCTATCTCTTTTGGACTCGCCTGCTTTTCTTCCCGTCGAGACGACGTACTCCAGCTTTTCCTTTCTCACCATGACCGGCGTAAAGAAGTGGCCTGACTTCGTCTGTTGCGAATAAGCGGGTCTCTTGTGAGTTAACTTCGTTCAAGATATCGTCATAACTCTTCACCGTCACCGGTGCTTTCGTAATTCGGGTTTAAAATCACATCTCTGCTACCCCTACTTAAATTGCTCATTTTTCTGTCCCATGAGTGCATCCCATAATTATTTGAAAGGCAGCAAGCGTGCAATTTACCAACTCCCGGCACGGGTAGATAGTGACGACAAATAATTCGGAACTCTATCGAAACACCGTAATTGGAATGAGTACACTTTAAAGGCTTTAACGAGAATCTTTTAAAGGGCAAGAATACGAGCGCTTGATCACTCTGCTCGTACGTCGCTGAAGAATGCAGCCAGCTGCGCCAATTATTGCATCCGTGAGTGTCACTTGGTGGTGGTAACAAATACAGCAGGGTTAAGCAGATAACGAACATTTGACTGGTCCAGCAAGTCGGTGGGTGATTTACTTGATCCCAGACAATATTACCACTAAAATGTGGAGAAAAGTTTATATATAGTGTTGGACGTCGTGTAATATAGAGAATCATAACTGTGTACAAGAAATGGTAAAATTGGCTGGATTGTGCAGCTAAAGCTTTCCAGTGTCGTCCGACATGTGAGAAGCTCATGGACCTTTGCGCCTCGGGCCGGAGGGAGAATTGCGAAGGACTCTGGTGCTTTCACTGAAACCACAAGTAGCCTGGCTATGGAAGTCATGGCAGTAAGTAAAGCAATAACATGGCTCGAGACACAGATATTTACTAGGGCATGCTTCTTGAGCGACTCAATGAACATGATCAAGAGGATAGAGGAGGGGTCGATCAGAAGAGAATGATTGCTGCCTATGGAGCGGTCTCGGCTGGCAAAGATTAGTTTCATTTTCGTGCCAGGGCATGCGGGAGTACAAGGAAATGAGCGGGCTGACAAGCTCGCAGGTGATGATACGGTGAAGGGCGGACGCGCCATGGATCAGGTTGACATTCTGAATGCTCTACGAGAAGTCTGACTTTTGCGTGAACCAAGTGATGATTGTAAATCCACATCCATGGCCAGACTGCGAGAACAGCAAATTAAAAGAGAGGTGGCCAAACAAGAACACTACGCAGGAAGCCAAAGAAGATTGATAAACCAACACAGAACTGGTGTCGTTAGCCGCTACACGCTGCGGGATTTGCTAAGGAGGGGATCCGAGCACTAATGGACTGAATGGTGCGATGTGCAATGAGGGTGATCTTTCGACTAACTAATTAGATCACACACCTGACTTATAGAAAGTTCTGCTTGTGCCATCCAGGATCTGCCTCGTCTTAGTCTATGACCCGTAACCATATTCATTGCTGCATGCAGCGGGTGATCCCTGTCTGTGGCAACTCTCAGGTACGATTAGGCCTGAAGGACCCTATGCCTATCCGTCATTGTTGGTAGCGCCAGGATATGCTTCATGCATATAATTGGTGTGTCCTTTGTGCACCCCAGGATTAACCGCATGGCAGCATTCTGTATGCGCTCCAACCTTTCAGCACCAAACCATACTCAATGACAGAAATTATTAACTGCTGAAAGAGCCTATACAGCATCCTCTGATGTACCCCGGTTGCTGCCAAAGCCCTCAGTGCATTAAGTCCCCTACCAGCCTTCACCACCAAAGCCTCAACATGATCCTTAAAAGACATTAATTAAAGAAAATATCTGTCGTTTTTTGAAACGATCCAACCAGCCAGCAATACAATTCCAGTCTGTCTGTCATCCAAGACGTGCAAATTCTTCTGCTTTCGCAATAAGTAAAGACCCATTTACTGGTACATTTGCCGATCTAATCGCAGTCAACCATTTTAGAAGGGCAGCATCGAAAAACAATTTTCTGTAGCGGTCTTTATGCTTTAACGTGCCGAAAAGTGTCGATGTTGGAATACTAAATTCTCTAGCTATATTCACTTTCTTCTTCCCGCTATGTTCAAACTCTTCCAACAGCTCAATCTTTCTTCCTAAAGTTAAAATAGTAAGCTTTCGTCCACCAGCCGCCATTGACATGTAGTGAGATATCATATGTGCGAGATTGTTGTTCTCCGGGCTGACTAAATATAATTCTTTCTCGAAACAATTTATTTTTTGTTGGGGGGGGGGGGGGGGGGGGGTGAAATGAACAGAGCACATAAACACTTATATAGTCGGTATTCATTTTTATGTTCGACTAATCCGAAAATTCGAGTTAACCGAATTCGACTTATCAGGACTTTTAATACAATGATAATGAAGGATAATGGCCGGCACTAAGCCAGTAACGTCGACTTAAGCGAAATTCTACTTATCCGAGTTTGACTTAAGTGGACTCGACTGTAACATGATAGTAATGCCTTGATTGATCACTACACTTAATAATTATAACCAAGCATTCTGCGAAATTACAAGGTATCTAAAAGCAAATCACTTAGCCGGTATCCCTGGCCAAGGTGTTAACGACGTTGTTCATAATCCCGTATATCCACGTGGGGAAAACAGCTGCGCTAGATCCGCAGCGGATCGCGCCGGGCTAGTAACTTATGGGGGTATGCGAGCCAGTCGTTCTGAAAGAACTGGCAAACTACTGAACGTAAAATTTGCCTAGTACATCAACAGCAGCTGAAAAATGTTGGCGTTGACTGCAACACCCTATAAAGGATACGCAACATTTTAAAAGAAAAAGCTATGAGTAGGGGACATAAACATCTAATATTGTTAAAAGGGAGATTACTTAAATATAAAACAAATAAAGATTATACTAGCGATAATATTATTAGCTAACTTTACTCTTCAATAATGTTCAATTAGAAATATAAAATATAGAATCAAAAGTAAAATGTTTTAACATCGAATACAATCCTTTTAGGTTTCTTACAAAACATGTTTCTAATCTTTGAATACATACATTTAATAATGGACTTTTTATTTATATAATTATTTCTTAAATATTATTTGTATACTTTCAAAGTAGTGGGAGCTTTATCATGTTAGCAATCCCTTATAATGAGGGGAAAAATTTTTTACTGGCCTCCTAGGGCCACAAAAGAAACAAACAATTAACCACACCCATCCCCCACCTGTGCCATCTCTATTTCATGACATATGTAGACAATATATGTAAAGAGTTAAGAACCAACATCATTGCACTCAGAACATTTCCATACGTTCTCCATCCCCTCGTTCAACAGCCAGCGAAGAGTCATTCTACTAATCGTTCCCACCGCTATCTGATTAAACGTTTTCCTGGTCTTTCCTCTCAGTTTTGAGATTCTTCCAGAACCCCTGCGGATCCCCCGCAATCTCATTCTTTCCACATACGGGTTCTCAATCTGTTCCTCCGCCTTCTCCACCTGGTCCCACAAGCGCACGACCACCTCCCCCTTGTCCATAGGTAAAATACCACCAAGAGGTGCCCTCCCTGCTAGCCTATCAGGCTCTTCATTAGATCACGAAAGAAATGTTATTTTCTGTGGCGATTTCAACGCTTAAGGCAGATCACGGGGAAACATTTCCTCTAACACACAGGGGGAGGAGCTCGAGACTGCACTTGAAACTATTGACCTGGATAATCAACAGTGGCTGTGTCACCAGGACAGCAAGCCGTCCAGGCGATGAGGACAGTGCTATTGATCTGGCGCTGGTTTCACCTTCACTCACTACAGTGTGTAGATGGGGTGTCCAGCTGGGACAGTGACGATTCCTTTCTCTACCTTGTTAAGCATACTCTTTGAATCCGTAATGAATACAACGTGTGTTGCAGTAGTCTCCTCTAGCAACCGGAATGCCGCTGTTACTGCCTCCACCTCCATTCTCATGCTGGATAACGTAGTCTCATATGTCAGACTCTCCTTTTTCAAGACTCGCCCATTAGCCTTTGCAATAAATCCCCAGTCTCTACGTCTGTTTCTCACCACTGATCCATCGGTGTAGATAACTATGTCACCTTGATGTGTGTTGCTCTGGATAAGCTGTTGCACTTCAAACTCACTGCGGCCCGCTGCCCATTCTCTGCACTCACGACCCAGTGTTATTATTACATTGTGCCAGTCCGTCATGTCTTTCGGATCTTCCACCTACTCTCTTTCACGATTGATGGTTTCTAGATCACACACCTGACTGATTTCCGGATTCAAGATGGCGACGGACGGTCGGGTTGTTTTGTGATCGTTACCTTTTTCGCGTAGGAGATGGATTTATTCATCTCTTGCCTGTAATTTGTGTGCCAGGATGTAAAACCAGGAGTTTCTACTCAAGATCTGCGCAGATGCTACGGAGTTTCGTGCATCGAGCGAAGCAATCCTTGAGTGAATTTTTTGCAGCGTGTGTGGTTTCTGTTGTTTTCGGTTTTTCAACATGGCGGAACAACGTGTGTTCTCCGAGCGGTCAGCAGTCAACCTAACGAGGCGGCGTGGGCGCCGGCAGGCAGAAAGCGACAAGGTAAGCGTTGTGGTTTAAGACGTTTTAGACTCAAGTGTCACCGTCTAGGACTCAGGAATATCCGTATTCTTTATTGGAACTACGCAAGCGTAAAACAACGGGGCTCTATTTTAGAAACCCTGGTTTACAAGAACGACATTATAGCGCTCCAGGAGACGAGACTGGGCGATCAGCTACTCCGAATTGCCGGCTTTAAATGTTTCTACAACAGACGACATCTGGGAATGGCGATTCTCGTTCGTGACAGCATGGTGGCGCCAGAGCTAGACATGTCCAGTTGGGACAGTGACGATATACAAATACAGTCGTTGAGAGTTCAATCCAGTATACCATTCGTGTGGTTAATGTTTATGAACGCAACGCGAGTATGGATTCCCAGAAGTGGCAGTGCTTAAGTGACATATTAGATCACGAAAGAAATGTTATTTTCTGTGGCGATTTCAACGCTAAAGGCAGATCATGGGGAAACATTTCCTCCAACACACAGGGGGAGGAGCTCGAGACTTCACTTGAAACCATTGACCTGGATTTATCAACAGTGGCTGTGTCACCAGGACAGCAAGCCGTCCATGCGATGAGGACAGTGCTATTGATCTGGCGCTGGTTTCACTTTCACTCAATACAGTGTGTAGATGGGGTGTCCTAGGACACCACTGCAGCGACCACCACTCTTGCAGCATATTGGTGGAGAAAGGCAGAACCAGGCAGCACAAGCTAGAGGTAAAGAATTTCCAGTATGACAGTACAGGGCAAAATGTGGTGAGTAAAATAAGACGTGACAAGCACAGGAAGCTTCAGGGCAGGAAAAAAAGCTGGGAGCATCCACCTTGGTGGAATTTCGATGTGGAGAAGGCTTGGGTGGATAAGCATAGTGCTGTAAGGAGATGGCAAAATGCCAAGAAGAACAGAGCTTGTCATCCTAGTCCCTGCATGCACTTAGAAAGATAGATGCACACAAAAGTAAGCTATTTAAAAAAACTGGTCAAGGTGGTTAAAAGCGAAAAATGGGCAGAGGTGTGTCAAAGAGTAAGCACAGATAAGTCACTGAAATTGTTCTGGCGACTACATAAAAGCATGAGTGGTCCTTGGCACCTTTCCGTCTTGAAAGATGATAGTGTGGTACATTGTGCTTCAAAAAGGCTTAATAACTACGACCCATGGCGGTGGCAAGTGTGGCTGGTAAGGCCAATTCTTGCTGCAAATGTTAGTCCACAGTAGATGCATGTGAAAACACGGTCATTTCCACCATTTTGCACCATCTTACGTCTCTCACGCTCTGTGTGTGCTTTATCTGCAATCATTTTCTCCTTTGTCTTTATTCCATTTCTGATAGTTGCCCTCCATGCAACACGTTCAGTGGCGACGTGCTCCCAATGAGCATTATCAATGCCTGTATCAATCATGTCCCGCTTACACACATTTTTGTATCGTAGTAGAGGCCGACCCTGAGATCTCCTACCCGTCTGTAATTCACCAAAAAAGATGTCCTTTGGTATTCTACCATCATCCATCCTCCTAACATGTCCTATCCATCTAAGTCTACGAAGACTGAGCATGGAATACACCGTCACACAACCTGATCTTTCCAATATTTCAGTATTCGTGATTTTGTCTTGCCACTTAATACTAAGTATTCTTCGCAGACACCGCATATGAAAGCTGTTTAAACGTTTCTCTTGGCGTGAGTAAGTTGTCCAGGTTTCACTGCCATAAAGAAGAGTACTAAGGACACAGGCTTGGTAGACGAGGACTTTTGTTTTGGCAGTAAGCTTCCTGTTCTCCCAGACTCTTTTTCTAACATGTTCATTGTTGTTGCTGCCTTGCCAATCCTGATGTTGATTTCCTGATCGAGGGATAATTTGCTATTTACCTCTGTTCCTAGATATGTAAAATGGTCTACTATCTCCAGTTCGGCGTCGTCAATAAAGAATGATAGTACACCATGTGCACCTTGTGTCTTCTTTTTGTTAGTTGTTAAACCAAATTCAGAACAAGCATTGGAGAATGCAGATAGTAGATGTTGTAATTCTTCCTCAGAGTGGGTCGTAATCGCAGCATCATCCGCAACAAGCAAATCTCTGATTAGTACGCTCCTAATTTTGGTCTTGGCCTTCAATCTCTGAGCATTATAGAGGCCACCATCTGAGCGTGAGTGAATGTATATACCCTCATCCTGATCACGAAAGGCATATTTCAGTAGAAGTGAAAAGTATATCTCAAAGACGGTGGTGGCTAGTACACAACCTTGCTTAACTCCACTCTTGATTTCAAACTCTTCTGAAGTTGAGCCATCAAACTTGATTATACCCTTCATGCCTGTGTGGAACGATTCCACAATGGACATAAGAGTTGGTGGGCAGCCAATCTTCTTTAGTGCTTTGAACAGACCCTCACGACTGACCAAATCGAATGCCTTCTTGAGGTCGATGAAGGCAATAAACAGTGGCTGATTTTGTTCCCGGCATTTTTCTTGCATCTGTCGCAATGAGAATATCATATCATTGGTAGACCGGTTCTGACGGAAGCCGCACTGTGATTCGGGGTAGACTTGATTTCCCAGGACTTGAAGTCTGCGCAGAACAATTCTGGCAAATACTTTTGCAACAATACACAGAAGTGAGATACCCCTATAGTTGTTACAGTCGCTCCGATCGCCCTTGTTCTTGTACAGCGTTATGATGTTTGAATCTTTGAAATCCTGTGGGACTTGTCCTTCTCGCCAACATAGCTCTATAAGCTGGTGGATCTGTAGAGTGGGTGTGTCTTGCCTACTCCTTATTACCTCTATTGGAATCCCATCCTTACCTGGAGCCTTGCCAGATGCAAGCTCCTTTATAGCACACTTAACTTCTGTTATGGTGGGAAGTGTGTCCAGGTGGTGAAGAGTTGGCAGGGCCTCTATGGCGTTGAAGGCATCATCCGCTAGTTTGGTCTCACTTGAGTAAAGCTCTAAATAGTGCTCTACCCATCTATCCATCTGCTGTTTCTTATCAGTGATGATTTCTCCAGTCAAGGTTTTCAGCGGTGCACTTCTTTTGATCATGAGACCACAGGCTTTCTTTATCCCTTCATACATGCTTCTGATGTTTCCCTTATCACTTGCGATTTGAATGGATTCACATAACTTGATCCAATAGTCATTTGCACACTCCCTGGCAGCCTTTTGCATATCCTTCCTAGCTTGCTTCAGCTCACTCAGAGTGTTATGCGTTGGTCTTTCCTTGTTTCTTAAGAGAGCTATCTTCTTTTTATCAATCAAGGGCTGCAGTATCTGGCTGTTTGCCGCAAACCAGTCCTGCCTCTTATGATCCACAGTGCCGTAAACCCCTACCGCTGTTTTATAAATAGTTTCCTTAAGTTTACTCCATTTTTCATTTACTATACAATTTTCTGATGTATCAGTGAAAGCGTCTTCAAGTTGCTGTTGAAATTCAAAGCACTTTCCAGGATCGTGAGTGTTATTAATATTAATCCTGGGGTTAGATTTGTGTTTAGCTGTGTAGATTCTCTTTTGTCTCAGTCTAACCCTTGCAACAACTAAAGAATGATCTGTATCACAGTCAGCACTGTGGTAACTTCGAGTTAATGATGTATGGTTCAGATGTTGTCTCCGTGTGATAATGAAGTCCAGCTGATGCCAATGGCCGGATCTTGGATGTTTCCATGTGACCTTATGCAACTCTTTTGTTTTAAAGAAGGACTTTGTAATACATAGGTCATTTCTAGTGCAATGCCCCAGCAGCCTTTGCCCATTATCATTCATGCCACCGATGTTGTATTTTCCAAGGCACACTAGCCATGAACTCGAGTCCTTGCCCACACGAGCATTGAAATCACCGAGCATATAAATGTAGTCGGAGTTTGGAACTGCTTTGATCACAGAGTCTAGCCGCTCACAGAACGTATCCTTCACATCATCAGAGGAAGCGAGTGTCGGTGCATATGCAATGATAATGGTGGCAAATCCACAAGAGGTTGCCAAGCTCAGTGAAAATAATCTTTCATTACCTCCAGCTGGGATATCAATCATTCCCAGTAGCGAATTCTTCACTGCAAAGCCCACACCATGTTGCCTTTTTTCTGCCTGCCCTCTACCCTTACAAAAAAAGGTGTAATTGTTTTCCCTGAGTGACCCTTCCTCAGCGAGGCGAGTCTCCTGCAGGCCAGCAATATCAATGTTAAGACGATTTAGTTCAACATCAATCACAGCCGTTTTTCTCACATCGTCAATATTTGTCAAGTCAGTGGAAAATCCTGGACACATGGTTCTTACGTTCCAGGTTGCAAGCCTTAGCTTGAGGTTTCTATTATTCTTTTTATTATTACCTGGTACATTGGTTTTACAGCCTGCGATTCAGATTTTGTCCTAGCCCCAAGCACCCATTGAAGCAGGCAGGCTGTGGCGGATCAGCACCCATTTGGCTGGGGGATGTCCTGCTTGAGGCGGGCGGTAGCTGATCAGTGACACCTGTAGGTGTCTATCACCGTCAGAAGCAACGCGTGGCGCCCCATGTCTACTCCAACTGACAAGGACTTATATCCCGTAACAGTTGCCTCTCGCTTTGATTCCGAGACCGGTTAAGACCAGGGATGGAGTTATTGCCTCTCCATAGCACAACGTGTGGGCTAAAATAAAGAAACCATGTGTTGCCCATGCAGCATGATCCCTCTCTCGGCCTGCCTAGTTTACTCCAGAGGAAAGTTGACACCTATACATCTGGAACAAGACAAGCTGCAGAAGCTGCCGGATCAGCAAAGCAATGCTCTAACTGTCCGCCTGTCGGAGCTTCGATCCTAGACCAACTGCCAACCAAGGCTTAGGGCCTGGTCTGCCCTGCCATGACTATTTTGTCTTTGGGTTGCATTTCCTCGCACCAGGATAAGGCTTGTACCCTCCCAATTGCGCTCTTCCGCCCGAAGCCGTTGGCACAATGTGGGGTGTCGGGTTTGGTAAGCGCCGCTCAACATTCTGCGCTGACAGAAAGCAGGTAGTACCGTCTACTGTCATACGGTAGCTCAGTCATATCTGACTAAGACCTGACACACAATGAGTGGTGTAGTCAAGAATAAAAGCATTTCTGACTTCCAAGGTGCTGACCTCATCTGGCAGAGGACTGACGAGGACAAGGGCAAAGCCCTCTTTGAACGCTATCTTGAGCAGGGCAACCAGACAGACATGGGAGGCCGAAATCTGGCCAAGGAGGTCACCTCAGACAGATGCAAGGCTCAGAACATTTCGGATGAAGACACAGTGACAGTGAAAGAAATCAAGGCTGTGCTTCGACGATCAAAAACCAGCGCCCCAGGGACTGATGGCATAAGATACGACGACATCAATAGGCGTACCGACAACGAGCTAGAGAAACTAGCAGACATGTACAACAGTATAGGGAGTGCTAGCATCAAGGAGGAATGCTTACACAGCTATCTGATTCCCTTGCCGAAGCTTGACAAAGACCACACAAAAATTCAGGGATATCAAATTATAACCATGCAGAATACAATAGGTAAGCTGCTGGAGAAGGTAATTGCCAGGAAAATATCAAACCAGCTGGAGAGGCAAGGTGTTTTCCCACCTACCCTGGGCGGGTACCGTCCAAAAAGAGAAACCTGGACCAATGTAGCAGTTTTTGACCATGATGCCTATGAAGGTTTCCACTCAGTCATTGAAACCTTTGCTGCAGCGATTGATCTTGAGGACGCGTACAACAGAGTACCATTGGATTTTTTAATGCTTCAGCTTCTTGAACTCAAGGTAAGTCAATTTCTCCTTAGTTGGATCGCTGCAGCCCTCTTCCAACGGAAAGTAGTTTTTAGATGTGACAGTTGGACTTCGGAACAACAACAATATATCCTGGCCTACCACAGGGATCACCATTACCTCCGGTACTGTTCAACGCCTACACAGTGAGAATCACAAGTGAGCAGATCACTCAACCTGGCAGGACATTGTCATATGCCGATGATCTTTTAGTGTATCTTCGGGGTAAGGATAGAGAGCAGGTTGCTGTGGAACTACAAACCGAACTCAATCGCATAAGTACTTGGTGTGATGAAGCTGGGGCAATAGTCAACCCAACAAAGGCATCAGTGACTTGGTTCTCGTTGAATAATCATATTGTCAACACTCCAACACCAACTGTAAAGCTGTGTTCAGAGACGGTGGAAAGAACGCAGGCAATGAATTACCTGGGAATACGGTTTGATCGAAGCCTTGCTTATAATGAGCACATAGACCAGGTGATATTAAAGACCAATCGGGGTTTGGCTGCGATGCGGGTGATGGCGGCAGCAAACTGTGAGCAGCGCCATCTATGTCTTCTGTACGAGGGCTGGTCTTGTCTGTTTATGCGTATGCAACGGCAATCTTGACTCTCAGCCGTAAGCTGATAGAAAGGATGGAAAGGATACAGAATGAAGCTATGCGCATTATTCTTGGATGTACAAGAGATACAGTATGCAGGGCGATGCACTACCTTCTTGATTTTCCAACCATTGAAGAGAGAATACAAGTTTGCAGAGCACGCTCCTACCTCAGAGTTAACGCAAGAACACAACATCCACTGCATAGTGAAATTATGAAGGTAAAGGGCAGCAGGTTAAAAAGAGGACGGTCGTGGATGGGTCAAAAAGAACACATTCTTCAACAGGTGTGTTCACTTGAGGACTTAGAACCTGGCGAGGAGTGGGTACAAGTGCCATCAGATTTCTGCACATCCTTTTCAGTTTGCATCCAACTAGATAGAAAATGCAGACAAGAAAATCCGGCTGCTGTGGAGGCTGAAGTACAAGCATTGACTTTCGAGAATTCGCTAGACGGTTGTGCATCATTTATTCCACTTGCGACATGTATTGCATGTTATTTGGATGCTAATATTATTTGCTTTACTTATATGTTACTGTAGAACACGGGCGCGAAGTTCCTTAATCATCTCTTACGTCATGCATGGCAGGCTCATCTTCAGCAAGTGAAATGCCAGCTGGCAAGGGTTAGGGGTTATATCTACCCTATTCTGTTCTACGATTCTGAGACTAATACTAAGTCTAACAGATCTCGGTCTTTGGTGTTCTGGGTCAACTCTGCTGATGATATTCGTCCATGCCATCGTCTCAGTCCATCCAGGATCATTTCTCTTGGTCGGCGTCCGCCTCTCTTCCCCTTGATCGTCACAGTTCTCACGAAGTTATCCAATGCCTTTCTTCTCATCACATGACTAAAGAAAGCTGTTTGTCTCTTTCGTATGTTTATATATAAAGTTAATTTCATCAGCCCTTTCAGGCAATCGCCGTTAGTTACTCTGGCAGTCCAAGGAATTCGCAACACTCATCTCAGGAACCAAATCTCTTTTGCTTCCAAGTTCTTCCTAATGTGCTCATTTACATTCCAAGCTTCACTGCCATGCAGCAAAACTGGTTCTATATTGCATTTAAGCACTATCTTTCTTACATTCCGTGATAGTGGGTGATTGAATAAAATACATTTCATTTCCCAAAATGCGCCTTTTCCTTACCATATTGTGTTCTTAATCTCTGTAGTACACATTCCGTCTGATGTTATTAATGCCCTTAGGTACGAAGGGAAGTCAATAAGAAAGTCACAGATGGCTGTAGAAAAAAAATCAAATATGATAACAACCTGAAACCAGTTTAGTTGTATAAATACATGGCATAGATACAATGGACGAAGCTCCGTGGGATAGCAACAGGTATGTACCAGTGGGATGAGTTGGGTGAGGGCAATACCTCAGTGGTGGGGAACATACAAAAGAAAAACAGGCAAGACGCGTAATAATGACAGTGTCGATAGCCCACTTATTGAATATTCACAATATTGGCAGTAGAAGGAAGGAAGACAGTTGAAGGACAGAATAAAGAATAAGGAAGGAAAACAGAAGAAGGAGTGAAGGAAGAAGAAGGAAAGAAAGTAGAAGACATAATTTAGAAAGCAAGAAAGGGAAAGAAGCAGGAAGAAGGAAAGAAAAAAGAAGGACGCGGGAAAAGAAGCGGGAAGACAAAATAATAAGAAAAGAATAAAAAGAGACAGAAAGTTAAAGGGAGGAAGAAAGAATAAAAGGAAAAAAACAATGATGAAGGAGGCAAGATGCAACAAGTAAGGAAAGAAGCAATAAGAGGGAAGGAAGAAGAAGAAAACAATCGGGAAGAAGGGGCGAACAACGACATAGGAGAGCAGAAAGAAGGAAATAAGAAAATTCAAGAAAAAAATTAGAAGAAAGAAAGACGAAAGAAGAAGGCAAGCATAAAGAAGAGGACACGAATAATGATGAAAGAATGCAGAAAGATGAAGAAGCGAAGTAAAGGAATAGGAACCAAGAAAGAAGGAAGAAAGAAGAAGGAAGAAACAAAATGGAAAGAATTAAGAAGAAGGAAAACAGAAAAAAGAAAGACGAAGGAATGAAGATGAAAAAAGAAAGAATAAACGATTAGGAAAGGAGAACAAAGGCAAAAAGAAGAAAAAGTAATAGAGGAATATGAGTCGAAAAATAAGAAGGAAACGAAGCTAGCAGAAGAAGAAATAGATGTGGATTAAAGGGCGGGGAGAAATGTTAGAATTTGCGGAAAAGCAGTGATTAAGGCGGCCTGTATGCTATTCAAGGCCTCATCCAGTGATTATTGATTTGTTTTTAAAACATATGGGACAAGCACCATACACTCAGTAGACCTCAAGGCATGTAAACATGCTACAATGTATTTCGTAATCTTATATATAAATTAGGATGTCCGTATCTCTGTCTGTCTGTATGTATGTATGTCCTTTATACGCTCGCGAACGGCCCATCCGATTGAGATGAAATTTTCTACACGCCTTCCTTTCATTCCAGAGATGCCAACTGTCGTAGTTTTTTTTTCTTCTTCCTCCTCCTCCCTCCTCCCTCCTCCCCCTCCCAAAATACGTACGTCCAGGAAATGGTCTTCTACATAGACACTTCTCTCTGAGGTCCGCGATAACATCGGGAACGAGAACTTATATGACTACTTATATAAATTAAATGAGATGCTTCACACCAGGAGCTGGGCGATGTCGGGCCGGGTCAGACAGACAGACAGACAGACAGACAGACAGATAGTCGGTAACGGGAACGGGAACTTATATGACTACTTATATGAATTAAATGAGATGCTCCCCACCAGGGTCTGGGCGAAGCCGGGCAGGGTCAGCTAGTATAATATAATATATAGACATTTACATGGATTGTGTTGATAGCGAGATCAGAGAGATGTTATTATTATTACTGTTAGTGATGATGATAATGTATTTAGGCAATGACGATTGCGACTAATCCAATGGATTTGGGAATAACAAAAAGCTGTATAATAAACTTTGCAAAAGTCGTGCGATGCATTAGCTTTTATATTTGGTTAAAGAATGTTCTCGGATATTAATGACACAATCAGACATGCATGTTGAGTAACAGTTAATTTCTTTGATAGTGGTCGCCCGTGTCTTGATAACTTTCAAATATGTATTTTCATTTATCCAATACCCTGATATGGTTAATACACCAAATATAGGCCACTAATTAGTGACCCATGTGTGAAGATTTCAAACTTAAGTCACCAAATATTGACACGGCTGCGAACAAAAGCTGCCATCTGTTAAGCTTATCAGACAAGTACATTGAAGATTGCTTTATTAGAATAAACATCAAATCGATCTAGACATGCTTTCATCACAAGAAACGCACCTGGCAATAGCGACTGATAGATTTAGCCTCCAATTATTGTCTATTGAATATTATCAGCCAATGCCGTAACGTTACGCCGACAAAGACCCAGCTATCGGCTGCCTCGCCGTATATATAAGCGAGAAAATAGTGTCTCAGTTCATCATTCAGTTTTCCAGAGTGACTGTGGCAAGATCGTGCGTATATACTCTCTTGTGCATTTTCTCATTTGGATAAATCTGAAGTAGAATCTACTGTGCTTGTGTTCAGAAATGGAATTATCTTCGATAGTAAAAATACGTGGGGATTTCTTTACTACATATTATTTATCTCGTGGTCCAGTTTTAGGCATAGGAATGAGTGGAGAAGTTGTTCTAGCCACCTCACTTCTGTGTGCTAAACATAAGAGAGCCGTGAAGTTATTCTCATTGCTGACTGCTGATGGAGGGATTAGAAACAAGGAGTTGTTTTTAAAAGAGTTCACCGTTTTAGAAGGACTGTCTCATCCACACGTCATCAAACATACCATATCGGTCATGTGTCCTGAATACTTGGCCATCTGTACTCACTACTGTCCTAATGGAACCTTGACCTCCAAGCTGAAAACCATGACCTCGGAGTTGTGTGTCAAGTACTTCACCCAGATGGCATGTGTTGTGCGTTATCTCAATGATAAAAAGAGAATAGTACACAGCGATATCAAGCCCGACAATATTTTCATCAACGCCAACAACGATGCAGTACTTGGAGATTTTGGATTATCATTTTTCATTTCTCAAGGCTCCACTGTGGTTCCTACAAGATACATTGGTGGCACCAGGCGTTACTTTGCTCCAGAAATATCGCGCTTCACATTAGTTGACCCTTACAAGCTAGACATCTACTCCCTGGGCGTGGTTCTCTGGTGCATGATGTTCAAGACACGGCCAAAATCAGACAAAGTGTACGAGTGTCTGAAAGACCCCGATATGATGTTAGGTGTTCCTGAACCTCAACGATGGTGCTTGACTAATTCGTTACAACATGATCCAGACATAAGACTTTCGGCGGCATCAATACTGACTAATATGCACAGGTGTGATATCCACAAGGACCTCATTGGCAGTCTGTAAGTATGCACCTTTTTCGCATGTTTTTAATTTCATTTCTAATTTTGATATTTACTAACTAAATTAACCCTACTTAACAATCTTCGGCAAGTGCTTGTCAGTTTTGTTAATACTAACCTAACTTTGTTCGCTTTCTATCTCACTATTCTATTTGATTTTTGTTAAATATGCTAAACCTTTGTTAAATATGCTACGCTGGACAATATATTGAGACAATGTTTAGACACAGATGGATAACAGACACACACATAACAGAAATATTTATATTGAAATGCTAAAGAAATGTTGAGTAAATCTAAATTCCAGCTTTTATTCGCTCATAAAATACTATAATATATTCATGAAACGTAAATGTTAAAATATTTCTTGTTCGGTAGTTAACTTAGTATTGACTTAGTATTGTAGAGGTTATTAATTTATTTTATTGAATAATGCAATTCTATATTTCAAAGTAGGTTAGGTCAAACAACTAAGTGTAGTATTTCCCTTATTAAAACATACTTCACACTAACACATTTCTACGATAATCGCTTCACAGATGTATATATTAACATGAACTTGCCCACTAACATTACAATTTGTGCATTCCGACATAGCGTGTATACAGCGAAAACAACAGAAAGAGGCAGTCAATATTCACAAGTCACGATATGGAAAGTCACACTACAGAAATTGCACATTATTACAATTGTTACACTAACTCGTGCATTTCTTGGGCTGATGTCAACATAGATGACATATTTTGCTAGAGATCGAAGGTTGTTGAAAGAGATGAGCATCCACACATGATGACAAAGCAACAGAGGATGATGTGAAGTGCAGTGCATGTTTTTAATGCTAGCACATTCCAGCTCCCAGGTAACGCCAACTTTGTATGGACAACAGGATTCAGAACATAATTTCATAGATAGAGGCAATGTTTTGGTAATTCGTCAGCTATTAAACAATGAAATGCAATAAATAGTTCTTTAAATCATCAACAAATTGATTTGAATAATTACATAAATTATAGGTATAAATGAACAAAGAGTAGAATGTCCACACTACAATATGTCTAAATGATGAACACTGAACAAAGAGTAGAATGTCCACACTACAATATGTCTAAATCATGAACACTGAACCAAGAGTAGAATGTCCACACTACAATATGTCTAAATCATGAACATTGAACCAAGAGTAGAATGTCCACACTACAATATGTCTAAATCATGAACACTGAACAAAGAGTAGAATGTCCACACTACAATATGTCTAAATCATGAACGCTGAACAAAGAGAAGAATGTCCACACTACAATATGTCTAAATCATGAACACTGAACAAAGAGTAGAATGTCCACACTACAATATGTCTAAATCATGAACACTGAACAAAGAGTAGAATGTCCACACTACAATATTTCTAAATCATGAACACTGAACAAAGAGTAGAATGTCCACACTACAATATGTCTAAATCATGAACACTGAACAAAGAGTAGAATGTCCACACTACAATATGTCTAAATCATGAACGCTGAACAAAGAGTAGAATGTCCACACTACAATATGTCTAAATCATGAACACTGAACAAA
Source organism: Cepaea hortensis (assembly GCA_963921405.1). Taxonomy (NCBI): domain Eukaryota; kingdom Metazoa; phylum Mollusca; class Gastropoda; order Stylommatophora; family Helicidae; genus Cepaea; species Cepaea hortensis. The sequence continues at coordinate 2,347,809 of CAWUFQ010000001.1, read as the reverse complement.
GAGTAGAATGTCCACACTACAATATGTCTAAATCATGAACGCTGAACAAAGAGTAGAATGTCCACACTACAATATGTCTAAATTATGAACGCTGAACAAAGAGTAGAATGTCCACACTACAATATGTCTAAATCATGAACACTGAACCAAGAGTAGAATGTCCACACTACAATATGTCTAAATCATGAACACTGAACAAAGAGTAGAATGTCCACACTACAATATGTCTAAATCATGAACACTGAACCAAGAGTAGAATGTCCACACTACAATATGTCTAAATCATGAACATTGAACCAAGAGTAGAATGTCCACACTACAATATGTCTAAATCATGAACACTGAACAAAGAGTAGAATGTCCACACTACAATATGTCTAAATCATGAACGCTGAACAAAGAGTAGAATGTCCACACTATAATATGTCTAAATCATGAACGCTGAACAAAGAGTAGAATGTCCACACTACAATATGTCTAAATCATGAACATTGGACAAAGAGTAGAATGTCCACACTACAATATGTCTAAATCATGAACACTGAACAAAGAGTAGAATGTCCACACTACAATATGTCTAAATCATGAACGCTGAACAAAGAGTAGAATGTCCACACTACAATATGTCTAAATCATGAACACTGAACAAAGAGTAGAATGTCCACACTACAATATGTCTAAATCATGAACATTGGACAAAGAGTAGAATGTCCACACTACAATATTTCTAAATCATGAACACTGAACAAAGAGTAGAATGTCCACACTACAATATTTCTAAATCATGAACACTGAACAAAGAGTAGAATGTCCACACTACAATATTTCTAAATCATGAACACTGAACAAAGAGTAGAATGTCCACACTACAATATTTCTAAATCATGAACACTGAACAAAGAGTAGAATGTCCACACTACATTCATTGTTGTCATTGTTGACAGGTTGTCATGGAAATTAAGATAAACATCGGCCATATTGGATGTTTAAGTGGCTCTAAAATAGTCATTCTTTAATGTACAGGCTCTATGTTTCGTATATATGTACATATACAGACATTTACAATTTTGACAGAAAAGTTTTGTGATAAATCTTGGAATTTATGTCTTTCATAATTTTAAATCTTTAACGACATTTTTCATGACAATATTTCTTGACTGCTGCACAAAATCTAAATCTTAATTTTACAGAATGCTTTGTACATAATGTAAGTAATACACTGAAGAATAAGAGTGCATAATCATATTATAATCTTTCAAATAGTATTTTTTGGAGAAAATCTGACTAAATTTAAATCAAACAAACAAACAAACAAACAAACAAACTGGCGAAATGAGAAAACGGAAAATAAATTATTTTCATCGTTTTAAAAAATACTAACAATGTTATTTTAAATGCGAAAAAAAGTTATTTTACACAGGAAAACATTAGAGCAATCCTGATGCATATGGATTGCAGGCAGTTCCTCTTGTCTCTTCAGTTTGTCCGCTCTAATACCATTTTCAGAAAGCAAATGTGAATGAGAATACTTGGAGTATGACAAATTCAGTGATGCAGTTAAACTTGTTTAAATAAAACTAAGTGTGAAGGAGAATACTTGTTGTATGCAGGAATTTCTACTGAAAGATTTCAGTATACTTGAGAGAAAATGATTACTCCACCACCATCATCAACAAGTAATGTGTAGGTAAATACACCATGCCATGAATGTAATATTATCAAGTGTATATGAATGCATATGCTGTATTCTCTAATGTAGAAAAAAAAAACGAAAAAACAACATCAGCACTTCGAATTGTTTCACTTCACCGTGGCTAAGACCAAAGTATAGTATGTGTTCTTGTAACACGACAGTGATTAAGGATTCTGTACGATTTTCTTTGGAATTGCAGTTACCGAAAACAACAATTTAACTATATGAATTGACACATCGCTACATTTGCCGTTCCAGAATAATAAATAGTATGGAGTCAATATGATTATAATGTAAACATATGCAGATGACACAGTATTGGTGGCGGATAATGCAACAGACCTACAACAATTGTTGGACATTGTAGTAACAGAGAGTGGAAAGAAAGGACTCTCCTGAAACTCAAGAGAACAGTAACAATGATGATATCAAAGAAAATTGTGACACCAAAATGTGACATAGAAATAGAAGGCGAAATTCTTCACCAAGTGGATAATTGTAAATACCAATGGGCATTTATAACATCAGATGGGAGATGTACAACAGAGATTAAGAGCAGAATATGGCTGGGAAAAGCCGCATTTCAGAAAATGAAGAGTATCCTATGATATGAGGCACTATCAACGAATGCAATAAAGAGAGTGCTGAAATGCTATATAGAACCAGCTTTGCTGTGTGGTAGTGAATCTTGGAATGTAAATCAACAAATTAGAAAGAACTTAGAAGAAACAGAGATGTGGTATTTGAGACGAATGTTGCAATTCCTTGGACTGCCAGAGTAACTAACAACGACTGCCTGAAAGAGGCTAATGAAACTAGAACAATATATACAATAATAAGAAAGAGACAAACTGCTTTCTTTGGTCATGTGATGAGAAGAGAGACATTGGAGAACATCGTAATAACTGTAAAGATCGAGGAGAAGAGAGGCAGAGGCAGACCAAGAGAAATGGTGCTGGATGGATTGAGATGGTGGCATGGAGGAATATCATCAGCAGAGTTGATCTAGAACACCAAAGACTGAGACCTGTGGAGAGCCATGAAAGCCTACGCCAGCTGGCAGGGCACTTGATGATAATGATGCAGCTATTACACAGTCATTGCACAGACATTCTTGCTGCATTTGACGTCTGGGGTCTTGTTGTATTTTGCAAATGTAAAGGAAAACACACAATGCACCTTGTAAATATCTGCACTTGATCTGGCCATGGCCACTAGCAAGGGTGGTCATCACAATGACATACAGGGACTTGGAACCTCATGGGGCGGATCTTACTCCTGGGGAATCCTGAGTCCTAGAAATTAAGCACATTTTGTATATTCAGGACATTCAAACACAAATTTTCACAGCCATGTTCATAAGCAATGTTTAATTGTTTTCCCTTTACTTAACATATGATGCGTGAAATTATCGCTGATTTTCAACATCATTAATATTGTTTCATTCAGGAAAACAAAAATGAGATAGGCATGTTTCAGGCCATATACCTTTATAAAAGAATGGATCTGTCTTCTCTGCCTTTTGGCTAAGATCAAAGTGTAGTATCTGCAGTTGATCTTACCAGGGCTACATGCAGAGGCGACCATCCGAATGACACACGTGGATGTGGGACCTGATGGGACGGCTCTGATCCTCACTGGGGAACAGTGAAGCCTTATTTGTAAAAAAAACAATAGGAAATTAAAAAGAATCGGTGCACTTTGAGGCAATTCCATATGAAAACCTTATTTCATATAAAACATTCAACATTGTTTACACATTCACTTCCATCCATCTATTGAACTGAAGAATTGACGAGGATTCATGTGTGTTATTCTACAGGATACTTTAAGTGTTTTTTTGGAATTTCAATTATCTAAAACAACAATTATCTATATGAATTGAAATATCGCTACATTTGCCGTTCCAGAATAATACATAGAATGCAGTCATTACACAGACATTTAGGAAATCTTGCTGCGTTTGACATCTGGTATCTTGTTGTATTTGCAAATGTAAAGGAAAACACACAATGCACCTTGTGAATACACACTGTTTTGCACTAAATAAAACCATATTAAACGTAGACATGTAATGTTTTAAAAAAGAGTTGAAAGGGACATAACGATATAACAGTTATTTCAAGGGACCTTACTAAAGTTACCATAAATATATTATACAATTTAAATAATTGAAGTATTTGTCTAATATTTTATAAAACAATTACATGTTTTAATAGCAGCTACAAGAAATTTAGAGAAAACAATATAACTTTGGATATTTTCGTAATAAGTTTAAACGTCAAGGCGCCGTTTGTTATAAATATGAGAAATTAATAAACAAATTTTCTATCTCTTATCTAAATTATATGTAATATAATATCCTTTAAATGAATAGCATCTCTTCCTGCCATTATTATATTATATTTTTGTCTGGCCTGTAATAGGCCAAATATTCTTAACTGCCAGCTTCAGGATCACCAGATCTGTCGAACAAGGGTGTCGACCATCATCAATCCTATATATACCCACACTAGAACCACTCTTAGAAGCAATTAGACAGGGCACAAAGAGTATACGTACATTTATACAACGGTTTGGGTAGCGGAAATTAATTGCTTATGCAGATGACACCGCTTTCTTCCCTAGATGCAACACTTCCATAACGAACATACTTCAAACCTTCAGACAGTTTAGTGAAGAAAGTGGAGCCAAAATAAACATAAAAAAGTCTAAAATAATGGGTCTGAGGAAGTGGAAGAATCACCCGGATTTATGGCTGCAATGGACACAGAGCAGAGAATGCTTTTCACACAATACCAGCACTTGATCTTCTCAATGATTGATTATGGACTAGGACTGCTCACTGTCTCAAAGAGTCAGCTTAGTGACATTAGAGCGCATACAGAACGATTGCTCGAGAATTATGGAGGAAATTGAAAGAAAAACGCAACTCTATCAGCGTTCACGCCGGAAACGACACACCGAACAACAACAAGCGACTAACGACTGCTAAATTCGAAATACCACAAATAGAAAGGAGATTTTCGCGACTTGGAATGTTACTGGTCTAGGATATAAGGAACCAGCTCTCGTAGAGTTTATGAAAAAAAAATCAAAAGAAAGAAAAGTACCAGATGATTGGCGACAGGCAATAATAGTACCAATTTGGACAAAGAAAGGCAATATGAGAGAGTGTGAAACATACAGCGGTATTTCACTCCTGAGCCATATAGGGAAATGTATGCAAAACAATTGGAACAAAGAGCTAGACCCATAGTTGAACAACAGTTAAGCAAAGTACAATTCGGTTTTCGGAAAGGTAAAAGTTGCACTGATGCACTATTTACACTTAGACAAATATGTGAAAAAAATATCGAATATAGTGACCAGCAGAATATTGTGTTTGTAGATCAGGTAAAGGCCATGTACCACTTGAAGAGTAGACAGATACAAATTATGAATCATCCTTGAAGACTATGGGATACAAGGGCAACTGCTATATAACATCATAGTGATGTACCACTTGAGCCGAAGTGCAGTAAGAACACAAGAAGGTATATCAGTGTCACAGTCTTAGATCGCTACGGGATCTGGACTCGGGCTCATACAGGCAACAAACTCCGTGAGATACAATATAGCAACATTTATTTATATAATATATACAGTGCGCTGGCGAAGTGGGTATTGACAAGCCCGCACTCGACAAGTTGCGTATCACAGAGGTTGTACATCACACATGATTATAACAAACAATTCTAAGCAACTATCTAGCATATGTCTACGACCCCTAAATACACATGGGTCTGAACTATCAAGTCCCTCTAAGGTAAGCCCTGTTGCTTCCTCGATGTCCAGTCTGTCTCTGCCGTTTCACACGTGTCGCATTCCGACACGGGTGGTAACTCTATCCGAGTTTCTCGTGGACCCCGTAATAGGCGGGCCACATCAGTGTCCACGGGACAGTGGACCCACTGACCAGTCCTTCGAGAAGGCTCTGGATTACTCAAGCCTTCGCGTGACTCACTTCTTTCCCTTGAGCGGGAGTTGTAGTCCTTCGCCAGTGTCTCTTACTTTATGTCGGTTACCGCCCCTATGTGAGGCTGTGACAGGAGTCCCCCTCTCCCCCCTGATTAGATGGGTTATTATAAGGTAATTAGTTTTGTACTAATTTTGTCACAGAATCACATAAAGTCGGTGTTTGTAGTTTGGTGGATAGTAACTTGGCAACCTACATCTCTGCATCAACACTCATGTATTCTCCCATACACCACTTCACGATGATTTGCTGAAGAGGTCTCTCTCTTCTGTGTCCTTAAAAATGCTTATCTGACCGAAGTTACGTGACGTTTCCTAGTTGTTTATACAACCCGCCCTTCTCAAGTATCCCATTGATACCAAGATAATTAAACTCTAGTATTAACAAGACAAAAGTCTTGGCTAATTAAGTGCACATGCAAATCTTGTCCTGTGTGTGCATTTCGATACACTTTTACTTTCGTATGTTGTATAATGCTGAATATGTAGTTATGCTGTTGTTTTATCCCATCTGAGTACATGTGTCCCTGTTGGCTTGTTAGTGTATTGACTAATATGTTGCTGTTTCTAATAAAGTGACTATTTTAATTGTTAGTGTTCAGTATTGAGTTTTGTATACAGTGTGTGCTCAATGTATGGTTTATCTCCATGCGTCACGAGTTGGGATATCCTTTGTCATGAATTACCCCACTGTGTGTAATGCATGATCGGGCATTCCAAGCAGTGGCGCTTAGATGTGTCTTAAATACTAAACATGTATCAACAATTTAGACAAGTAACACATTTTACATAAAAGACGCAGACAAGTTAAAATAAATACGTTTTGCGTACAATTTGTCCGCTCAGTATATCACTCTCTCATTTAATTCATTCATCCTGTCATTCACACATCTTTCATACACAATAGTATTACGTTAAAATATCTAAGTAAAGTTGAGGTAAGTCTTATTGCCCTTAGAAAAAACGGATTAGGCGATATGTTCCCTTTAAGATAATAAGTACTTTTTGTACGAGTACTCAAAAAATGGTTTACAATTTAAATAGAGAGAATTGCTTAGGAAGGATATTTCGCTTATGAGTGGAAATACCTGTAATATTATGGTAGAAAATATACAAGTTACAGGTTGGCATATTTTATATACATAATTCAATACAAGTATACTACATATTAAATACTACTAAATTAATTAACTAATTAACTAAATCCAACGATGATGTGTGCGTTGTCCTCCTGATGTCCGTGTGTCGTGCCATGAATGTTAACGGTTAATATGGCTGTCTCTTGCATGATGTAATCGACGTCGTTCTATTCCGGCTGTTTGCATAGTTTCTCAGCAACAGCAAATATACAATGTTCTTAATGTCGAGTACAAAGTGTTCTTACTGCTTTCATGATCACTGTCAGTTCACTGGTTGGGATTATTTCACAGATAATGTCTCGCTCGGAATGTTTATAGAGCTTTTGGTGATTGGTAGTATAGGGTTCTCAAAGTGTCATGTTCGTGGGTGTTATACGTAACCTATTCACTTGGGTGATATTTCTTCTAAATGAAAGTTCTCTAGCAGGTGTAGAGGTACACTGTTCTATGCCACAGAATAAAATATCACAGCTTCTTGTATGGCGAATTATTAATGTGCCTAATGTTAGTCTGATGGTGCATTCGTTTGCCGTGATAAAATATCAGCAATAATGTTGTCAGTGCCTCTGATATGGCGGATTTCGAAGTCGAAATCTTGAAGAAGAAGACTCCATCTTTGTAAACGATGGTTTTTAGGAACACCTTATTTAAGTACCAACAATGGCGAGTTATCGGTTAGCACAACAAAATGGGAACCTAAGAGGAACTTAGATAATCGGCGTATACAAAATAGTAGACTCAATGCCTCCAATTCCACCGTAGAATAATGGGTCTCTGCCTTGTTCAGCTTCCGGCTTACGTACAGTATAGGATGCCTCACCCCTTGCACTTCTTGCATTAGGCAGCCTCCAATTGCAATAGCGCTCGAATCTGTGGTCAAAATAAAGGGTATATCTATATTTGGTAGTGTTAATACTGGTGGGTTCGAAAAAATGTATTTCAATCTGCACATTGCATCCTCTAAGCGGGTACTTTTACAAAATTTTTCTGGATGATCTTTTGTCAACAGATTAGAAAAAACTGATGTAAGTTCTGCCCAGTTTGGTATAAATTTGGCATAATAGTTTATGAGACCTAATAAGCTTCTAACTTGTTTCTTTGTAGTTGGAACTTCTAGGTTGAGAATTTTCGATACAATTTTATCATCTGTTAAAAGTTTGCCTTCGGAAATCCTATGACCAAGGAAGTCTATCTGTTTATAGCCTATTTCAACCTTGGAAGGTTTGATAGTAAGTCCAAAAAGAAAGATTTGTTTAAAGACTTGTTGGAGTGTAAGTAAGTGAGAAGTCATGTTAGAAGAATGAATGCATATGTCATCAATATAAGATTGCACGTCCTTCATGCCGTGCAATAACAACCTAGTTAACCTGACAAATGTTGCGGGAGCGTTCTTGAGACCAAATGGAAGATATCTCCATTCGTACAACCCCAGAGGTGTAGCGAATGCTGTTATATGTCTTGAAGAAGGGTGTAGTGGTATCTGCCAGAAACCTTTCGCTAAATCAAGCTTAGAAAATAAGGATGATTGAGACATATTTAAAATGAGGTCTTCACAGCTGTTCATTGGCTCAGCATCTGTTGTGGTTATCGTATTTAACCTTCTATAATCTATGCACAAACGAATTGTATGGTCCTTCTTTTTCACCAGGACTATAGGCGAAGAATACTGGGACATAGACTTCTGTATTATTCTATTTTTCTCTAAGTCCAAAATTTCTTTGTCTAAATTTGCTCTATAATGCAAAGGAATAGAGTATGGTCTACATTTGATCGGTGTCAGATCTGTCAGCACAATTGAATGTATTATTTTGTCAGTCCGTCCAGGTTTGTTTAAGAAGATAGTTTTATAGTTGTTAAGGAGAGACAAAATGTCTTGTCGCTGCTGTTGTGTCAAAATGTCAGAGATTTGTATGTCCTTCATACTACTGTCGTCATTCATAATTGGTACTGGAATTTCCGTATTGTCTACGTCCGTCTGATTTATTACTGATGCCACTGTTTGTAAATTGTCCTCAATGTCATTGTCGTCGTCGTCGAGACTAATAGTTGTCAAAATGTCGTCAAATTGGTCGTCGTTGTCGGTATCCCATATTGTCGGTACTGTAAATATGTTTTCGTCGTCTTCGTTGTCGCCAGAATGAGTCGTTGACGATGCTTCGTTTGTCGAGGTGTCATTCAGTTGAGTAATTGTCGTTTCGTTTTTGTCATTTGTTATCTGCGTCTGCTTACTCGTGTCACTGTCTTTTATAGAATAGTATGGTTTTAACATATTTACATGGAATATTTTTAATTTTCCATTCATAGAAATTTCGTAGTCAACTTCCGAAATTCTTCTCACAATTTTAAATGGTCCCTGCCAAGAGGTTGATAGTAAATCTCTCTTGTCAGGTAGCAATAGTAAAATATCTTGATTTGGTTGTAATACAATCGTTTTCGCCCCTTTGTTGGCATACTGCCTGTATCTAAAACCTTTCTCCTGTAATGATGTTCTGGCCAGTATACAGGATCGAATGATTTTGTCTCTGGTGTCAGTGACTAAATCATAGGTGGAAACTGGTAATTGGGTATTTACAGGTTGTGATATTATATCTTTGTAAATAGTGAGAGGTCCTCTTGGGTTCGCTCCATATATCAATTCGAACGGAGAGAACCCTGTGCTTGATTGTGGGACTTCTCTATATGCGAACAGCACCGTTGGGTGAAGTATATCCCAATCGGCTGGATTTTCAGCTGTCACTTTGGATAACATATGTTTCAGGTCCCCATTTAGTTTTTCGCAAATTCCATTCGCGGCCGGTCGATAGGGACTGGTGAAACATTGTTTTATGCCTAGTAACTTAGTTACTGATTGGGTGGCATTAGATATGAACTGTGTTCCCCTATCTGAAATTATCTTCTCCGGGAAGCCAAAACGGGAGAATAAATGTAAAAATACGTCCGTCACATCCTTAGAGGAGATAGATTTTAATGGAATCATTTCTGGCCATCTCGAACATAGATCCACAAGTGTAAAAATATATCTATTTCCTTTGTTTGAGATGTGGTTCAAAGGACCTACTAAATCAACTGCCACAATTTGAAATGGCCTCGAGGCAGTTGTGGTTGATTGAATTTCTGCCGTAGGATTCTTTCACTTTTTTACCAGTTTCTGACATGTATCACATGATCTACAATAGGTTTTTATGTCTTGGCAAAATTTAGGCCAGGAAAATTGGCTCAGGACTCTGGCTCTAGTCTTTTCGTAACCCATATGACCTCCGAAAGGTGAGTCATGGGCTATATTTAGTACTTTCTTACGATGTGATTGAGGTAGAACTACTTGCTGTATCGTGGTCTGATCTCTGGTATATAATCTAGTTAGAACATTGTTCTTTATTCTAAATGTCCATGAAGCATTTTTAGTCAATTTTGGCTTAAGTCCTACTAACCGAAAGTATTGTGAAAGTGTAGGATCTGCTTTTTGTTCTTCTACAAAATCAGTGGTGGTAGTGTTAGGTGATATGATTTCTAGTGACTCCTGAAGTTGGTCGCTGTGGGTTTTGTGTGTTGTTTGTCGTGTTACTACGTTAGTGTGTTGTGTGTTTTGTTGCACATCTACAGGCTTAGTAATTTGTGGATCGATGGCATCCTCAGTTCGAGGTTTTAAGTTGGTGGTATCATTGACAGATTCAACCGCCCCTGCATTCTGCACCTCGGTGAATTCATTTCGAATTACGTCATTGGTTGTCTCCCTTGTACTTTTGGCAGTTTGAGACGAGCACGCGTGGTGTTTCCCTTTAGAATCGCTGTTTGGATTCTGGATACAGTTATTTTGTTCCCAATCTCTGATTTCCTTTTCAGAACAAGATCTTATGTTGGGCAGATTCCCAAGAATAATATCAGCGACAGGATTTTCTAGGACTGCGCATAATACTAGTCCTGATATAAACGGTGCGCGAATTTCGACAAGTGCTAGGGGGTATCTTTCGATCGTGCCTGCGAATGTGCGACAAGTTACGTATTTGTGTGTGTAGTCTTTGTCGTTAACTAATGTTTTCTTAATTCCACAAAGAGTTGCCCCGGAATCGCGTATTAATGTGCACTGTTTGTTATTTACAAAACCTGTTGAGAAATTTAATTTGCCTGTTGATGATAAGGCTGCGTTGGCCATTTCGTTAGAAACTGGGATTGTGTGGCCGCATAACAACGTTGTATCCAGCTGAAATTTTCTACAGGTGTTACATTTGTTATCTGTAATGGTGTCAATGATTTGCACTGCATTCCCTAGCTCACTCAAACTTTCATTCTGGTTGTCACATTCGTTCAGTTGTCCAATCTCTTCCTCTGAGGAAGTGTCAATTAGTGCGGCATTGGCCTGCTTCATTATCTTTCGCCCTTCACAAAATCGTGAATAATGTCCATAGCTGGCACAAAAATAGCATTTGACCGCTCTCTGATACGCATTTCTCTTGTTCTTTTGTTTCTCCACTATCATTTGGAGATGATGCGGATAATTCGGTGATTTGTCACACATCGCGTACTCTTCGTGTGTCAGATGACAATACTGGCACTTGACTGGTTTCGTGAACTTCGAGCGTTGTTTGAACTTATTTTCAGTTGGTTTTGAGTATCTAGTGTTTGTAACTGCCGCTGTTTCATTTTGGCTCATGTTTAACTGGAAAATATCGCGGTTCGCAGTAAAAAAAATGCGCTCCCCTTGGCTTATACCTTTTGGATAGTTTTACAATCCATTTGTTTCAAAAATTTAGAAAAATGTGTTGGAATTGTATTAATAATTTTGTCAATTATAATGAGTTCTTTCAGTTTGTCAGGGTTGTTATTTGTTTTTGATGAGGTTATCCACTTTGTACATATATCCTGAACTGTAGACACGTAGTCTATGAAGGTTTGATTAGGTTGTGGGGCTAATTTGGCGAACTGTTGTTGATAGCTTGCTGTATCTTGTGAGAAATGTTGAAGTATTCTTTGCTTTAAATAATCATAATCTTTCCTCATATCTTGTGGAACTGTCTCTATTACTTTTAAGGGTTCAAGAGCTAAATTTCTCATCAAAATAAATGACCAGTCGATTTTTGCGACCTTATGGTAGGTCATTAAACACTCAAAGTTTTCTAAGTATGCGCTGATAGAATCTCCTGAGCAGAATGCTTTAACGAGGCCTTTATATTTGTTGTATTTTTGTTCCTCTTCCTTACTTTTCATTTTGTTTACTGACATTTCTAGGTTGGAGTCAATTTCCATTTGTTTTAGTCTTATTTGTGTCTCTGCATTTAATTGGGCTTGTTTGGCCACGGCCTCAAGCTCCATTTGCTTCTCTTGAGCCTGCAGTTGCATTTTCTTTTCTTCAGCCTGCAGTTGCATTTTCTTTTCTTCAGCCTGCAATTGCATTTTCTTTTCTTCAGCCTGCAATTGCATCCGTATCTTTTTCTCTTCTCTTTCTGATTGCATTTTTTTCTCTTCTCGTTCTATTGCTCTTTCCTCTCGTGCCATATTTTCTGAATTCGTCTTTTGTGCCCATTCTGACAGTTTCTCCTCTTTATATCCTAATCTAATACCTAACTCAATACATTGTTCTAACGTTGACATTTTGTCTTTTAGTTGTTGTTAACTTTACTGAAATTAAATCCCTTAGAAATTAGTTGGGAAATACAAAAGTTAGTTATTTCCCTTAATGTTTTCATGAGCAAATACACATGAAAAGTTTTGTTGGTTATGAGGTTATGAATATACATACAAATCAATGCAAAGCAACAATGTTACATGAATGGATGATGGTAAGTATCGCTTAGGGTTGTAATGAGCATGAAATGAAACTCATCTTATTTTCCATGAGCTCTCGAATGTAGTCTTGTTCTCTCGCCACTGTTGGAGGATAGGATACGTACACCCGATAATTCGCGGAACAATCTGCTGTTGGAATCAAAAAAAAATTAGTAACAGTCACGTAAATGTCACAGTCATGTCAAATTTCATAATATTAACATCATTTGAAATGTATCTGAAGAGGGACTAATACTAGTTCATTACTAGATAGCTGCAAAGTTTTTTAAAAACTTGTTCTGCATTAAATTTGATATAATTTTTTAACTTGGCAACCAAGAGCTGTCTGAAACGTAAAAATTGTGCCAAAACCGGCTATTGCCCCCAAATAGCCTGTCACAGTCTTAGATCGCTAGGGGATCTGGACTCGGGCTCATACAGGCAACAAACTCCGTAAGATACAATATAGCAACATTTATTTATATAATATATACAGTGCGCTGGCGAAGTGGGTATTGACAAGCCCGCACTCGACAAGTTGCGTATCACAGAGGTTGTACATCACACATGATTATAACAAACAATTCTAAGCAACTATCTAGCATATGTCTACGACCCCTAAATACACATGGGTCTGAACTATCAAGTCCCTCTAAGGTAAGCCCTGTTGCTTCCTCGATGTCCAGTCTGTCTCTGCCGTTTCACAAGTGTCGCATTCCGACACGGGTGGTAACTCTATCCGAGTTTCTCGTGGACCCCGTAATAGGCGGGCCACATCAGTGTCCATGGGACAGTGGACCCACTGACCAGTCCTTCGAGAAGGCTCTGGATTACTCAAGCCTTCGCGTGACTCACTTCTTTCCCTTGAGCGGGAGTTGTAGTCCTTCGCCAGTGTCTCTTACTTTATGTCGGTTACCGCCCCTATGTGAGGCTGTGACAATCAGATATGTTCACAGTCAATACAGGAGTGAGACAGGGAAGTGTGCTCTCTCCCCTGCTATATCTACATGGACATAATTTCCAAAGAAGCACGTCCCGACAGAACAGATTTAGAAAATTTAGAACTCTTTATTCCAGATGAAACAACTGATCCACTGGAAATAAATGAACTTTTATTTGCAGACGATAAGTGCCTGTTTTATAGCGACGAGGGCAGACTGAGTTCAACATGCAGGAGTTACAATATGAGCATAAATACAGCCAAAACCTAAGTAATGCACGTTAGCAGATCGCCGGGCCCACTAAGTATACAGTTTAAATAGCACAACTCTGAAACAAGTTAAAGAATTCAAATATCTTGGAAGTATGATCACAGAAGATGGCAGATTAGACAGAGAAATTGAAATCAGATGTCAAAAAGCTAGTGCACTTACATATCAACTATCACCCTTACTGAAACATCCAAATATATCCATGCCCGCAAAACGACAGATAATAAACAGCATATTCTCACCAACCTTTTGCTACCAATCTCAGACCTGGACTTTATCCAAATTACGCCGTCGCAAAATCAACACATGCGAAATGAGATGCCTGAGGAGAGCTTCCAACTTAACAATCCGAGACCGAGTAAGAAATGCTATTATCAGACAGACTGTGGGATCAGCACCTTGTGCCACATTTATTGAAAGACAGAAGATCAAGTGGTTTGGCCATGTTGTTAGAATGCAACACCAGCAACCACCATAACTGGCCTTACATAAAAGATCATCTGCGATGAGACCAAGAGGACGTCCAAGAAGAGGATGGATTGACGACATCAAAGACATTGTACAGCCACACGGAATGACACTATCCAGTGCCGCCCACAGTGCGCTGGAACGCAAATTATTCCTTCCCACGACGCTTGACGGCAGAAGTGGAAGAAAATGATGATGATGACGGAATGACACTATCCAGTGCCGCCCACAGGGCGTTGGAACGCAAATTATTCCTTCCCACGACGCTTGACGGCAGAAGTGTAAGAAGATGATGATGATGAAGCTATGCGGGTCATTCTGGAATGCACCAGAGACACCCCAGTAGTGTGTATGCGCTACATCCATGGTCTTCCGACTGTTGCTGGTAGGCTCAAGGTGATGTAGGCGAAGGCATACCTCAGAGTAGCTGCAGACACAGATCACCCGTTGCATGAGGCGCTGGACGCAGTTAAGAGTCAGCGACTGATAAGAGGGAAATCATGGATGGCTCAGGCGGAGGATACGATCAGACAGGTGTGCATAATGGAGAACATTAGGCGAGGAGAGGAGTGGGTCAGAGTGCCAGCGGAGCAGTCAGACTTGTGCAGAGTTAAAATCACATTGAGCCGGGAGTGCAGGGAGTGGCCAGCAGGGGCCACGGAAGTAGAAATCCAGCAACTAATTCAGGATAATTCTCGCTTCGGTGATGTGATTATCTACACAGATGGGTCTGTTCTGAGAGGTAGGAGAAGTGCCTGGTGTTTATTTTTTTGCAAAGCTAAGGGTCGAAGTTTGGTGCAGGAGAGCCTAGCATATGATACCACAACATCTAGCTTAAGAATGGAGGTAGAAGTGGTCGGTGCAGCTTTCCGCTGGATGGAAAATACGATACACACACACACACACACACACACACACACACACACACACACACACACACACACACACACATCATGGTTGTAACTGACTCAGAAAGAATGCTGAAAAAGGTGAGGACAGACAAGCTTCGTGCAGAGTGGCTTGCTTCGCTTCGGAGGTCATGGGTGGCAAGCATCGCCTGGATCTTTTCTCCGGGGCATGAAGGTGTGCTGGGGAATGAACAGGCGGACAGATTGGCTAGCTCGGCAAAACTTGGTGGAGTATTGATGCATGACAAGGCAGACGTGGCTGCGGCCTTGTGGGAGCACGTGTACCCCTCGGAGGAGCAAATGGATCACCATGGTCTGGCAGGAATGCGACAGCGAGGAGTGACGAGGGGATTTGGCCGACGGCTCGACGCTCAGAGGAAAGGCAAGACAGACATATAATCAGATTGCTACTGGTAATATTGGTGTTGGAACCCTTCGCTGGCTGCTGAGAATGGGGACGGAGCGTTTATGGGAATGACCCGAATGCTGTAATGTCGGTTCCTAAATCAAAACAATCAATCAATCACACCCTGGATCTAACAATCACAGACATCATGGCAATATATGGAATCACATTTACATGCTATCCAAGAAAAACTCACACAGAAACATGGTTATCACTGACAACACAAATTATAGACATTCTACATAGGTACACATACAAAATATCAACAATATTTGGACGTAGCACAATTTTAAACACCTTCATTATTCCTAAGATAAGATATTTAGCTACAGTGTTAGACATCCCCCACCCCCACCCCAACTCCAAACAGACAATCACAGTTATAAACAAACACATCAGATATTTCATCTTCAGGAACAAATTCACAGTATACAACTCTAAACATTAATAGAAGATAAGAAACAAGGAGGACTAGCTTGACGATTCCTACACACAAAAATACAAGCATTAAGAATCAACCATATAGGAAACATTATCAGTCGTCCAGACCAACACTCACTAGCATTATACTACATTGCATTTAGATTACACATTCATTCATTCATTCAGTAGAGAGGTGCATCGGGAAAACAAGGTGCTTCGTTAACCAACACAGAACTGGCACTATTAGCCACCGAACGCTGATGCATATGCTGGGGGAAGGATCTGAGAACCTATAGACCTGTCCGGAGTGCAATGAAGATGCCCCAACTGATAACTGATAACTGATTCAGTAGCATGTCCTTTGCAGAAATCTCGCTCCCATAACAACCTTAAGGAAAACCTCTCGATCATAAGCAAGATGTCCCGCGTCCGATACACCCATCTGGAGATCATCCGCCATATCCTGCACCAATCTTCTCTTTGGCCTTCCTCTTCCTCTCTTCCCAGGCATAAACCCCTCCGTTATTGTTCTCTCCAAACTTACGTGACGTTTCAAGTGACCAAAACATTTAAATTTTCTTTGTTTCATCGTCTTTTATAGCCAACCTTCTTCAATATTCAGCTGTTTAAGTATGGATGCATTTGTTCTTTTCTTTACCCAATATATTCTTAGAACTCGTCTATAACATTTATATTCAAAGGCATTTTATGCACTCTTCAGCTTGTTTAGTAAGTGTCCAGGTCTAACAGGCGTATGTTATAATAGGAAAGATGCGTGCTCGTAAAAATCTAATTTGTGTAGTTCTGTCGGTCCCATTCCATAATTTGTTCAGTTGATTTAGTCTTTGAAGATCAATTGATAATCGTCGTTTAATTTCTTTCATCGTGTCATCGTTTCTGATAATCCAAGATATTCAAAATTTTTCTACCACCTCCAAATTTTCCTTATTACCATATATTTCTTTCTCAATACTAGTTTTATCTGTATGCATTATCTCTGTTTTTGCTATGTTAAGATTTTCACTATTCAATTGGGTTGAGGCTATTAGGTTTTCTATACCATTCTGTGGTGTGAATAGCAATACTGTATTATCGGCATACCAAATCTCTGGTATGTCGTGACCACCGATATTTAGGGCATCATATAACTCCCTATTTATATCATATCTTACATTTCTCATTATATTTTCGGCGTACAGGATAAACAAATAGGGTCAGCACATATCCCTGACGGATAGTCAAAACAACGCCGCACTATTACGGTACACTACCGCAATTCTACAAAACATGTATGCAATCAACACAAGGCAATGAGCATTTAACACAACAGACAACCAAGCAGATATACACATACTTAGTGAAACAACAAGCACCACCACTATCCCTGAGAATCAAAAGAGGATACAGATATGATATTAAAGACTATAGCTGTGCCTTCATTAACTTACACAACAAACATATCACAACTAAAGCAAAGGATAGGAAAGAAGAACAAAAATAGCAAGAAGAACTATTAGCAAAGGAATATGAGTCGAAAAATAAAAAGGATAAGTAAGAAGAAGAAGAAGAAGAAATAGATGTGGATTGATGGGACGGAAAGAAATGTTAGAATTTGCGGTAAGGTAGTGATTAATTCGCTTGCCTGTCGGCTTGGAAGTCATGTGTTCAAATCCCCTTCCAGTCAGTGATGTTTTTATATTCATTTGGGCTCCTTGATAGACCTAGCCTAAATTGGGTACCAAGAAACGTTATGTGAAGTAAAGGCGGCATGTATGCTACTCACGGCCTCATCCAGTGAATGTTGATTGGTATTTACAACGTATGGGACAGGCAACAAACACCCATTAGGCCTCAAGGCATGTAAACATGTTACACTAAATATCTTTATGTAGTATACAGACATTCACATATATTGTGTTGATAGCGATTGTGATGATCAGAGAGATTATAGTATTATTACTGTTAGTGATGATGACGATGTAATTAGGTAATGACGATTGTGACTAATACAATGGATTTTGGGGATAACTAAAAAAAAAAAAATTGTGTTGCGTATCCTTTACGGGACGTTGCAGTCAACACCAGCATTTTCAGCTGCTGTTGATGTACTAGGCAAGTGTTATGTTCAGTAGTTTGCCATTGCTTTCTGAATGACCGGCCCCTATACCTTTTTTCGAAAAAACCAGCATCGCCGTGTTTCGAACCCGGGTATACGGGCTCACAAACCTCGTTCGCAAACCCTTAGCCACAGAGACCGGTGGATAACTAAAACCTTTATTTTAAAAAACTATGCAAAAGCCGTGTGGTGCATACGCTTTTATAGTTGGTCCAAGAATGTTCACGGAGATCAAAGACACAATCCGACATACATGTTGAGTAATAGTTTATTTCTTTGTTAGTGGTCGACCGTGTCTTGATAACCTTTTAATATGTATTTCCCTTTATCCCATACCCTGATGTCTATCTGGGAAGCAACTGTTGTAGAAATGTGCTAGTAAAAAGAAAGACGTGAAGCAGTTAGTATCTTTGGTCATAATATTTATTCTCTCTCTCATCTCTCATCATGTTCCTCTTGTACCTTGCGGTGTCGAGGTGAAGTATAAACTTCGTGAGAGTGCCCGGTTATGGGCTTCGTATATCGACATTCCCATGGATTCTGTTATTCCCTCCGTCCAACGTTTACGTGGTCGGCCTCTTCCTCTGTTTCCATCTGGTCTGTACATCATTGCTTGTTGTGGCATGCTGTTGACTGGTAGCCTACTTATTTATTGAAATTTTTTTTTTCATATTGCATTTTTTCTTTCTTGTTACATCTTCCCTCCTTCATCTTTGTTTCTTTCTTTTATTCTTTCTTCCTTCTTTCTTCTTTCTATTTTCATTATTTTCTTGTCAGTTTGTCTTTCCGTTTCTTTTCAAGCCTCCTTCATTCTTCTTTCCTTTTTCCTGCTTCCATTGTATTACAGCCCTTTTGGATGTCTGGCATTGATGATGTATTGCTATCATTAGGTATGCTAGTTCTTCATTGTTTCTCCTCTTCACTATTGAAACAACTGAGTTTGCATCTGTAAAGAGAGCTATTTGTTTCTCTTTATTTGTAAGGCAAATATTTGTAAGGTAATTCAGCAGTTTGCTATTATTTACTGAACGGCAAGCGCCTTATACCAGAGAAATCAAAGCAAAGCTATCTGCTTCTGCAACTCCTGACATTGACTTCGAACCATCGAATCTTCTGACACTATACTCACTGGCTTTCTAATTTCACCATTTCTGATGCCGGATCTTCTTGCCACTATCATCTGAGTTGAAACAAACCTCCTAAAATTGGTCGCGGCTGTTTATTTGAGAATATTCGACTCATTACAAAACACACACGATTAGCTTCAATACGTTTCTTGCTTCACTCCTGGATACGTATATCATCATTATGCTGACAGCCAACATTTGTATTTGGTGTCCAGGCGTATATACATTATTCGAGACTTGGTTACATCTCTTCCCTCTCAGTGTTCACGGGCTTGGGACTGTCACATGAAACAACAAATACCATGTGGCCTGATTAACAAGACGTCAAACGAATACTGGTTTAGATGGCGTTGCCATTTTAGGTTAGGTTAGTAATTAAATGTTAATGATTGATCAGTAAACATGCAGTATTAGTATTAACGATTAGTCAACGTGTAACAGAAATATTAGTAGTTCAAGTTATAATGTTAGTTCACACAGCTATCCTAACCTGCAGGTCTGCCTTTAGATGTCATTGACACGTTTGGTTTGGATTGTAATTAAATGTTAAATATTAGTCAGCAAACATGCAGTAGTAGTATTAACAATTAGTCAGCGTGCAACAGAAAACTTAGTGGCTAAAATGAAAGGGTTAATACAAGAAGCGATCTTAACTTTTCAGGTCTGTGTTTATGTATACCTATAATTTCTGTAATTATTCAGATCAATCTGTTTTAACATGTTGATGTTTTAAAGAACTAATAATTGTATAACAATGTTTAATAGCTCACGAATGACCGAAACATTGCCTCTATCTAAGTAATTATTTTATGAATCCTGTTGTTTAGACAAAGTCGACGTTACCGGGTGCTGGAGTGTGCTAGCATTAGAAACATGCACTGCACATCACACCGTCCTCTGTTGCTTTCAACAACCTTCGACCTCTAGCAAAGTATGTCAACTATGTTGACATCAGCACAAGAAATTCACGACTTTGCGTAACAATTGTAATGCTGTGCAATTTCTATAATGTGTCATTCCATATCATTAATGAAAAAAAATGTTGACTGCCTCTTTCTGATGTTTTCGCTGTATACAAACATTCACGTTATCACACACGCTGTGTCGGAATGCAAACATTGTAATGTATGGTAGTGGGCAAGTTCATGTTAATATATACATCTGTGAAGCAACTGTCGTAGAAATGTGCTAGTAAATAGAAATACATGACTTATGGTTAGTATCTTTGTTCATATTATTCATTTAAACAGTCTTGGGATAATCATAAAAAATGTGTTAATAAGGGAAATAATACACTTAGTTGTTTGACTTAACATACTGTGAAATATAGATTTGTAGTATTCAATAAAACAAATTAATAACCTCTACAATACTAAGTCAATACTAAGTTAACTACCGAACAAGAAATATTTCAACATTTACGTTACATGAATATGTTCTAGTATTTAATGTGCAGTTAAACGTTAGCATTTCAATTTACTCAACATTTCTTTCGCATTTCAAAATAAATATTTCTGTAATGTGTGTTTCTGTTATCCATCTATGTCTAAACATTGTTTCCAGTAAATTTTCCTGCGAAGCATAATTAACAAAGGTTTTGCATATTTAACAAACATCAAATAGAATCGTGAGAAAGAAAGTGAACAAAGTTAGGTTAGTATTAACAAAACTGACAAGCACTTGCTAAAGATTGTTAAGGAGGGTTAATTTAGTTAGTAAATATCAAAATTAGAAATAAAATTATAACCATGCCAAACATATTCATACTTACAGACTGTCAATGAGGTCCCTGTGGATATCACACCTGTGCATATTCGTCAGTATTGATGCCGCCGAAAGTCTTATGTCTGGATCATGTTGTAACGAATTAGTCAAGCACCATCGTTGAGGTTCAGGAACACCTAACATCATATCGGGGTCTTTCAGACACTCGTACACTTTGTCTGATTGTGGCCGTGTCTTGAACATCATGCACCAGAGAACCACGCCCATGGAGTAGATGTCTAGCTTGTAAGGGTCAACTAATGTGAAGCGCGATATTTCTGGAGCAAGGTAACGCCTGGTGCCACCAATGTATCTTGTAGGAACCACAGTGGAGCCTTGAGGAATGAAAAATGATAATCCAAAATCTCCAAGAACTGCATCGTTGTTGGCGTTGATGAAAATATTGTCGGGCTTGATATCGCTGTGTACTATTCTCTTTTTATCATTGAGATAACGCACAACAGATGCCATCTGGGTGAAGTACTTGACACACAACTCCGAGGTCATGGTTTTCAGCTTGGAGGTTAAGGTTCCATTAGGACAGTAGTGAGTACAGATGGCCAAGTATTCAGGACACATGACCGATATGGTATGTTTGATGACGTGTGGATGAGACAACTCCTTGTTTCTAATCCCTCCATCAGCAGTAAGCAATGAGAATAACTTCACGGCTCTCTTATGTTTAGCGCACAGAGGTGTGGTGGCTAGAACACCTTCTTTACTCATTCCTCTGCCTAAAATTGGACCTCAAGACAAATGATATGTAGTAAAGAAATCCCAGGGTATTTTTACTATCGAAGGTAATTCCATTTCTGAACACAAGCACAGTAGATTCTATTTCAGATTTATCCAAATGAGAAAATGCAGAAGAGAGTATACACGCACGATCTTGCCACAATCACTCTGGAAAACTGAATGATGAAATGGGACACTATTTTCTCGCTTCTATACACACGGCCAGGCAGCCGGTAGCGGGGTCTTTGTCGGTGTAACGTTACGGCATTGGTTGGTAATATTAGTTTGTTAGTTAGTCTTTCCTCTTGAGCCTAAGACGGCGCATAGGGCAGAAGTCATAGCTGTCCATGTCTGGCGGTTCGCTGCTACCTAGATCCTGGATGTTCACTTGGCCGTTGAATGAGCCTTCTCTAATGATGGTTCTACGCAGGGTCTCTCTTGGTCTTCTCCGTTTTCTTTTCCCTACTGGTGACCATATGAGGGCTTAGTAGGGGAGTCTTGTCTTGTCCATTCTGAGTACATGGCCGATATAGTTCCAACGGCGTTTTCTGAAAAATATTTGATACAATATCTTGCTTAGTCTCTTGTCTTATTTGTGTATTGGTTCTGAAATCTGTCCAGTGGAGGTTTAGAATTCTTCAAAGACACTTGTTCTCAAAATTGTCTAATTTTTATCTAAAGCTACCGTTGATTTCCAACTCTCACATCCATACGTTAGCACTGGAATCACACAAGAGTTGAAGATTTTAAGATTCGTATGCTTGCTGAGTGTCTTTGACTTCCAGATGTTTGACAGTTTATTGTTGTAAGTTGTTTGTGCATTTGCAGTTGACCCAATCGATAGCTGTTCCAAAGAGCATCGGTGACAAAATACATGCCTGTTTTACTCCCGATTCCACTGAGAACCAATCAGAGTTGCCTGATTCTGTTCTCACGCAGCAACGTGTCTCAACGTGGTAATATGCATTAGACAATAATTTGAGGCTAAATCTATCAGTCGCTATTGCCAGGTGTGTTTCTTGTCATTAAAGCATGTCTAGATCGATTTGATGTTTATTCTAATAAAGCGATCTTCAATGTACTTGTCTGATAAGCTTAACAGATGGCAGCTTTTGTTCGCAGCCGTGTCAATATTTGGTGATTTTACTTTGAAATCTTCACACATGGGTCACTAATTAGTGGCCTATATAGTTAGTTAGTTAGTCGCAGTTCCAACTTCACAGCAACGGGTCGTCCCCATTATGCTCCATTCCTGTGCCAGTGAATATCACTATATATTTGGTGTATTAACCATATCAGGGTATTGGATAAATGAAAATACATATTTGAAAGTTATCAAGACACGGGCGACCACTAACAACGAAATTAACTGTTACTCAACATGTATGTCTGATTGTGTCATTAATATCCGAGAACATTCTTGAACCAACTATAAAAGCGTATGCATCACACGGCTTTTGCAAAGTTTATTATACAGCTTTTTGTTATTCACAAATTCATTGTATTAGCCACAATAGTCATTACCTGATTACATTTTCATCATCACCAACAGTATTAATAATAAAATCTCTCTGATCATCACAATTGCTATCAACACATTATATGTGAATGTCCTTATACTATATTAAGATATGTAGTGTAACATATTTACATGCCTTGAGGCCTAATGGGTGATGTCCCATATGATTCAAACACCAATCAACATTGACTGGATAAGGCCGTGAATAGCATACAGGCCGCTTTTTCTTCCCATAAAGTTTCTTGGTACCCAATTTAGGCTAGGTCGACCAAGGAGCCCAAATAAATATAAAAACATCACTGACTAGATGGGTATTTGATCACATGACTTCCCAGCCGACAGGCACACGAACTAATCACGGCTTTACCGCAGATTCTAACATTTCTTCCCGCCTCATCAATCCGCATCTATTTCTTCTTCTTCTTACTTCTTTCCTACTTATTTATTTTTTCCTTTTTCCTCTTTCATTCATTCTTCTGGCCTTACATATGTTCTCCTTCTTCTTAATTCTTTCCATTTTGTTTCTTTCTTATTTTTGTTTCTCCCTTCTTTCTTCTCTCCTCTTCCCTTATTTCACTGCTTCTTCTTTCTGCGTTGTTTCTTCATTATTCGTGTCTTCTTCTTCATGCTTTTCTTCTTATTTTCGTCCTCCTTTCTTTTCATTCTTTTTTTTTTTAAATTTCGTCTTTTCTTTCTGTCCGTTCTCCCCAATTCTTTGTTCGCCCCCTTCTTCCCGATTCTTTCCTTCTTCTTTCTTCCTTCCATCTTCTGTTTCCCTTCCTTATTCTTTCTTCTTTCCTGTAACTATCTTCCTTTCTTCTACTGCCACAAGTGTGGATATCCAATTAGTGGGCAATCTACTCAGTCATGATTTCGCTCCTTGCCTATTCTTCTTTTGTATGCTATCCACCACTAGGGCACGGTCACTCAACCAAATTAATTCGTCAGCTATTAAACAATGAAATGCAATAAATAGTTCTTTATATCATCAACATTTTAAAACAAATTGATTTGAATAATTACATAAATTATAGGTATAAATGAACACAGAACTGCAAAGTTAAAATACCTTCTTATATTAACACTTTCACTTTAGCCACTAAGCTTTATGTTGAACGTTGACTAGTCGTTAATACTACGAATGCATGTTTACTGACCAATATTTAACATTTAATTACTAGCCAAACCAAACGTGGCAATGACATCTAAAGACAGGCCTGAAAAGCTAGAAAAGCTTTGTGTACTAACACTATACCTTTAGTTACTAAAATTTCTGTTACACGCTGACTAATCGTTAATACTAATACTGCATGTTTACTGACCAATCATTAACATTTAATTACTAACCTAACCTAAAATGGCAATGCCATCTAAACCAGTATTGGTTTGAAATCTTTTTAATCAGGCCACATGGTATTTGTTGTTACATGTGACGGTCCCAAGCCCGTGAATACTGAGAGGGAAGAGATGTAACCAAATCTCGAATAATGTATATAAGCCTGGACACCAAAATACAATTGTTGGCTGTCAGGTTAACGATGAAATGCGTATCTAGAAGTAAAGCAAGAAACGTATTGATGCCAATCATGTGCGTTTTGTATTGAGACAAATAACCTCAGATGAACAGCTACGACCAATTTTAATATGTTTGTGTCAACTCAGATGACAGGACAAGAAGATCCGGCATCAGAAATGGTGAAATTAGAAAGCCAGTGAGTATAGTTTCAGAAAATTTGAAGGTACGAAGTCAATGTCGGGAGATGTGGAAGCAGATAGCTTTGCGTTGATTTAATTAGTATAAGGCACTTGCCGTTCAGTAAATAATGTATAAATTGCTAAATGTCAATTTGCCTTAAAAATTCAAAAAAAAATAAAAATAGCTCTCTTTACAGATGCAACGGCAATTGTTTCAATAGTGAAGAGGCGAAACAGGTAAGAACTAGCAGACTTAATTATTGCAATATGTCATCAATGCCAGACATCCAAATGGGATGTAATACAATAGATTCGTTCACCTTTTATCATACCTTGAAATAAAGAAGCTAGCAGGTTTACGAAGTAAGGTGGAAGAGCACCAGGCCCACCGAAAGATGATGTAATCTTCAATGTCCAACGAAAAGAACCAGTAGTAATCGTTAGATTCCGAAGAGTCCACGATAGGCTGAACTAACACATGTGTAATAAGCTAAAGATATGAGATACTGATGACTGTATCTATTGAACTGGTAAAATGACAACTAAACATTTGGTGCAGGAGTGTCTAACTTAAGCAGAAAAGATAAAAGGTCAGCGTGAAAAATATCAGTTCCCGTTTGCAATTTGCAAGCCTAAAGGATGCCACCGCTTTTGAAAATCGTCAATAGTAGGCCATACGTACACTCCTCTGGCAAATTTGTTAAAAAGAAAACATACCGTCGGGTAGATATAACCCTTTACCTTGGATTTAATCTGCATAGATGAAGTAATTCTTATACAAATGCATGCCGAAGTTGGACACACTGACTGAAAAACAAAACATACAACAGCGGAAGATTTAAATTTTCGTTAGGATGAGTAAGATACTACCTAATTTCTTAACCCAGCCTCTATAACGAGTCTTCCAGTCCATCTTTTCTCCTTTGGACTCCGCCTGCTTTTCTTCCCGTCGTGACGACGTACTCCAGCTTTTCCCTTCTCACCATGACCGGCGTAAAGAAGTGGCCTGACTTCGTCTGTTGCGAATAAGCAGGTCTCTTTGTGAGTTAACTACGTTCAAGATATCGTCAAAACTCTTCACCGTCACCGGTGCTTTCGTAATTCGGGTTTAAAATCACATCTCTGCTACCCCTACTTAATTGCTCATGTGTCTGTCCCATGAGTGCATCCCATAATTATTTGAAAGGCAGCAAGCGTGAAAATTACCAACTCCCGGCATGGGTAGATAGTGACGACAAATAATTCGGAACTCTATGGAAGCACCGTCATTGGAATGAGTGCACTTTAAAGGCTTTAACGAAAATCTTTTAAAGGGCAAGAATAAGAGCGGTTGATCACTCTGCTCGTACGTCGCTGAAGAATGCAGCCAGCTGCGCCAATTATTGCATCCGTGAGTGTCACTTGGTGGTTGTAACAAATACAGCAGGGTTAAGCAGATAACGAGCACTTGACAAGTCTAGCAAGCCGGTGGGTGATTTACTTGATCCCAGACAATATTACCACTAAAACGTGGAGAAAAGTTTATATATAGTGTTGGAGGTCGTGCAATATAGAGAATCATAACTGTGTACAAGAACTGGTAAGATTGGCTGGATTGTGCAGCTAAAGCTTTCCAGTGTCGTCCGACATGTGAGAAGCTCATGGGCCTTTACGCCTCGGGCCGGAGGGAGAATTGCGAAGGACTCTGGTGATTTCACTGAACCCACAAGTAGCCTGACTATGGAAGTCATGGCAGTAAGTAAAGCAATAACATTGCTCGAGACACAGACATTCACTAGGGCATGCTTCCTGAGCGACTCAATGAACATGATCAAGAGGATAGAGGAGGGGTCGATCCGAAGAGAATGATTGCTGCCTCTGGAGCGGTCTCGGCTGGCAAAGATTAGTTTCATTTTCGTACCAGGGCATGCGGGAGTACAAGGAAATGAGCGGGCTGACAAGCTCGCAGGTGATGATACGGTGAAGGGCGGACACGCCATGGATCAGGCTGACATTCTGAATGCTCTACGAGAAGTAAGACTTTTGCGTGAACCAAGTGATGACTGTGAATCCACAACCATGGCCAGACTGCGAGAACCGCAAATAAAAAAAAAAAATTATTACGCAGGAAGCCAAAGAAGATTGATAAACCAACACAGAACTGGTGTCGTTAGCCGCTACACGCTGCGGCATTTGCTGAGGAGGGGATCCGAGCACTTATGGACTGAATGGTGCGATGTGCAATGAGGATGATCTTTCGACTAACTAATTAGATCACACACCTGACTTATAGAAAGTTCTGCCTGTGCCATCCAGGATCTGCCTCGTCTTAGTCTATGACCCGTAACCATATTCATTGCTGAATGCAGCTGGTGATCCCTGTCTGTGGCAACTCTCAGGTACCATTAGGCCTGAAGGACCCTATGCCTATCCGTCATTGTTGGTAGCGCCAGGATATGCTTCATGCATATAATTGGTGTGTCCTGTGTTCACCCCAGGATTAACCGCATGGTAGCATTCTGTATGCGCTCCAACCTTTCAAGCTGGCTCTTTGATACTGTCAGCATCCTCAAACCATACTCAATGACAGAAATTATTAACTGCTGAAAGAGCCTATACAGCATCCTCTGATCTACACCGGTTGCTGCCATAGCCCTCAATGCATTAAGTCCCCTACCAGCTTTCACCACCAAAGCCTCAACATGATCCTTAAAAGACATTAATTAAAGAAAATATCTGTCGTTTTTTGAAACGATCCAACTAGCCAGCAATACAATTCCAGTCTGTCTGTCATCCAAGACGTGCAAATTCTTCTGCTTTCGCAATAAGTAAAGACCCATTTACTGGTACATTTGCCGATCTAATCGCAGTCAACCATTTTAGAAGGGCAGTATCGAAAAACAATTTTCTGTAGCGGTCTTTATGCTTTAACGTGCCGAAAAGTGTCGATGTTGGAATACTAAATTCTCTAGCTATATTCACTTTCTTCTTCCCGCTATGTTCAACCTCTTCCAACAGCTCAATCTTTCTTCCTAAAGTTAAAATAGTAAGCTTTCGTCCACTAGCCGCCATTGACATGTAGTGAGATATCATATGTGCGAGATTGTTGTTCTCCGGGCTGACTAAAAATAATTCTTTCTCGAAACAATTTATTTTTTGTTGGGGGGGGGGGGGGGGGGGGGTGTAAAAAGAACAGAGCACATGAACACTTATATAGTCGGTATTCATTTTTATGTTCGACTAATCCGAAAATTCGAGTTAACCGAATTCGACTTATCAGGACTTTTTATTTTTTATACAATGATAATGAAGGATAATGGCTGGGACTAAGCCAGTAAGGTCGACTTAAGCGAAATTCTACTTATCCGAGATTGACTTAAGTGGACTCGACTGTAACATGATACTTGATAGTAATGCCTTGATTGATCAATCAATCAATCAATCATGTGCCATGCCGGAAAGCGTAGGGGGTAATGACTCGCCATATCACTCGATCACCAGTGTCGTGGATCAGCTCAGTGTTCCTGTCTCGTCTATGCCATGTGGCCAAGCCATCCAGGTATTTTCCTCTCGGTCTTCACCTTGGTCTGTTCCCTTCGATCTTGCCAGTTGTCACTAAGTTCTCCAATCCATTTCTTCTCATAACATGTCCAAAAAATGGTGACTGTCTACGTCTAATTGATCACTACACTTAATAATTATAACCAAGCATTCTGCGAAATTACAAGGTATCTAAAAGCAAATCACTTAGCCGGTCTCCCTGGCCAAGGTGTTAACGACGTTGTTCATAATCCCGTATATCCACGTGGGGAAAACAGCTGCGATAGATCCGCAGCGGATCGCGCCGGGCTAGTAACTTATGGGGGTATGCGAGCCAGTCGTTCTGAAAGAACTGGCAAACTACTGAACGTAAAACTTGCCTAGTACATCAACAGCAGCTGAAAAATGTTGGCGTTGACTGCAACACCCTATAAAGGATACGCAACATTTTAAAAGAAAAAGCAATGAGTAGGGGACATAAACATCTAATATTGTTAAAAGGGAGATTACTTAACTATAAAACAAATAAAGATTATACTAGCGATAATATTATTAGCTAACTTTACTCTTCAATAATGTTTAATTAGAAATATAAAATATAGAATCAGAAGTAAAACGTTTTAACATCGAATACAATCCTTTTAGGTTTCTTACAAAACATGTTTCTAATCTTTGAATACATACATTTTATAATGGACTTTTTACTTATATAATTATTTATTAAATTTTATTTGTATACTTTCAATGTAGTGCTCAATATTTTCTACAATAGAACCCCTATAATGAGGGGAAAACATTTTTTACTGGCCTCCTAGGGCCACAAAAGAAACAAAAAATTAACAACTCCCATCCCTCTCCTGTGCCATCTCTATTTCATGACATATGTAGACAATATATGTGTTGTTTGTCCATCAAGAATGATGATGACCATTCATTTCATCCAGTGGGGTTGAAGGTGTGGAGCCGTGGGTTCTAAGATGGCTGATAAGGCCTATTTTGGCTCGAAATGTTCTTTGACAATGTGGGCAAAGAATGCTTGACGTCTCTGGAGGAGGATTTCCTGCAGTGGTTTTTCTGTCCTGCCTTTTCTTCACAGCTCTTGCAGTCCTGGTTGCCTCACATATGACTGCACCTTTGCGCAATGATGCACGCCACGAATTTCGGTCTCTGGCTGCAGCCTCCCAGGTGTCATGATGAATTCCAAAAGCATTCAGTGAAATTTTCAGAGTGTCTTTAAAACGTTTCCTCTGGCCACCTTGGGAGCGTTTACCACAACGCAGTTCACTGTAGAAAATTCGTTTAGGGAGCCTGTGATCTGGCATGCGGGTCAAGTGACCAGCCCAGCGAATCTGATTCTTCATCGGTATAGTGTGGATACTGGGCATGGATGCTCTTTCTAGGACTTCAGTGTCTGGAATCTTGTCTTGCCATTTAATCTTCAGTAGCTTCCTTAGGCAGACTGTGTGGAAGTGGTTTAATTTCCTAGCGTGTCGCTGATAAACAGTCCAGGTTTCACAAGCATATAGCAGTGTGGATAATACAACTGCTTTGTAGACTTTTAGCCTTGTTTGCAGGCTTATTCCAGTTCTGTCCCATACATTCTTGTACAGTCTGCCAAAGACCGCACTGGCCTTGGAGATTCTTGCATTCACTTCGTCATCGATTGTGGCAGCTTGTGACACAGTGCTGCCAAGATAGGTGAATTTGTCCACAACACTTAGTCTATGATCATTCACTTTGATATTCGGCACAGTGTCATTATTCCCTGGAGCTGGCTGGTACATAACTACAGTCTTCTCCAAGTTGATATTGAGCCCAAATTTGGCACAGGCATGTGAGAAAGCTGAAACATTATGTTGCATGTCCGCCTCTGAGTTGGCGTATAGAGCGCAACCATCAGCAAACAGGAGCTCTCTGACGGTGCCGCTGTCAATTTTGGTTTTAGCTTTCAGCCTTCTGAGATTGAATAACTTTCCATCCATACGGTAGTTGATGTCTATTCCAATGTCGTCGTTCTCGAAGGCATTCATCAGCATGGCTGAAAACATGAGGCTGAACAGTGTTGGTGCCAGGACACATCCTTGCTTCACTCCATTGGTGACAGGAAAGGGTTCAGACAGTTCACCATTTTCCTGTACTCTTGCCTGCATGCCGTCATGAAATAGCCGCACTATTTGGACAAACTTTCGTGGACAGCCATATTTTGCCATAATCTTCCACAATCCATCTCTGCTGACTGTATCAAAAGCCTTGGTAAGGTCAATGAAAGTGGAGAACATTTCGCAGTTCTGTTCCTGACATTTCTCTTGCAGCTGCCATGCAGCGAAAATCATGTCAACAGTTCCACGTTCTTTTCTGAAGCCACATTGACTCTCAGGAAGAAGACCTTGATCGAGATGGCCTGTGAGGCGATTGAGAAGAATTCTGGCGAGTATCTTCCCTCCAATTGAAAGCAAGGAGATGCCTCGGTGGTTGTCACAGGATTGGCGGTTTCCTTTACGTTTGTAAAGGTGTACTATTGACGCATCCTTAAAATCTTGTGGCATGGTCTCGTTCATCCATATGTTTGTGAAGACTTGGTGAAGTTGCTCTGTTAGGACCGGCCCACCTGCCTTGTATATCTCTGCTAGGATGGAGTCAGGACCAGGTACCTTGCCGCTGGAGAGTTGCTGGATGGCTTTGTTTATTTCCACTATGGTTGGCAGGTCACCAAGTGTCTCATTGGTGGGATCTTGAGGAAGGCAGTTGATGGTTTTATCATCGAAGAAGGAAGTTGCATTTAAGATTTTGCTGAAATGCTCTGCCCAGCGTTGGAGGATTTCTTTCTTATCGGTGACCAATGTTCCCCCGTCTGCACTGAGGAGGGGAACTATGCCTGGTGATGAAGGACCATAGACCGCTTTCCGTGAGTCGTAGAAGTTTTTCATATCATGTCTGTCAGCAAAGCCCTGAATTTCATCAGCTTTGCTGCTCAGCCAGGAGTCCCGCATGTGCCGAAGTTTCTGCTGCACTACTCTCTGAATGTTCTTGAAAGCATCTTTTTTTGATGTTGACTTTGGGTCATTCAAATGTGCCTTGAGGAGAAGATGTTTCTCGGCCAGCAATTGGTTGATGTCTTCGGAATTTTCATCAAACCAATCTTTATGCTTTCGGGGGGCTGGACCCAGGATTTCCATAGCAGTGTTGTAAATTGTGTCCTTTAGGGCTCTCCATTCTGTTTCTGTATCCTGTTTAGCTTCAGCATTGGGCTTGAGGCGGTCTTCCAGCATATTTTCAAACGACTGCTGCATTTTCTTGCTGTTTAGGCGGGTGACATTTAGCTTTGTTTGCATTTTCGCCCCTTGAGGACGCCGTGGTGGCCTGATGTGGATGTTCATTTTCGAGACAATGAGACGATGGTCTGTCCAACATTCGGCACCACACATGGATTTTGTCACTCGAACGTCTTGTCTGTCACTCCTCCTGACGATGACATAGTCAATGAGGTGCCAGTGTTTCGAGTGAGGGTGCATCCACGATGTCCTATTTCTCATGGGGAGACGGAAAATTGTGTTCGTAATCACGAGATCATGTTCGGCACATGTCTGAAGGAGGCGGAGTCCATTGCAGTTACAATTTCCGACTCCATGCTTTCCAATAATGCCACTCCAAGAGGTGGTGTCCGTGCCTACTCTGGCATTGAAATCCCCAAGGAGTATAAGTTTGTCTCCTTTGGGAACAGATGTTAATACACTGTGCAGGTCCTCATAGAACTTGTTCTTGACATCATCTTCGTTGGTCACAGTTGGTGCATAGACACTCACAATGGTTGCGTGCTTCCTTCCATTCAGCAGAGGCAACTTCATGGTCATGAGCCTGTCGTTTATAGCCTTTGGAAATCCAGCTAATTTGCCGACCAGTGCCGACTAAATGGCAAATCCCACACCGGATTGGCGTCTTTCCACGCTTTTCCTTCCACTCCAGAAAAATGTGTAGCCGGCACCAATTTCACAGATTTGGCCTATTTCTGCAAGTCGTGTCTCGCTCAAGGCTGCAATGTCGATGTTGTACCTCCCCAGCTCTCTTCCAATCAGTGCTGTTCGTCTCTCTGGACCCGACGCGCCGTCTCTGTCAAGTAGGGTGCGTACATTCCAAGTTCCAATTGTTAAGGGAATATGGTTTACTCTTTTAGCTTTGCTTGTTTTATCTTTCTTTGTATGTCGACCGCAGTTAAGGGTACCCACCAACCGCGGCTAGCTGGTTAGGTAGTGATGAAGCAGACAATGTTTAGGGCACCTTTTCTAGCCCCTTCCTCATGCTACAATATATGTAAAGAGTTAAGAACCGACATCATTGCACTCAGAACATTTCCATACGTTCTCCATCCCCTCGTTCAACAGCCAGCGAAGAGTCATTCTACTAATCGTTCCCACCGCTATCTGATTAAACGTTTTCCTGGTCTTTCCTCTCAGTTTTGAGATTCTTCCAGAACCTCTGCCAATCCACCGCAATCTCATTCTTTCCACATACGGGTTCTCAATCTATTCTTCCGCCTTCTCTACGTGATCCCACAAGCGCACGACCACCTCCCCCTTGTCCATGGGCAAACTATCACCAAGAGGTGCATTCCCTGCTAGCCTATCAGCCTGTTCATTCCCCCGTACCCTCACATGGCCAGGGCAAAATATCCATACACTTCTCACAATCTGTGACCTCTGAAGCCTCGAGAGCCATTCCACACGAAACATTCCGTTCTCCACCTTACTAACCATACGCTTTGAATCCGTGTGTTGCAGTAGTCTCCTCTACCCACCCGAATGCCGCTGTTAAGGCCTCCACCTCCATTCTCATGCTTTAGGTCGTAGTCTCATATGCCAGACTCTCCTCTTTCAAGACTCGTCCATAAGCCGTTGCAATAAAGCCCCAGCCACTACGTCTGTTTCTCACCACTGACCCATCGGTATAGATGATGATGTGTGTTGCTCTGGATCAGCTGTTGTACTTCAAACTCATTGTGGCCTGCTGCCAATTCTCTGCACTCACGACCCAGTGTTATCATTACATTTTGCCAGTCCGTCATGTCTTCCGGAACTTCAACCCATTCTCTTTCACCATTGATGGTCTCTAGATCACACGCCCTCCTGACTTATAGAAAGTTCTGCTTGTGCCATCCAGGACCTGCCTTGTCTTAGTCTATGACCCTTGACCATATCCATTGCTGCATGCAGCGGGTGATCCCTGTCTGCGGCAACTTTCAGGTACCATTTGGCCTAAAGGATCCTATGCCTTTCCGTCATTTTTGGTAGCGCCAGGATATGCCCCATGCATATAATTGGTGTGTCCTTTGTGCACCCCAGGATTAACCGCATGGCAGCATTCTTCATACTCTCCAACCTTTCAAGCTGGTTCTTTGATACTGTCAACAGCCCCAAACCATACTCAAAGACTGAAATTATTAACCGTTGAAACAGCCTGTACAGCATCCTCTGATCTACTCCGGTTGCTGTCATAGTCCTCAATGCATTAAGTCCCCTACCAGCCTTCACCACCAAAGCCTCCACGTGATCCTTAAAAGACAAACACCTGTCAAAGGTGATACCCAAGTACTTCAATTTACTCTCTCGGCTAAGAAGACATCCATTCAACATTATACCGGGGACATCTGCCTTGACGATCCGGTTATCCAGGGAGTACCACACAACCGATGCCTTGTCTGTGTGTATAATGGCCCCTGCGTCCCTGCACCACTCCGTCACTATGTTTAACATAATCTGTAAGTCTTTCGCCAAACTATTTGTAAGGAAACCAGCCAAATAGAGACGGCAAGAACACCGCATGTCGAGAACACAGAAGAAGAACCATCTGCAAATTACACCATTACAGAATTGTTTGCGAACGAACAAGCACTAATAGCAAAATCAGAAGCTGAATTACAAAACCACGTGAATAGTCTAAACCAGCAGTTCTGAACCGGTGGGGAAATTCCCTCCCCCCCCCCCCCATAACCCCACCCAGTGGAATTTTAGGGTTTCCTAGGGGGATGGGAGATGGGGAATTAAGATTTCAAGCTCCCGCTAATAGAGGGGAAGACTATAAGTAAGTTACAAATGGCTGTAGAAAAATAACTAAATATGATAACTTTAAACCAGTTGATTTTTATACATACATTGTCCCTTTATTTCTCAACACTAGTCATTAGTTGCGGTTCCAACATCACAGCAAAGAGTCGTCCCCATTATGCTCCATTCCCATGCTCGACAAACAACGGCCCGCTCAGGCACACTGTGCAAAAAACCACCGCCAGAATGTCACCACAAAAGTCCTCTGCGAACAATACATTTCTTCCTTGATGGAACTGGCAGTCACTTTCCCAACCAGATGTTCACCTACAAAGTCTCGATGTTTCTAGATATTGTTCCGTTTCTAGATGGTTTCTAGCCAGTCAAGCCATTTGTTCCCCCCAAAATGTAGATCACGAAACAAAACAACATCGAAAAGATGTAAAGAAACATTTCACTGTACATAATGCCTTCGCCAGAATGCCAACACAAAGGTCCTCCTCGAAAACAGAGTTCATCATAGATGGAAACGGCAGTCACTAGGAAAACCAGCAGCCACACATTTCTGAAGGCAAGAAAACCGGTCGCTTCTGCGACACACCAGGCATCAAACTTGCAGATATTTCTGGATGTTGTTGTTCCGTTTCTAGAGTAGATGTTATCAAGCTAGCTATGCCATTTTGAGCATTTCTCAACATAATTTCCACCAACATTGATCCACTTATCCTATCGTTTTATCAGTCCCCCCAAAACCATTAGCATAGAACTGCGTACTCTGTTTTCTATACCACGGTTACACTTCACATTCAACTTCGGCGTAATTTGCGAAATGTCTCAATGGACCAGAAAGGTGGAAATCGCTAGGGGCTACGTCCACTGACACCTGAAGTGGAAGCATGGTATAGAAAAAGAGCACACAGTTATATGCATCCGTTTTGGGAAGACTGATAAACCGATGGGATAAGTGCATCAATGTTGGTGACAATTACGTTGAGAAATAAAGGGGCAATGTATATATAAAAATAAACTGATTTGTCAGAGTGTTGGGAAATAGAGACAGGACATATAAAAGACAATGGACATAATAGAGACAGGACATGGGCAGGGATGCAGTGATGTCATTGACAGGACATCTACAGGATCACAGGGATATGATAGACAGGACATAGGTAAGGGCACAGAGATGTCATAGACAGGACAGCTACAGGACA
Source organism: Cepaea hortensis (assembly GCA_963921405.1). NCBI lineage: Eukaryota > Metazoa > Mollusca > Gastropoda > Stylommatophora > Helicidae > Cepaea > Cepaea hortensis. The sequence goes on along the minus strand of CAWUFQ010000001.1, from coordinate 2,312,060 downwards.
TTAGAGATATCAGAGACAGGACATAGGCAGGGACACAGATATGTCAGAGACAGGATATAGATAGGACAAGACCCAGTTATAAAAGGGGACACATGTCTACGAGGATATGTCCTGGATTGACCAAACAGCGTTACACTAAGGGACCCGACTCAACACGGGCGGACAGCAGTACGAGGTGGCTGTTGAGACAGCACGGCGAGACACGGGGTCCAGTACCATGTGGCCAGCCGGCCAGCTTGAAGAGAGCAGACTGTGACTCGATGATTGATTGGAAAGACGCGTGTGTTTTCTAGAGCGAGTGTATAGATATTTGCGAGAGTGCCAGCTGACATTTGCCATGTTGAATATAGCGAGGATTTGAGTGCAGGGTTTTCTGTGTGATTGCTTGAGTGCTATTGTTACTTGTTAGACAGTACTGATGTATATATTGATAATATGTTGCACTAACTGCCCTATGTGCGTATCTTGAGCAGCGAAAGATTTAGATTACAGCGGGGATAAATTAGAATAATGGGCAGGGAAGAAATATAAAGATCATACTGATAGAACTGCTGCTGCAGAGAGGGAGGAAAGAGCACAAGAACGCTTACATAAGAAAGAATTAGCAGAAATTGAAGCTAAAAATAAACAATTAGAATTAGCTAAAGCTACCAAACTCAAAGAATTAGAATTAGCTGAAGCTACCAAATTGAAAGAAAAGCAATTAGAGATTGAGTCGCAGACCCAACTGAAAATGAAGGAACTATAGGTTGAAACACAGGTGCAAATCGCAACTAGTAAACTAAAAAGTAAGGAAGAAGAAAACAAGTTTAGCAAGTATAAAGGCATAGTCAAACACTTCTGCCAAGGGGACTCGATATCAGCCTGGTCAGAGAACTTCGAATTTCAAATGCAATATCAGGAAGTTCCGAAAGAACATTTGGCCATGATCTATATGCGAAACTTGTCATCAGAGCCTTTGAAAGTTATTGAATCGACTCCACAAGAGCTCAGGAAAGATTACGATTATATACATCATCGCATTATGCATATACTTTTTGTTAGATGCACCAGGGTATCAGGTACAATTCTCAAAATTAAAGCCAAAAGCTAATCAAACGTTCATTGATTACGTTTCTCAAGTTCAGGATATTTACAATAAGTGGCTGAACGTGGCAAAAGTGAATAAAAGCTATGAAAAACTAAAAGATTTTATGATAATGGTCGAAATCATTTCATCGATCCAAACCCCATTTGCTAATTTTTTTTGCAGCAGTCGGATGTTGAATCTTTAGAACAGTTAGAACGTAAGGGTTCAGCTTATTTCACATCCAATATGGATATTTTCACTTTAAATACCAACGATAACAACATTGTAGCTGTAGCAAACACCAAACCAACAAAACCATTTAGATATAGGGAGAAACAAAATTCCGATGCACCACAGTACCCATATTGTAAATTATCACACTTTCAATTTCAAATGTGTTATTTGAACCCAGGTTATCCAGTTCACCTGGATTTAATGGTTAAGAAGCAACAAAGCAAGAGAAATAATTACAGACGTGCTGTAAAATGCTTCTTTTGTAAAAGTGTGTGGCATTATAGTGCCAAGTGATTTGGGCGCCAGAGATTGATAAGTGTAAATGCAGTACTTATTGATTCATCTTCTGATAGCGAAAGTCAGTATGAACGAAATGAAGGAATGGAAGATAATGCTCTTGCAGCAATTGATATACTAAATTATGATAAATGTCAAACATGTCATAAATTTCATGAATATGGTGTATTAGAATGCGGCCATACAGTACCGTTTTCAGGGGAAAACGCCAATGCAGTAATTTCCTCCAGAGGAAAATTGATCTCCCACAATGGTATAGTTAACGACAAACCTTGTCAGGTATTGATTGATTCCGGAAGTACTTTAATTGGCTTAAGGAAAGAGCTTGCAAATGTAGAAGATTACACAGGCGAGTTTGTAAATTGCCGAACATTTTCTGGCAATGTAGAAAAGTATCCACTTGCAACAGCTCTTATTTGAACACCCTTAATATCAGGCACGTTTACGTGTGCGTTACTAGACAATCCACGTGCAGATCTGATCATAAGTTGTTTAACAGATGTAAAATATTGCACATATAAAGAAATTAAGGCCTGGAAAGAACGGCACCAAAAAAGAATTCCAGTGACAAAAGTAACTACAACAGATAAAAATAAGGGATCAAGAACAGCAACTGAAAGCAATAAATCAAAGGGACGCGACTGCTCAGGACGCGACACACCAGCTTAAAAGACTACATAACGTAGATTCTCCTCAAGGAAAGTATTGTGACATTCTAAACAAAATTATGAAAGACCAGACTGTTAAATCCACAGAAAGTTGCACTACCAGTAAGGCAACTTCACAGACAATCAATGACACAGACGGACAATACACGAACATTGCTACGCAAACACCACACTTACAACGAAAAGCAGATGCCCTACAGTCTTTTTCTAGAAGACAACAGTCGGAAAAACACAGACATCAACATAACACACAATGACATGTTTTTCAAGGGACATAATAAAAAAGACATAGATGGAAACAGAACGTACCAGCATGGAATACACCCTTGTCCATCTCAGTTGCATTGGTGATGTTGCTAAGGGTTTTATTGATAGCACTGTATGCTTATCAACAGCAGTCATTAACATCCATATTTCTATTGATAACTTATTAACATTGCTTACAACATCAGTGATAAGAAATATTTTCCCACCATTTCTGTATGATGTGGTATGTAAAACCAAAAGTGCCATCTCATTCCAATGGAATGTAATACTCAAAGACATAACTCAGGCGCAGAGTGTGAGACAGAATTTCGACAAAAGAAAATTGTTTCGACTCACGATAAAACCTACTAAAATTGAGTTGGCATTTGACGAAATTCAATTTCTAGGCCATAAAATATCCAAAGGCCAGTTAAGTACAGATGACAAAATCGTGACTAAGATCTTGAATCTCACGATACTTACGACTGATAGACAAATTAGAAGCATTTTAGGCCTGGTGAATTATTACAACAAGATCATACCGAACTTAGCACAAATCACCAGGTTTTTTTTTCGGATCTGTTAAGATCAAACTCGAAAATTGATGTAAAGAGTGTTACTTTAATAAATGCAATGTCGCAACTGAAATATTACTTCTCCAATATCCCTAGTTTACGTTTGCCTAATAAAGATCTTTCGTATACTCTCAGAACCGATGCCAGTACCACGACTATATCAGGCGTTTTACTTCAGGCCTACAATAATGTAAACCATCCAATAGTTTACGTAAGCAGGAGAATCACCCCAGCAGAATCACGCTATGGCAGTTCTCAGCTTGAGGCTCTCGCAATTGTATACTGCGTCACTGAATTGACCAAATACCTCGTTGGGACACACTTCCTTATAGAGACAGACAATTCCCCATTGCTGGTGATCGAAAAAGGACAGCACAAAAACAACCGTATTTACCGATGGGCGCTGATTCTCCAGAACTATTCGTTCACTATTAGACATACTAAAGGCTCAAAGATTACTATTGCTGATTTGCTAACAATACCGTCAGACCTTCAAGTCGAGCATATCAACGAGACAGAAGAGCAGATCAACGAGACAACAACATCGCGAGTCAGCTAGAGCGATTAGTTAGTTAGTCATTTTAAATACTTAGTCTAGTTAGTTAGTTAGTTAGTTAGTCGACAGATCATCCTCATTGCACATCGAACCATTCTGTCCATAAGTGCTCGGATCCCCTCCTCAGCAAATCCCGCAGTGTGTAGCGGCTAACGACGCCAGTTCTGTGTTGGTTTATCAATCTTCTTTGGCTTCCTGCGTAGTGTTCTTGTTAGGCCACACCTCTTTTAATTTGCTGCTCTCGCAGTCTGGCCATTGTTGTAGATTCACAGTCATCACTTGGTTCTCGCAAAAGTCTTACTTCTCGTAGAGCATTCAGAATGTCGGCCTGGTCCATGGCGCGTCCGCCCTTCACAGTAGCCTAACCTGCGATCTTGTCAGCCCGCTCATTTCCTTGTACTCCCGCATGCCCTGGCACGAAGATGAAACTAATCTTTGCCAGTCGAGACCGCTACAGAGGCAGCAACCATTCTCTTCGGATCGACCCCTCCTCTATCCTCTTGATCATGTTCATTAAGTCGCTAAGGAAACAAGCCCTAGTGAATGTCTGTGTCTCGAGCCATGTTATTGATTTACTTACTGCCATGACTTCCATGGTCAGGCTACTTGTGGTTTCAGTAAAAGCACCAGAGTCCTCCTTCACAATTCTCCCTCCGGCCCGAGCTGTAAAGGCCCATGAGCTTCTCACATGTCGGACGACCGACCCATCTGTGTAGATGCCCGCGTCACCGTCTAGCGAATTCTCGAAAATCAACGCTTGTACTTCAGCCTCAACAGCAGCCGGATTTCCTTGTCTGCATTTTCTGTCAAGTTGGATGCAATCTGAAAAGGATGTGCAGAAGTCTGTTGGCACTTGCACCCACTCCTCGCCAGGTTCTAAGTCCTCAAGTGAACACACCTGTTGAAGAATGTTTTCGGCTTGACCCATCCACGACCGTCCTATTTTTAACCTGCTGCCCTTCACCTTCCTAATTTCACTATGCAGTGGATGTTGTGTGTTTGCGTTAATTCTGAGGTAGGCGCGTGCCCTGCAATCTTGTATTCTCTCTTCAATGGTTGGAAACCCAAGAAGGTAGCGCATCGCCCTGCATGCTGTATCTCTTGTACATCCAAGAATAATGCGCATAGCTTCATTCTGTATCCTTTCCATCCGTTCTATCTGCTTATGGCTGAGAGTCAGGATTGCCATTGCATACTCCAAAACAGACATGACCAACCCCTCGTACAGAAGACATAGATGGCGCTGCTCACAGTTTGCTGCCGCCATCACCCGCATCGCTGCCAAACCCCGCTTGGCCTTTGTTATCACCTGGTCTATGTGCACATTATAAGCAAGGCTTCGATCAAACCGTATCCCTAGGTAATTCATTGCCTGCGTTCTTTCCACCATCTCTGAACACAGCATTACAGTTGGTGTTGGAGTGTTGACAATATGATTATTCAACGAGAACCAAGTCACTGTTGCCTTTGTTGGGTTGACCATTGCCCCAGCTTCATCACACCAAGTACTTATGCGATTGAGTTCGGTTTGTAGTTCCACAGCAACCTCCTCTCTATCCTTCCCCTGACGATACACTAAAACATCATCGGCATATGACAATGTCCTGCCAGGTCCAGTGATCTGCTCACTGGTGATTCTCACTGTGTAGGCGTTGAACAGTACCGGAGATAATGGTGATCCCTGTGGTAGGCCAGGATATATTGTTGTTGGTTCCGAAGTCCAACTGCCACATCTAAAAACTACTTTCCGTTGGAAGAGGGCTGCAGCTATCCAACTAAGGAGGAATGGACTTATGTTTAGTTCGAGAAGCTGAAACATTAAAAGATCCAGTGGTACTCTGTTGTATGCGTCCTCAAGATCAATCGCTGCAGCAACGTTTCAGTGCCTGAGTGTAAACCTTCATAGACATCCTGGGCAAAGACTGCTGCATTGGTCCAGGTTTCCCTTTTTGGACGGTACCCACCCAGGGTGGGTGGGAAAACACCTTGCCTCTCTAGTTGGCTTGATATTTTCTTGGCAATTACCTTCTCCAGCAGCTTGCCTATTGTATTCTGCATGGTTATAATTCGATATCCCTGAATTCTTTTGTGGTCTTTGTCAGGCTTCGGCAAGGGAATCAGATAGCTGTGTAACCATTCCTCCTTGATGCTAGCACCCCCTATACTGTTGTTGTACATGTCTGCTAGTTTCTCTAGCTCATTGTCGGTACACCTATTAATGTCATCGTATCTTATGCCATCAGGACCTGGAGCACTGTTTTTTGATCGTCGAAGCACAGCCTTGATTTCTTTCACTGTCACTGTGTCTTCATCCGAAGTGTCCTGGGCCTTGCATCTGTCTGAGGTGACCTCCTTGGCCAGATTTCGGCCTCCCATGTCTGTCTGGTTGCTTTGCTCAAGGTAGCGTTCAAAGAGGGCTTTGCCCTTGTCCTCGTCAGTCCTCTGCCAGATGAGGTCAGCACCTTGGAAGTCAGAAATGCTCTTATTCTTGACTACACCACTCATGCTTTTATGTAGTCGCCAGAACAATTTCAGTGACTTGTCTGTGCTTACTCTTTGACACACCTCTGCCCATTTTTCGCTTTTAACAACCTTGACCCGTTTTTTGAAGTAGATTACTTTTGTGTGCATCTCTCTTTCTAAGTGCAAGCAGGGACTAGGATGACCAGCTCTGTTCTTCTTGGCATTTTGCCATCTCCTTACAGCACTACGCTTATCCACCCAAGCCTTCTCCACCTCGAAACTCCACCACGGTGGCTGCTCCCAGCTTTTTTTCCTGCCCTGAAACGTTCTGCGCTTGTCACGTCTTATTTTACTCACCACATCTTGCCCTGTACTGTCATACTGGAACGTCTTTACCGTTAGCTTGTGCTGCCTGGTTCTGCCTTTCTCCACCAGTATGCTGCACGGGTGGTGGTCGCTGCCATGGTGTCCTAGGACACCCCATCTACACACTGTAGTGAGTGAAGGTGAAACTAGCGCCAGATCAATAGCACTGTCCTCATCGCCCGGACGGCTTGCTGTTCTGGTGACACAGCCACTGTTGATACAAACCAGGTCGATGGTTTCCAGTGCAGTCTCGAGCTCCTCCCCCTGTGTATTGGATGAAGTGTTTCCCCATGATCTGCCTTTAGCGTTGAAATCACCACAGAAAATAATATTTCTCTCGTAGCCTAATATGCCACTTAAGCACTGCCACTTCTGGGCGTCCACACTGGCATTGCGGGCATAAACATTAACCACCACGAATGGTATACTGGAATGAACTCTCAACGCCTGTATTTGTATATCGTCACTGTCCCAACTGGACATGTCTAGCTCTGACGCCACCATGCTGTCGCGAACGAGAATCGCCATTCCCAGATGTCGTCTGTTGTAGAAACATTTGAAGCCGGCAATCTGGAGTAGCTGATCGCCCAGTCTCGTCTCCTGGAGTGCTACAATGTCGTTCCTGTAAACTAGGGTTTCTAAAATAGAGCCCCGTTGTTTTACACTGGCACAGTTCCAATATAGAATACGGATATTCCTGAGTCCTAGACGGTGACACTTGAGTCTAAAACGCCTCAAACCTCCACGCTTACCTTGCTTCTTTTTCCCTGCGCGGCTACCCCGCCGCTTCGGTATGTTGACTGCAGACCGCACGAAGAACACACGTTGTTCCGCCATGTTGAAAAAACGTAAACACAGACTTTGAAAACCACACACGCTGCTGAAAATTCACTCAAGGATGGCTTCGCTCGATGCACGAACTCCGTAGCACCCGCGCAGATCTTGAGTAGAAACTCCTAGTTTTACATCCTGGCACACCAATTAAACGCAAGAGATGAATAAATCCATCCCCTACGCGAAAAAGTTAACGAACACAAAACAACACGACCGTCCGTCGCCATCTTGAAACCGGACATGAAAAAATACTTAGTCTAGTTTAGATGTAATTAGATTTAGATTAGAGTTAAATACTTAGTATTATTTTATTGCAGTTGCTTATTCATGTAAAGTAAATGATAACAAATTAACTGAGTATAACTACTTTTTGTTATTAGAAGTGTGCAATCTAATGATTGATGAAATCCACATCCTAAGTGAATGATAGATTTTATGGTATAAAAGTATACTTCCTTTTGTTTAAATGATACAATCGTTTTTCTAATTAATAGTAATAATCGTTTCTCCTTCAACAAATTACGAAAATCTTAAAATAATTACATTTATAATTTCAGTAGATGTCATGATAGATAATTAACTAATTAGATAGGAAACAGAAACATTTTTAAATATAAGTGAAATAAGAAAGCGTACAGCGTAACCATTCATTTATGCGTAATTACAGTTCTTTAATTTATAACGTCTATTTGACGGAAATTACACAAACTTAGTTTAAGAATTTTTGTTCCAATTACGATTGCCTAGCGCAATCAAACAGTCATGTACATAAAGTATCCCAATTATAAGGTTAACTTAAAAATGCCTATATATTTTTTTTAATGATGATGATAAACATTTTTAATAATGCATAGTGTGAATGGCTGAGTTAAAAGCGTATAAAAGAAGGCATAAATGGATTAAAAGTAGACATGTAAATATTGGTGCACTTTTCTGCACATATGCTTTATCGTAATATTTTGTCTGCGTCTTTTTGCAACACATGTGAGCGTTCATTGTTTTTATGCGTGTCGACACTAGAGTTACATCATAGCTATGGTTATGACGTCCAGAATCACAGTTCGGTAACCCATCTAAAAAATTTGGCATAAACTACATTTGTGAGATATAGTAACCTACCTGCTGACGGTAGATGAAAATAATTACACATATTATAAACATACACCCATGTTTGTAATTAACACACACATTATTAGACACAGAACACCTAAATTAAAAGTATACGAACATATAAATTGCAAACACCTATTACTAAGAAGGGGAGATTACACTGATACAAGGGACATAAAGGATTAATAAAGGTTATGACTCCACGAGTGAAAATCTGCAAACAAGGGGAAGCGAGATAGGTACAAATAAGTGAACACAGATCTTGAACAAAGATGTTGAGGTAACATTTTATGGAGGCCGTGGATATATATCCATGATTAGTCTCCGTTAAAAGAGACAAATTATTTCGGGGCACCATTTTTGGGGTGTATGAGAGGTTTTGCATTTTAATGGGCAACCATGAATATAAGACAATGATACCCTGGTCCGTTTAACAGCCTCCAGTAGTAAAATATAGGGGAGTATTTGACTCCTGGCAACATATCAATAGTAGTGAGCTGATGAGACACCAGTGGGTACATGAATCACAGTTGTACCCAATCAGACTTATTTATGCGTTATGTGTTAAGAATTCCCACAACTCACTGACAAATTAGTTCAGACTAATTTTATATAAACGACATTGTGTCACACAACTTAGAAGAAATTTGGTGACACAATATCCGGGGAGCTGTGGAGGATGTCAGAGTGTTGGGGAATAGAGACAGGACATGTAAAGGACAATGGACATAATAGAGACAGGGCATGGGCAGGGTTGCAGTGATGTCATTGACAGGACATCTACAGGACCACAGGGATATGATAGACAGGACATATGCAGGGACACAGAGATGTCAGAGACAGGACATAGACAGGACAAAACCCAGTTATAAAAGGGGACAGAAGTCTACGGGACTCTGTCCTGGATTGACCAAACAGCGTTACACTAAGGGACCCGACTCAACACGGGCGGACAGCAGTACGACGTGGCTGTTGAGATAGCACGGCTGTCACGAGAGACACGGGGTCCAGTACAACGTGGCCAACCGGCCAGAGTGAAGAGAGCTGATTGTGACTCGACGCTTGAGGGGAAGGACGCGTGTGTTTTCTAGAGCGAGTGTATAGACTTTGCGAGAGTGCTAGCTGGCGTTTGCCATGTTGAATATAGCGAGGATTTGAGTGCAGGGATTTCTGTGTGATTCAATCAATCATGTGCCATGCCGGAAATCGTGGGCGGTCATGACTCGCCATTTCACTCGATCACCAGTGTCGTGGATCAGCTCAGTGTTCCTGTCTCGTCCATGCCATGTGGCCAAGCCATCCAGGTATTTTCCTCTCGGTCTTCCTCTTGGTCTGTTCCCCTCGATCTTGCCAGTTGTCACTAAGTTCTCCAATCCATTTCTTCTCCTAACATGTCCAAAAAGTTTTGACTGTCTACGTCTAATTTCTCTAATCAGTTTACGATGTTCATTAGTCTCCTGTAGTACTTGGTCATTGGTTTTTCTGTCTGTCCATGGTATTCTTTGCATTTTCCTCAGAAACCACATTTCTGCAGCCATCAGATGCTTTTCAGCTTGACTGCTCATTGTCCAAGTTTCACATCCATACAAAAGAACAGGCTCTATGTATCCCCTCAACACTCTTTTTCTCGTTTCAATTGACATCTTTTTGTTGGTCAGAATGTTTTTTATCTTGCTAAAGGCTACTTTCGCCATGGCGATTCTTGTTCTAATCTCTTCAAGGCATCTCCCATCAGATGTTATGACTGTTCCAAGATAATTGTACCGATTCACTTATTGAAGAATATTTCCATTTACTTGTATATTACATTGTGGCACTTCCTCCTTCCTAGTGACGACCATAACCTGAGTCTTTTTACAATTTAATTCTAACCCCATTTGCTCACTGTGTACATCAACCGCATCTACTAATTGTTGCAGGTCCTGCGCATTGTCTGCAATTAATACTGTATCATCTGCATATCTAATGTTATTGATGTTTCGTCCTCCAATGCTGATTCCATTTATATCCTCTACATTTCTGAAAATATTTTCACTGTATAGTGAAAAAAGATCTGGAGACATCACACATCCCTGCCTAACACCTCTCTTAATTGGCTGATACTGTCCCACTTCATTATCAATCCTTATTGCAGCTTGTTGTTTCCAATATATGTTTTTTATAAGTCTAATGTCTTTCCCATCAATTTGTAGATCTGCAAGCATATTCACCATGTTGACAAGTCTAACTCTATCAAAAGCCTTTGTATAGTCAATAAAGCAAAGATGTATATCCTTGTTTACTTCTATAGCACGTTCAATAACTGTTCGCAGCATATACACAGCATTTACTGTACCCTTTCCTTCTACAAACCCGCATTGTTCTTCCCCTATTTCAGGTTGTATCTTCTTCCTCACTCTTTGCATGATAATTCTTAGCAAAATCTTTGTGATGTGACTCATTATACTAATTGTTCTATGTTGATCACATTCCAAGGTTCCTGATTTCTTTGGGATTGCAATAAATATAGAGTTACATAATTCAGGTGTGATTGCTTGAGTGCTATTGTTACTTGTTAGGCAGTACTGATGTATATATTGATAATATGTTCCAGTAACTGCCCTATGTGCGTATCTTGACGATACTCAGGTTCTCCTGAATAAATATTTACTACCAGGTGCAAGACTGATAGTTTTTGAATGCATGTAAAGGATCTAATAATACGTGTGTCCGAGTGAGACGTTGACATGATTTCAAGTTGTTATCATATTTAGTTATTTTTTTTTTACAGTTTTTACAGCCATTTGTGACTTACTTATTGAACTACCCTTGTAAAAGAACCGATTACTTGATATTCTTTTTCCCTCCATACTTTACAGCTCTGTACTCCTTCCCTTCTGAAATTCATTTTATAACATAAGTAGAACCGCAAATAATGTTTTATGTAGACGTCTAGACGTGTTCTAGTATGTGTTATCAAACTTAGCTTCTATTTTTAATTATACTGTGTGTAACGGGGGGGGGGGTCGGTGGGAATTTATAGGGAGGAAATACGAAAAGGGGAGGAGGGGGTGAATGAGGTTCTGAAAATATCGTGAAGTGGTGCACGGGCCACTGGTTGAGAACCACTGGTCTAGCTGTACTGTCCTCAGGCTTTCTCAGTGTGTGTCTTATCCAGCATCCTTTCCTGACCTTTTGGATCACTTGAATTTGTTTACTGATCACCCTGAGCTCCACATTGGTGATTTTGTCATACCATTTGATTCCCTTGTTCCCACTATTCAAGATAACTAGATTGACTGCACCCATGCATAACACATTTATGATATAACTAGATCCACTGCAAGAATAGATAAACTGTGATGATATCTCATACATTATCTGAAGGAATCCTTTTCGCGCCTTATGGCTAGTGTTTCTATACGTCTGGCAAAAAGAGTACATGTCCTCCTTTTCAGCCTAATATTCTCCGCCAGGCAGGCAAAGCTAAAATCCTTTTAAAAGTCTAGCTATTCTTATATTTTATGTTATAATATTTTATGTATTGTTGTTACTCTACCGTATGTTTACGGTACCATTGTTATCATTGGTACCATTCTACCATTGTTTCTATGTATCTCTGCGAAGTAGTCGATTATAGTAATTCTAACAATTATCTGTATCATGCTCATTACTCTTTTTGATATTTACTTTTACCTCTTTATTAAAACCCATTGCTTAATACTATGTATTTAATTGTCCCATTTATACCAAATGTGAAACACCAATTATTTGTATAAACTGAATCTAACTGTTGCTCTATTCGGCAACACTGCAACACTAACAATATAGTTCTATACTGTAGTCTCTATGGTCAAAATGTTAATGTTATTTCCGGTAGCAAAGACGCAAATTACAATTCAAATGAAACATTCAATATGTCCTCCTTTGTCCTCTTTGTTTGTCTTATTATGTCCTCCTTTTGGTGCCCACGTATTTGGCAACCCTACTTAAGGCACATTGAGCCTATGGTGCAAGACCCATATTTGTAGATCAATCAGCTCAAAGTGGGTGATGTGGTTGGTGTCTCACCAAAATTTGAGTTGAGTCAAGAACTAGTATACAGCACTTAGAACATTTCCATACATGCTCCATCCTCATCTTCAACAGCCTGTGAAGAGTCCTAATATGACTAATACCAAATGCAGTCTCAGTGCGTCTGCGTGGCCTTTATATTAACCACTAACATTAATGAATCTATAGGTATAATTCTGTCTCTTTTCTGGGAACATTTATAAGTGGATTGTCTCCCTCAGCATTAATAAACCCACTAGCTGTGTCTCCCTGGAAAATGCTGTTATATATCAGCAATTTTGTAGCACGAATAACTGTCCCCATATCACATTGGTTGTGTATATGCTTTGGATAATGGTCTCATGCTCCTTCAATCCAGTAGGACAAATAATTCCAAATTCTAGTGAGTTTAAGCTTGTTAAATCAACAAAAGAGGAAGAGGAAGGTCAAAGAGAAGATGGGTGCAGGATGTGGCGGATGATCTCCAGATGGGTGTATCGGACACGGGCCATCTTGCTTATGATAAAGACGTTTTACGGAAGGTTGTTATGGGAGCGATGTTCTGCAAAGGACATGCTACTGAATGAATGAATTCTCTTCTTCGTGTGTTTTACGTCTCCTGATATTATGTTTGCGTTGTGGGTTCTAGACAAGAGACTGTCTAGCTCAGTGGTTCTCATTTCCCTAGTTGCTTAGAGCATATTTGAAAGAACATAATACAGTGGAGTCTGGATAAGTAGAAGTTACAGGGGCCGAAGGAATTTGTTCTACTTATCCAGACTGCACAAATTTACACTAATACCACGCAGTAGAATTGAGTAAAATGATTGTACCACTTAGGAAATACAGTTAGTGAACAAATAAATAGCAATACAGTATCAGACATGTTTAATTATGTTAGAAAACGGAACATTAAAGTCATATTAAAATTTCCAATTTAATTAAAGTATTGAGTTGAGTTGAGTTAAGAACCGACATCACTGCACTCAGGACAATCCCATACATGCTCCCTCCCCTCGTTCAACAGCCAGCGAAGAATCATACTACTAATCGTTCCCACCGCTATCTGATTAAAAGTTCTCCTGGTCTTCCCTCTCAGTTTTGAGATTCTTCCAGAACCCCTGCGGATCCCCCGCAATCTCATTCTTTCTACATGTGGGTTCTTAATCTGTTCCTCCGCCTTCTCCACCTGGTCCCACAAGCGCACGACCACCTCCCCCTTGTCCATAGGTAAAATACCACCAAGAGGTGCCCTCCCAGCTAGCCTATCAGCCTCTTCATTAGATCACGAAAGAAATGTTATTTTCTGTGGCGATTTCAACGCTAAAGGCAGATCATGGGGAAACATTTCCTCCAACACACAGGGGGAGGAGCTCGAGACTGCACTTGAAACTATTGACCTGGATTATCAACAGTGGCTGTGTCACCAGGAAAGCAAGCCGTCCAGGCGATGAGGACAGTGCTATTGATCTGGCGCTAGTTTCACCTTCACTCACTACAGTGTGTAGATGGGGTGTCCAGTTGGGACAGTGACGATTCCTTTCTCTACCTTGTTAAGCATACTCTTTGAATCCGTAATGAATAAAACGTGTGTTGCAGTAGTCTCCTCTAGCAACCGGAATGCCGCTGTTACTGCCTCCACCTCCATTCTCATGCTGGAGAACGTAGTCTCATATGTCAGACTCTCCTTTTTCAAGACTCGCCCATTAGCCTTTGCAATAAAGCCCCAGCCTCTACGTCCGTTTCTCACCACTGATCCATCGGTGTAGATAACTATGTCACCTTGATGTGTGTTGCTCTGGATAAGCTGTTGCACTTCAAACTCACTGCGGCCCGCTGCCCATTCTCTGCACTCACGACCCAGTGTTATTATTACATTGTGCCAGTCCGTCATGTCTTCCGGATCTTCCACCTACTCTCTTTCACGATTGATGGTTTCTAGATCACACACCTGACTGATTTCCGGTTTCAAGATGGCGACGGACGGTCGGGTTGTTTTGTGATCGTTACCTTTTTCGCGTAGGAGATGGATTTATTCATCTCTTGCCTGTAATTTGTGTGCCAGGATGTAAAACCAGGAGTTTCTACTCAAGATCTGCGCAGATGCTACGGAGTTTCGTGCATCGAGCGAAGCAATCCATGAGTGAATTTTTCGCAGCGTGTGTGGTTTCTGTTGTTTTCGGTTTTTCAACAAGGCGGAACAACGTGTGTTCTCCGAGCGGTCAGCAGTCAACCTAACGAGGCAGCGTGGGTGCCGGCAGGCAGAAAGCGACAAGGTAAGCGTTGTGGTTTAAGACGTTTTAGACTCAAGTGTCACCGTCTAGGACTCAGGAATATCCGTATTCTTTATTGGAACTACGCAAGCGTAAAACAACGGGGCTCTATTTTAGAAACCCTGGTTTACAGGAACGACATTATAGCGTTCCAGGAGAAGAGACTGGGCGATCAGCTACTCCGAATTGCCGGCTTTAAATGTTTCTACAACAGACGACATCTGGGAATGGCGATTCTCGTTCGTGACAGCATGGTGGCGTTAGAGCTAGACATGTCCAGTTGGGACAGTGACGATATACAAATACAGTCGTTAAGAGTTCAATCCAGTATACCATTCGTGTGGTTAATGTTTATGAACGCAACGCGAGTATGGATTCCCAGAAGTGGCAGTGCTTAAGTGACATATTAGATCACGAAAGAAATGTTATTTTCTGTGGCGATTTCAACGCTAAAGGCAGATTATGGAGAAACATTTCCTCCAACACACAGGGGGAGGAGCTCGAGACTGCACTTGAAACCATTGACCTGGATTTATCAACAGTGGCTGTGTCACCAGGACAGCAAGCCGTCCATGCGATGAGGACAGTGCTATTGATCTGGCGCTGGTTTCACTTTCACTCAATACAGTGTGTAGATGGGGTGTCCTAGGACACCACGGCAGCGACCACCACTCCTGCAGCATATTGGTGGAGAAAGGCAGAACCATGCAGCACAAGCTAGAGGTAACGACTTTCCAGTATAACAGTACAGGGCAAAATGTAATGAGTAAAATAAGACGTGACAAGCACAGAAAGCTTCAGGGCAGGAAAAAAAGCTGGGAGCATCCACCTTGGTAGAATTTCGAGGTGGAGAAGGCTTGGGTGGATAAGCCTAGTGCTGTAAGGAGATGGCAAAATGCCAAGAAGAACAGAGCTTCTCATCCTAGTCCCTGCATGCACTTAGAAAGATAGATGCACACAAAAGTAAGCTATTTAAAAAAACTGGTCAAGGTGGTTAAAAGCGAAAAATGGGCAGAGGTGTGTCAAAGAGTAAGCACAGACAAGTCACTGAAATTGTTCTGGCGACTACATAAAGGCATGAGTGGTCCTTGGCACCTTTCCGTCTTGAAAGATGATAGTTTGGTACATTGTGCTTCAAAAAGGCTTAATAACTACGACCCATGGCGGTGGCAAGTGTGGCTGGTAAGGCCAATTCTTGCTGCAAATGTTAGCCCACAGTAGATGCATGTGAAAACACGGTCATTTCCACCATTTTGCACCATCTTACGTCTCTCACGCTCTGTGTGTGCTTTATCTGCAATCATTTTCTCCTTTGTCTTTATTCCATTTCTGATAGTTGCCCTCCATGCAACACGTTCAGCGGCGACTTGCTTCCAGTGTGCATTATCAATGCCTGTATCAATCATGTCCCGCTTACACACATCTTTGTATCGTAGTAGAGGCCGACCCTGAGATCTCCTACCCGTCTGTAATTCACCAAAAAAAGATGTCCTTTGGTATTCTACCATCATCCATCCTCCTAACATGTCCTCCATGCAACACGTTCAGCGGCGACTTGCTTCCAGTGTGCATTACCAATGCCTGTATCAATCATGTCCCGCTTACACACATCTTTGTATCGTAGTAGAGGCCGACCCTGAGATCTCCTACCCGTCTGTAATTCACCAAAAAAGATGTCCTTTGGTATTCTACCATCATCCATCCTCCTAACATGTCCTATCCATCTAAGTCTACGAAGACTGAGCATGGAATACACCGTCACACAACCTGATCTTTCCAATATTTCAGTATTCGTGATTTTGTCTTGCCACTTAATACTAAGTATTCTTCGCAGACACCGCATATGAAAGCTGTTTAAACGTTTCTCTTAGCGTGAGTAAGTTGTCCAGGTTTCATAGCCATAAAGAAGAGTACTAAGGACACAGGCTTGGTAGACGAGGACTTTTGTTTTGGCAGTAAGCTTCCTGTTCTCCCAGACTCTTTTTGCTAACATGTTCATTGTTGTTGCTGCCTTGCCAATCCTGATGTTGATTTCCTGATCGAGGGATAATTTGCTATTTACCTCTGTTCCTAGATATGTAAAATGGTCTACTTATCTCCAGTTCGGCGTCGTCAATAAAGAATGATAGTACACCATGTGCACCTTGTGACATAATCTGTGTCTTCTTTTTGTTAGTTGTTAAACCAAATTCAGAACAAGCATTGGAGAATGCAGATAGTAGATGTTGTAATTCTTCCTCAGAGTGGGTCGTAATCGCAGCAGCATCCGCAACAAGCAAATCTCTGATTAGTACGCTCCTAATTTTGGTCTTGGCCTTCACTCTCTGAGCATTATAGAGGCCACCATCTGAGCGTGAGTGAATGTATATACCCTCATCCTGATCACGAAAGGCATATTTCAGTAGAAGTGAAAAGTATATCTCAAAGAGGGTGGTGGCTAGTACACAACCTTGCTTAACTCCACTCTTGATTTCAAACTCTTCTGAAGTTGAGCCATCAAACTTGATTATACCCTTCATGCCTGTGTGGAACGATTCCACAATGGACATAAGAGTTGGTGGGCAGCCAATCTTCTTTAGTGCTTTGAACAGACCCTCACGACTGACCAAATCGAATGCCTTCTTGAGGTCGATGAAGGCAATAAACAGTGGCTGATTTTGTTCCCGGCATTTTTCTTGCATCTGTCGCAATGAGAATATCATATCAATGGTAAACCGGTTCTGACGGAAGCCGCACTGTGATTCGGGGTAGACTTGATTTCCCAGGACTTGAAGTCTGCGCAGAACAATTCTGGCAAATACTTTTCCAACAATACACAGAAGTGAGATACCCCTAGAGTTGTTACAGTCGCTCCGATCGCCCTTGTTCTTGTACAGCGTTATGATGTTTGAATCTTTGAAATCCTGTGGGACTTGTCCTTCTCGCCAACATAGCTCTATACGCTGGTGGATCTGTAGAGTGGGTGTGTCTTGCCCACTCCTTATTACCTCTATTGGAATCCCATCCTTACCTGGAGCCTTGTCAGATGCAGATGCAAGCTCATTTATAGCACACTTAACTTCTGTTATGGTGGGAAGTGTGTCCAGGTGGTGAAGAGTTGGCAGGGCCTCTATGGCGTTGAAGGCATCATCCGCTAGTTTGGTCTCACTTGAGTAAAGCTCTAAATAGTGCTCTACCCATCTATCCATCTGCTGTTTCTTATCAGTGATGATTTCTCCAGTCAAGGTTTTCAGCGGTGCACTTCTTTTGATCATGCGACGACAGACTTTCTTTATCCCTTCATACATGCTTCTGATGTTTCCCTTATCACTTGCGATTTGAATGGACTCACATAACGTGATCCAATAGTCATTTGCACACTGCCTGGCAGCCTTTTCATATCCTTCCTAGCTTGCTTCAGCTCACTCAGAGTGTTATGCGTTGGTCTTTCCTTGTTTCTTAAGAGAGCTATCTTCTTTTTATCAATCAAGGGCTGCAGTATCTGGCTGTTTGCCGCAAACCAGTCCTGCCTCTTATGATCCACAGTGCCGTAAACCCCTACCGCTGTTTTATAAATAGTTTCCTTAAGTTTACTCCATTTATCATTTACTATACAATTTTCTGATGTATCAGTGAAAGCGTCTTCAAGTTGCTGTTGAAATTCAAAGCACTTTCCAGGATCGTGAGTGTTATTAATATTAATCCTGGGGTTAGATTTGTGTTTAGCTGTGTATTTTCTCTTTTGTCTCAGTCTAACCCTTGCAACAACCAAAGAATGATCTGTATCACAGTCAGCACTGTGGTAACTTCGAGTTAATGATGTATGGTTCAGATGTTGTCTCCGTGTGATAATGAAGTCCAGCTGATGCCAATGGCCGGATCTTGGATGTTTCCATGTGACCTTATGCAACTCTTTTGTTTTAAAAAAGGAGTTTGTAATACATAGGTCATTTCTAGTGCAATGCCCCAGCAGCCTTTGCCCATTATCATTCATGCCACCGATGTTGTATTTTCCAAGGCACACTGGCCATGAACTCGAGTCCTTGCCCACACGAGCATTGAAATCACCGAGCATATAAATGTAGTCGGATTTTGGAACTGCTTTGATCACAGAGTCTAGCCGCTCACAGAACGTATCCTTCACATCATCAGAGGAAGCGAGTGTCGGTGCATATGCAATGATAATGGTGGCAAATCCACAAGAGGTTGCCAATCTCAGGGAAAATAATCTTTCATTACCTCCAGCTGGGATATCAATCATTCCCAGTAGCGAATTCTTCACTGCAAAGCCCACACCATGTTGCCTTTTTTTCTGCCTGCCCTCTACCCTTCCAAAAAAAAGGTGTAATTGTTTTCCCTGAGTGACCCTTCCTCAGCGAGGCGAGTCTCCTGCAGGCCAGCAATATCAATGTTAAGACGATTTAGTTCAGCATCAATCACAGCCGTTTTTCTCACATCGTCAATATTTGTCAAGTCAGTGGAAAATCCTGGACACATGGTTCTTACGTTCCAGATTGCAAGCCTTAGCTTGAGGTTTCTATTATTCTTTTTATTAGTACCTGGTGCATTGGTTTTACAGCCTGCGATTCAGATTTTGTCCTAGCCCCAAGCACTCATTGAAGCAGGCAGGCTGTGGCGGATCAGCACCCAATTGGCTGGGGGATGCCCTGCTTGAGGCGGGCGGTAGCTGATCAGTGACACTTGTAGGTGTCTCCCACCGTCAGAGGCAACGCGTGGCGCCCCATGTCTACGCCAACTGACAAGGACTTATATCCCGTAACAGTTGCCTCTCGCTTTGATTCCGAGACCGGTTAAGACCAGGGATGGAGTTATTGCCTCTCCATAGCACAACGCCTGGGCTAAAATAAAGAAACCATGTGTTGCCCATGCAGCATGATCCCTCTCTCGGCCTGCCTAGTTTACTCCAGAGGAAAGTTGACACCTATACATCTGGAACAAGACAAGCTGCAGAAGCTGCCGGATCAGCAAAGCAATGCTCTAACTGTCCGCCTGTCGGAGCTTCGATCCTAGACCAACTGCCAACCAAGGCTTAGGGCCTGGTCTGCCCTGCCATTACTATTTTGTCTTTGGGTTGCATTTCCTCGCACCAGGATAAGACTTGTACCCTCCCAATTGCGCTCTTCCGCCCGAATCCGTTGGCACAATGTGGGGTGTCGGGTTTGGTAAGTGCCGCTCAACATTCTGCGCTGACAGAAAGCAGGTAGTACCGTCTACTGTCATACGGTAGCTCAGTCATATCTGACTAAGACCTGACACAAAATGAGTGGTGTAGTCAAGAATAAAAGCATTTCTGACTTCCAAGGTGCTGACCTCATCTGGCAGAGGACTGACGAGGACAAGGGCAAAGCCCTCTTTGAACGCTGTCTAGAGCAGAGCAGCCAGACAGACATGGGAGGCCGAAATCTGGCCAAGGAGGTCACCTCAGACAGGTGCAAGGCTCAGAACATTTCGGATGAAGACACAGTGACAGTGAAAGAAATCAAGGCTGTGCTTCGACGATCAAAAACCAGCGCTCCAGGGCCTGATGGCATAAGATACGACATCAATAGGCGTACCGACAACGAGCTAGGGAAACTAGCAGACATGTACAACAACAGTATAGGGAGTGCTAGCATCAAGGAGGAGTGGTTACGCAGCTATCTGATTCCCTTGCCGAAGCCTGACAAATACCACACAAAAATTCAGGGATATCGAATTATAACCATGCAGAATACAATAGGTAAGCTGCTGGAGAAGGTAATTGCCAGGAAAATATCAAACCAGCTGGAGAGGCAAGGTGTTTTCCCACCTACCCTGGGTGGGTACCGTACAAAAAGAGAAACCTTGACCAATGCAGCAGTTTTTGACCATGATGCCAATGAAGGTTTCCACTCAGTCATTGAAACCTTTGCTGCAGCGATTGATCTTGAGGACGCGTACAACAGAGTACCATTGGATGTTGTAATGCTTCAGCTTCTTGAACTTAAGGTAAGTCAATTTCTCCTTAGTTGGATCGCTGCAGCCCTCTTCCAACGGAAAGTAGTTTTTAGATGTGACAGTTGGACTTCGGAACAACAACAATATATCCTGGCCTACCACAGGGATCACCATTACCTACGGTACTGTTCAACGCCTACACAGTGAGAATCACAAGTGAGCAGATCACTGGACCTGGCAGGACATTGTCATATGCCGATGATGTTTTAGTGTATCTTCAGGGTAAGGATAGAGAGGAAGTTGCTGTGGAACTACAAACCGAACTCAATCGCATAAGTACTTGGTGTGATGAAGCTGGGGCAAAAGTCAACCCAACAAAGGCATCAGTGACTTGGTTCTCGTTGAATAATCATATTGTCAACACTCCAACATCAACTGTAAAGCTGTGTTCAGAGACGGTGGAAAGAACGCAGGCAATGAATTACCTGGGAATACGGTTTGATCGAAGCCTTGCTTATAATGTGCACATAGACCAGGTGATATCAAAGACCAATCGGGGTTTGGCTGCGATGCGGGTGATGGCGGCAGCAAACTGTGAGCAGCGCCATCTATGTCTTCTGTACGAGGGCTGGTCATGTCTGTTTATGAGTATGCAAATGGCAATCCTGACTCTCAGCCATAAGCAGATAGAAAGGATGGAAAGGATACAGAATGAAGCTATGCGCATTATTCTTGGATGTACAAGAGATACAGCATGCAGGGCGATGCACTACCTTCTTGATTTTCCAACCATTGAAGAGAGAATACAAGTTTGCAGAGCACGCGCCTACCTCAGAGTTAACGCAAAAACACAACATCCACTGCATAGTGAAATTATGAAGGTAAAGGGCAGCAGGTTAAAAAGAGGACGGTCGTGGATGGGTCAAAAAGAACACATTCTTCAACAGTTGTGTTCACTTGAGGACTTAGAACCTGGCGAGGAGTGGGTACAAGTGCCATCAGATTTCTGCACATCCTTTTCAGTTTGCATCCAACTAGATAGAAAATGCAGACAAGAAAATCCGGCTGCTGTGGAGGCTGAAGTACAAGCATTGACTTTCGAGAATTCGCTAGACGGTTGTGCATCATTCATGGCCACTTGCGACATGTATTGCAGGTTATTTGGATGCTATTATTATTTGCTTTACTTATATGTTACTGTAGAACACGGGCGCGAAGTTCCTTAATCATCTCTTACGTCATGCATGGCAGGCTCATCTTCAACAAGTGAAATGCCAGCTGGCAAGGGTTAGGCGTTATATCTACCCTATTCTGTTCTACGATTCTGAGACTAATACTAAGTCTAACAGATCTCGGTCTTTGGTGTTCTGGGTCAACTCTGCTGATGATATTCGTCCATGCCACCGTCTCAGTCCATCCAGGATCATTTCTCTTGGTCGGCGTCCGCCTCTCTTCCCCTTGATCGTCACAGTTCTCACGAAGTTATCCAATGCCTTTCTTCTCATCACATGACTAAAGAAAGCTGTTTGTCTGTTTCTTATGTTTATATATAAAGGTAATTTCATCAGCCTCTTTCAGGCAATCGCCGTTAGATACTCTGGCAGTCCAAGGAATTCGCAACACTCATCTCAGGAACCAAATCTCTTTTGCTTCCAAGTTCTTCCTAATGTGCTCATTTACATTCCAAGCTTCACTGCCATACAGCAAAACTGGTTCTATATTGCATTTAAGCACTATCTTTCTTACATTCCGTGATAGTGGGTGATTGAATAAAATACATTTCATTTCCCAAAATGCGGCTTTTCCTTACCATATTGTGTTCTTAATCTCTGTAGTACACATTCCGTCTGATGTTATTAATGCCCCTAGGTACGAAGGGAAGTCAATAAGAAAGTCACAGATGGCTGTAGAAAAATAACCAAATATGATAACAACTTGAAACCAGTTTAGTTGTATAAATACATGGCATAGATACAATGGACGAAGCTACGTGGGATAGCAAAAGGTATGCGCCAGTGGGATGAGTTGGGTGAGGGCAATGCCACAGTGGTGGGGAACATACAAAAGAAAAACAGGCAAGACGCGTAATAATGACAGTGTCGATTGCCCACTTATTGAATATTCACAATATTGGCAGTAGAAGGAAGGAAGACAGTTGAAGGACAGAATAAAGTATAAGGAAGGAAAACAGAAGAAGGAATGAAGGAAGAAGAAGGAAAGAAAGTAGAAGACATAATTTAGAAAGCAAGAAAAGGAAAGAAGCAGGAAGAAAGAAAGAAAAAAGAAAGACGCGGGAAAAGAAGCGGAAAGACAAAATAATAAGAAAAGAATAAAAAGAGACAGAAAGTTAAAGGGAGGAAGAAAGAATAAAGGGAAGAAACAATGATGAAGGAGGCAAGATGCAACAAGTAAGGAAAGAAGCAATAAGAGGGAAGGAAGAAGAAGAAAACGATCGGGAAGAAGGGGCGAACAACGACATAGGAGTGCAGAAAGAAGGAAATAAGAAAATTAAAGAAATAAATTATCAGAAAGAAAGACGAAAGAAGAAGGCAAGCATAAAGAAGAGGACACGAATAATGATGAAAGAATGCAGAAAGATGAAGAAGCGAAGTAAAGGAATAGGAACCAAGAAAGAAGAAAGAAAGGAGAAGGAAGAAACAAAATGGAAAGAATTAAGAAGAAGGAAAACAGAAAAAAGAAAGAAGAAGGAATTAAGAGGAAAAATGAAAGAATAAACGATTAGAAAAGGAGAACAAAGGCAGAAAGAAGAAAAAGTAATAGAGGAATATGAGTCGAAAAATAAGAAGGAAACGAAGCTAGAAGAAGAAGAAAAAGATGTGGATTAAAGGGCGGGGAGAAATGTTAGAATTTGCGGAAAAGCAGTGATTAATTCGTTTGCCTGTCATTCAGTTTTCCAGAGTGATTGTGCATTTTCTCATGTGGATAAATCTGAAGTAGAATCTACTGTGCTTGTGTTCAGAAATGGAATTATCTTCGATAGTAAAAATACGTGGGGATTTCATTACTACATATTATTTGTCTCGTGGTCTAGTTTTAGGCAGAGGAATGAGTGGAGAAGTTGTTCTAGCCACCTCACTTCTTTGTGCTAAACATAAGAGAGCCGTGAAGTTATTCTCATTGCTGACTGCTGATGGAGGGATTAGAAACAAGGCGTTGTTTTTAAAAGAGTTCGCCGTTTTAGAAGGACTGTCTCATCCACACGTCATCAAACATACCATATCGGTCATGTGTCCTGAATACTTGGCCATCTGTACTCACTACTGTCCTAATGGAACCTTGACATCCAAGCTGAAAACCATGACCTCGGAGTTGTGTGTCAAGTACTTCACCCATATGGCATGTGTTGTGCGTTATCTCAATGATAAAAAGAAAATAGTACACAGCGATATCAAGCCTGACAATATTTTCATCAACGCCAACAACGATGCAGTACTTGGAGATTTTTGATTATCATTTTTCATTTCTCAAGGCTCCACTGTGGTTCCTACAAGATACATTGGTGGCACCAGGCGTTACCTTGCTCCAGAAATATCGCGCTTCACATTAGTTGACCCTTACAAGCTAGACATCTACTCCCTGGGCGTGGTTCTCTGGTGCATGATGTTCAAGACACGGCCAAAATCAGACAAAGTGTACGAGTGTCTGAAAGATCCCGATATGATGTTAGGTGTTCCTGAACCTCAACGATGGTGCTTGACTAATTATTACAACATGATCCAGACACAAGACTTTCGGCGGCTTCAATACTGACCAATATGCACAGGTGTGACATCCACAGGGACCTCATTGACAGTCTGTAAGTATGAACTTTTTTGGCATGTTTTTAATTTAATTTCTAATTTTAATATTTACTAACTAAATTAACCCTACTTAATAATCGTCAGCCTGTGCTTGTCAGTTTTGTTAATACTAACCTAACTTTGTTCGCTTTCTATTTCACGATTCTATTTGATTTTTGTTAAATATGCTAAACCTTTGTTAAATATGCTAGGCTGGACAATATATTGAGGCAATGTTTAGACACAGATGGATAACAGACACACACATTACAGAAATATTTATATTGAGATGCTCAAGAAATGTTGAGTAAATCTAAATTCCAGCTTTTATTCGCTCATAAAATACTAGAATATATTCATGAAACGTAAATGTTAAAATATTTCTTGTTCGGTAGTTAACTTAGTATTGACTTAGTATTGTAAAGGTTATTAATTTATTTTATTGAATAATGCAATTCTATATTTCAGAGTAGGTTAGGTCAAACAACTAAGTGTAGTATTTCCCTTATTAAAACATACTTCATACTAACACATTTCTACGATAATCACTTCACAGATGTATATATTAACATGAACTTGCCCACTAACATTACAATTTGTGCATTCCGACATAGCATTGTGATAACTTGTATGGTGTGGATACAGCGAAAACAACAGAAAGAGGCAGTCAATATTCCCAAGTCACGATATGGAAAGTCACACTACAGAAATTGCACATTATTACAATTGTTACACTAACTCGTGCATTTCTTGGGCTGATGTCAACATAGATGACATATTTTTCTAGAGATCGAAGGTTGTTGAAATAGATGAGCATCCACACATGATGACAAAGCAACAGAGGATGATGTGATGTGCAGTGCATGTTTTTAATGCTAGTACATTCTAGCTCCCAGGTAACGCCGACTTTGTATGGACAACAGGATTCATAACATAATTTCATAGATAGAGGCAATGTTTTGGTAATTCGTCATTTATTAAACAATGTAATGCAATAAATAGTTCTTTAAATCATCAACATTTGAAAAGAAATTGATTTGAATAATTACATAAATTATAGGTATAAATGAACACAGAACTGCAAAGTTAAGATAACTTCTTATATTAACACTTTCACTTTAGCCACTAAGCTTTATGTTGAAGGTTGACTAATCGTCAGTTACTACGAATGCTTTTTTACTGACCAATATTTAACATTTAATTACTAAACAAACCAAACGTGGCAATGACATCTAAAGACAGGCCTGAAAAGTTAGAAAAGCGTTGTGTACTAACACCATACCTTTAGCTACTTATATTTCTGTTACACGTTGACTAATTGTTAATACTAATACTGCATGTTTACTGACCAATCATTAACATTTAATTACTAACATAACCTAAAATGGCAATGCCATCTAAACCAGTATTGGTTTGAAATCTTTTTAATCAGGCCACATGGTATTTGTTGTTACATGTGACGGTCCCAAGCCCGTGAATACTGAGAGGGAAGAGATGTAACCAAATCTCGAATAATGTATATAAGCCTGGACACCAAAATACAATTGTTGGCTGTCAGGATAACGATGAAATGGGTATTTAGAAGTAAAGCAAGAAACTTATTGATGCCAATCATGTGCGTTTTGTACTGAGTCAAATAATCTCAGATGAACAGCCGCGACCAATTTTAATATGTTTGTGTCAACTCAGATGACAGTGACAAGAAGATCCGGCATCAGAAATGGTGAAATTAGAAGGCCAGTGAGTATAGTGTCAGAAGATTTGATGGTTCGAAGTCAATGTCCTGAGATGTTGAAGCAGATAGCTTTGCGTTGATTTTATTGGTATAAGGCGCTTGCTGATCAGCAAATAATGGCAAAATGCTGAATGTCAATTTGCCTTAAAAATACAAAGAAACAAATAGCTCTTTTTTACAGATGCAACGGCAGTTGTTTCAATAGTGAAGAGGAGAAACAATGAAAAACTAGCAAACATAATGATAGCAATATGTCGTCAATGCAAAACATCCAAAAGGAACGTAATACAGTAGATTCGATCACCTTTTATCATATCTTGAAATAAAGAAGCTAGCTGTTGTAGAGAACAAGGTGTGATGCACTACACTGGAAATAGACGCCAACAAACCTAAGAGCAATTATGCATCACATTATGTAGGTAACTTTTGTTTTACATCCAATTCGATTGCATTTATCACAAACATCATTACCTAATTACATCATAATCGCTCACATCAAAGTGAAATATGTGTGATCCTTTTTAGTCTTCGTCATCAACATTAGTACCTTCAAATCGTCCTTTCTCACTCACTTCACTCATCCTTGTCTTTCGTCCACGCAGACTTATTGTTCAGGTCTCATGGCTGTTGGGCTTTAACCATCCGCCAGACGCCTTTGTAATCCTAGAACACTCATATATTTGATGTTCTGCTGAAGAGATGTACCTTCCCACTAGAAAAACCTCTTCAGGTTAATCACACTATTCCCCCCCCCCCCCCGCCCCTCTATGGTCGATCATCACCATGTAGAAGAGAGAGTGTCTTTGTCGTTACATGTTTCCTTTCCCCGTCTAGAAGGTGATGGGTTATTTACGATGCCGTTCATTAACCCCTCCCTTACGTAAGGTAATGTAAATTGACCGACTCCTCTGCTCTTTTGGGAGCTGTATTATAATATGAATAAAATATTTAGGATTCCCTTAATTAGCCCTTCCCTTAAGAAGTTAATGTAGAATGAAAGGTTCCTCTGCTCCTACGGGAGTAATATTATTATAATATCCCCAGTCAAGCATTAGTTAAGAATAAAGTCCATAAGATGCCGATGCTCATTCAGGAGCTAGAAAATTATAATAGGTACAATACATCATTTGAAAAAAGTGACGTGATGAACTCCTATGCTTCGTCTGGAGCCTACAAAACTATACTAGGTATAGTGCAACACCACATAAATTTGAGGTAAAGAAAGTTCCCAATGTTTCTCAACGAACTTTCCCCATTCTAAAATCCACATAACAGCAAAGAAGTCTTGACAGAGCATCTACTCCTCAGGGAACGTCTTCTATATTATCAAGGTAAAAGTTTACCTATTATGTTTATATGCTAATTAAAGCGTATTTAATTACGGCTGCAGCAAAGCCCCAACAGTATGGTCTTGGCCAGGTCGATTGAAGCTGCTGATTGTTAAAGCTTTTACATTAATCAAGCTTGGAAACAGCTCAAACGCCCCAAAACAACCGGTCGTTTAACCCTCATTATTTATTCAAGAAATGGCCTTCTCACGTCAGGTACAGGGCGAGACTTTGTTGTTAACTCTCTCCGATTTACATTAACACAATGTGTAAGAAATTAGAAAGAACAAATAACTTATCTTACTAACACAACGTCTTTATCTATGAGATCTTTCAACTGTAGATGTTTTTTTTATACAGGAGACATGGAGATGCTGTCGCTACCAGGTCGAAACTTGAACTGAGGCCCAGAACGCAGTTTCCTAATTAGCACTACTCCTCGGTTCAGCGATTGTTCGAGACCCATGAGTTTTACGTTCGCCCTTTGAATAGAGTTCTATATCGCATACCGTAGTGAGTTCTATTACGCACTGTTAATTATACCTCTCCTATTCTATTAAAAGATAAAGGTTTTTATTTGAGAAAACTTGTCTAGCAAGAGAATTCTCCGCCGGGTTTCTCTCTCTATAAATATAAATGGTTTCCCCGGTACGGTAACCCGTCAAGAGGAGAGAATCACTGGTGGTTTCGCGACACAAATGACACTGCGGACATCTTGGGCATGAAGATGGACACATGACACTGTGGATACCTTGGGCATGAAGATGGACACATGAAACTGAGGATACCTTGGGCATGAAGATGGACACATGAAACTGAGGATACCTTGGGCATGAAGATGGACACATGAAACTGAGGATACCTTGGGCATGAAGATGGACACATGAAACTGAGGATACCTTGGGCATGAAGATGGACACATGAAACTGAGGATACCTTGGGCATAAAGATGGACACATGAAACTGAGGATACCTTGGGCATGAAGATGGACACATGAAACTGAGGATACCTTGGGCATGAAGATGGACACATGAAACTGAGGATACCTTGGGCATGAAGATGGACACATGAAACTGAGGATACCTTGGGCATGAAGATGGACACATGAAACTGAGGATACCTTGGGCATGAAGATGGACACATGAAACTGAGGATACCTTGGGCATAAAGATGAACACATGGAACTGCTGACACATTGGGCATGAAGATGGACAAATAATGACACTGAGGATACCTTGAGCATGAAGATGGACACAAGACACTGCAGACACCTTGGACATGAAGATGGACACATGACACTGCAGACACCTTGGACATGAAGATGGACACTTGAAACTGCAGACATCTTGGACATGAAGATGGACACTGGGAACTGCAGACATCTTGGACATGAAGATGGACACATGACACTGCAGACACCTTGGACATGAAGATGGACACTTGAAACTGCAGACATCTTGGACATGAAGATGGACACTTGAAACTGCAGACATCTTGGGCATGAAGATGGACACATGACACTGCAGACACCTTGGACATGAAGATGGATACTTGAAACTGCAGACATCTTGGGCATGAAGATGGACACTTGAAACTGCAGACATCTTGGGCATGAAGATGGACACTTGAAACTGCAGACATCTTGGACATGAAGATGGACACTTGAAACTGCAGACATCTTGGGCATGAAGATGGACACATGACACTGCAGACACCTTGGACATGAAGATGGATACTTGAAACTGCAGACATCTTGGGCATGAAGATGGACACTTGAAACTGCAAACATCTTGGGCATGAAGATGGACACTTGAAACTGCAGTCATCTTGGGCATGAAGATGGACACTTGACACTGTGCACTCCTTGGGCATGAAAATAGGCACGTGACACTGTGGATACTGTAACACGCGTAGTTTTATGCAAATTGGAAAGTTAACGGACTAGCTAGGAATGTTATTATACTGGTAGGGGTAACTGGGTCAGAAAAGTATACAGAATTGAGGCCAAGTAGGTTAATTACACATTTTCAACAAACGGGGATAGTCCCAGACTTGATGATAGTTTAGTCACGGACTCAGGATATAAATCGTCATGCTAATGGGAGGGGGGGGGGGGAGCCCGAAACATGGTGAGCTTGTCTAGATTTAAATTACCGGTGGAAAGGTAAAACGTGATTGGAAACTAATAGATTAAGGGAACATAGAAAGGTAATGGTGGTGGAATGCAGATTGAGGTTGAAAAGGGTTTAAATGGTGTGGTTCGTGGTAGGTCTGCGAAGAGGGGATAAAAAGATGTAGCTGGGAAAATTACGGGGAATTGAGTTTTTGAGCGAGGCAGTGGAGGTCTGAGCTCTGGGTATTGAGTCTTGGGCTGAAGTGTGTGAGACACCAGCCAAGCGAGTGGACTTTGTTGAGTGGTTATAGCCGGCTGTCTATGTGGATTAGTTGAAGGAGGCCTAGAGAAGGCAATGTTGTAGAGAAAAGTAATTCCTAACGATGATGGATTATGTATACTAAACTTCCTGAAATAATGTTCTGCGTGTCACTGTGTTCATCTATGATTAAACGAATTTGTGTGCGCAACATAAGTTTTCTCCAGTGACTCATAGCTGTTGGTTCAAGTAATGATGTGTGTCGCTATACCTGTGGCTGAGCCATCCTGCACTACTAAGTGATATTTGGAAATTATCGGGACCTTAGACAACGGCCAATCAGAATCTGTTACAGGGGATTGTGACAGATACCTTGGGCGTGAAGATGGACACGTGACACTGTGAAAACTATGTGCATGAAGATGGACACATGACACCATGGACACGCTGGGCGGGAAGATGGACACGTGACACTGTGGACATGCTTGGCGGGAAGATGGACACATGACACTGTGGACATCCTGGGCATGAAGATGGACACATGACACTGTGGACATGCTGGGCATGGAGATGGACACGTGACACTGTGGACACGCTGGGCGGGAAGATGGACACGTGACACTGTGGACATGCTGGGCGGGAAGATGGACACATGACACTGTGAAAACTATGTGCATGAAGATGGACACATGACACTGTGGACATGCTGGGCATGGAGATGGACACATGACACTGTGGACATGCTGGGCATGGAGATGGACACGTGACACTGTGGACACGCTGGGCATGGAGATGGACACATGACACTGGGGACATGCTGGGCATGGAGATGGACACATGACACTGGGGACATGCTGGGCATGGAGATGGACACATGACACTGTGGACATGCTGGGCATGGAGATGGACACGTGACACTGTGGACATGCTGGGCGGGAAGATGGACACGTGACACTGTGGACATGCTGGGCATGGAGATGGACACATGACACTGTGGACATGCTGGGCGGGAAGATGGACACGTGACACTGTGGACATGCTGGGAGGGAAGATGGACACGTGACACTGTGGACATGCTGGGCATGGAGATGGACACGTGACACTGTGGACACGCTGGGCGGGAAGATGGACACGTGACACTGTGGACATGCTGGGCGGGAAGATGGACACGTGACACTGTGAAAACTATGTGCATGAAGATGGACACATGACACTGTGGACATGCTGGGCATGGAGATGGACACATGACACTGGGGACATGCTGGGCATGGAGATGGACACATGACACCATGGACATGCTGGGCATGGAGATGGACACATGACACTGTGGACATGCTGGGCATGGAGATGGACACATGACACTGTGGACATGCTGGGCATGGAGATGGACACATGACACCATGGACATGCTGGGCATGGAGATGGACACATGACACTGTGGACATGCTGGGCATGGCGATGGACACATGACACTGTGGACATGCTGGGCATGGAGATGGACACATGACACTGTGGACATGCTGGGCATGAAGATGGACACATGACACTGTGGACATGCTGGGCATGGAGATGGACACATGACACTGTGGACATGCTGGGCATGGAGATGGACATATGACACTGTGGACATGCTGGGCATGAAGATGGACACATGACACTATGGACATCCTGGGCATGGAGATGGACACATGACACCATGGACATGCTGGGCATGGAGATGGACACGTGACACTGTGGACACGCTGGGCGGGAAGATGGACACGTGACACTGTGGACATGCTGGGCGGGAAGATGGACACGTGACACTGTGGACATGCTGGGCGGGAAGATGGACACGTGACACTGTGAAAACTATGTGCATGAAGATGGACACATGACACTGTGGACATGCTGGGCATGGAGATGGACACATGACACTGCGGACATGCTGGGCATGGAGATGGACACATGACACTGTGGACACGCTGGGCGGGAAGATGGACACGTGACACTGTGGACATGCTGGGCGGGAAGATGGACACGTGACACTGTGAAAACTATGTGCATGAAGATGGACACATGACACTGTGGACATGCTGGGCATGGAGATGGACACATGACACTGCGGACATGCTGGGCATGGAGATGGACACATGACACTGCGGACATGCTGGGCATGGAGATGGACACATGACACTGTGGACATGCTGGGCATGGAGATGGACACATGACACTGTGGACATGCTGGGCATGGAGATGGACACATGACACTGTGGACATGCTGGGCATGAAGATGGACACATGACACTGTGGACATGCTGGGCATGGAGATGGACACATGACACTGTGGACATGCTGGGCATGGAGATTGACACATGACACTGTGGACATGCTAGGTGTCACATGAAGTAATCATCATGTACCGTGCCGATAAGCGTGTGTGGTTATGGTTCGCAATTTCACACGATCACCAGCCATGGATCAGCTCTGTGTTCTTGTCTCGATTATGCCATGTGGCAAAGCAAAGCCACGCAGATATTTATATCTCTACCTTTCCGTTGCTCTTTTCCCATCGGTCTTGTTAGTTGTCACTAAGTTTTCCGGTTTACTTTTTCTCATAATGTGCCCAAAACATCTTGACTGTCAAGACCTACTTTCTCGAATCAGTTTATGGTTTTCATTTGTTTCTTGTTCATTCATCATGCGCCATGCGATAAACGTGGGCGGTCATGATTCGCCATCTTACTCGATCACCAGAGTTGTGGATCAGCTCAGTGTTCTTGTCTCGACCATGCCACATGGCGAAGCCATCCAGGTATTTAATTACCTGCCTTCCTCTTGTTCTCTTCCGCTCCATCTTGCCAGTTGTTACCAAATTCTCCAATTTATTTCTTCTCATAACGTGACCAAAAATGTTGAGTGTCTACGTCTAATTTCTCCAATCAATTTACGATTTTAATTTCTTTCTTGTAGGACTGTTCCTCTTGTACCTTGCGATGTCGAGGTGAAGTATAAACAGCGGGAGAGTGCCCGCTTATAGGCTTCATGTATCGATATTCCCATGGACTCTGTTATTCCCTGCGTCCATCATTTACGTGGTCACCCTCTTCCTCTGCTTCCCTCTGGTCTGTACATAATTGCTTGTTGTAGTATACTGTTAGTTGGTAATCTACTTGCATGGCCAAACTATTTGACATGCTGCCTTCTAATAAAATCTAGTGCAGCTATAACCCTCACTTTAGTCCTGATTTCTTCATTTCTGATCTGATCTCTTCTTGATACATTGAGTATTCTTCTCAGGAATCTCATTTCTGTTGGTGTGATTTTTCTTTTTTCTTTTTCTGTCATTGTCTTTTTATTGGTCGGTGTATTTTACACTACCACAAGAGTACCTTTGTCATTGTGATTCTTGTTCTAACCTTTACGAGGCACCTTCCATTAGACTGTTCCTATATAGCTGTACGGATTCACTTGTTTAAGGATTTTTTAAAAATTTAATTGCATGTTAGATTGTGGTACTTCTTCTTTCTTGGAGACGACCTTAATCTCTGTTTTCTTACAATTTAATTCTAACCTAGATATTCATTGTGTATGGTAACCACTTCTACTAAATATTACAGATCTTGTTCTTTGTATGTAATCAATCCAATGGTATCTACATATCTTATATTATTGATGTTATGTCATCAGATGGCATTACTCAATGTTTTTACTGTATTCAGAGACATGAATCCCTGTTGCACACTTCTCTTGTTAGGCTGATATTGACCTACGTCATTATCAGTGTTTATGGCAGCTTGTTACTTCCAATATATTACAATATACACGAAGTAAAAAACAATGTAAACACTCATAGCTAAAATTATATAGTGTCACATCACAAAACAAACATAGGTACTAGACACTCGTTGCTAAAACTCTGTAGTGTCACATCAGAGTAGATGTGACAGCAGAAATCAGACAGCAGAAGTAGATACCAGAGATCACAAGTAGATACCACACAACAGAAGTAGATACAAAAGAAACAAGTACGAGGCATGTCTAAATAAGGCAAGCAGATCAGAGATTACACATAGGTACCAGAGATCAAACGTAGACATCAAACAGCAGAAGTAGATACCAGAGATTCAATCAATCAAACATGTGCCATGCCGGAAAGCGTGGGCGGTCATGACTCGCCATTTCACTCGATCACCAGTGTCGTGGATCAGCTCAGTGTTCCTGTCTCGTTCATGCCATGTGGCAAAGCCATCCAGGTATTTTCCTCTCGGTCTTCCTCTTGGTCTGTTCCCTTCGATCTTGCCAGTTGTCACTGAGTTCTCCAAACAATTTCTTTCATAACATGTCCAAAACATGTTGACTGTTTACGTCTAATTTCTCTAATCAGTTTACGATGTTCATTTGTCTCCTGTAGTACTTGGTCATTGGTTTTTCTGTCTGTCCATGATATTCTTTGCATTTTCCTCAGAAACCACATTTCTGCAGCCATTAGATGCTTTTCAGCTCGACTGCTCATTGTCCAAGTTTCACATCCATACAAAAGAACAGGCTCTATGTATCCCCTCAACACTCTTTTTCTCGTTTCAATTGACATCTTTTTATTGGTCAGAATGTTTTTCATCTTGCTAAAGGCATTCCGGTACAATGGCGACAAAATGAAGCGTTACTTTTCGGAGGGACGCTATTTAGTGTTTTTCATTGGATTTCGTGTGATTTCCTATGGAGTCCCTGTGAATAGTGTTTCCCTGCGGATTATGTGATGTTATATTGTGTTCCTTTTATTGGAAGTTTTCAAAAGAAGCCACGGAAGGCGGGTGGTGGATGTAATTTTGAGGGCAGCCGACAGATATTTGTGGGTCATGGCCTCGAGTTACACGACGGCAGGCAGACGAACTCTTCTTGAGTCAATGGCTGCGGTCTCCGACCAGTAAGGTCACTGCCATAGAGGAAAGCAACGGCAAATTACCTCTTTAAAAGTGCCTAGTATATCATGATTCGCTTAAATACTGATCATCGCAAGACAAGGACAGGGACGTTAAAATTACCAGAGATTACATTTAACAAATAACTGAAATAAAAAAAAAAAAGGAAAACATCGAAATCACTCGTTAAAAAGAAGTTCCCATAGGAGATCACACACTGTCAGAGACACTGCTCCCATGTTATAATAGCAGACCTGGAAGTCTTCAACTGTTGTGTGCCTTCAGCTGGTTTGTTACCATTTGTTAGAGTTGATGTGAGTTGAGCTAAAAACCGACATCACTGTATTCAGGACATTCCCACATGCTCTCCGTCCCCTCGTTCAACACCCAGCGAAAAGTCATACTAGTATTACTAATTGTTCTCACCACCATCTGATTGAAAGTTCTCCTGGTCTTCCCTTTCAGTGTTTAGATTCTTCCAGAACCCCTGCTTATCCCCTGCAATCTCATTCTTTCCAGATACGGGCTCTCATTCTGTTCCCCCGCCTTCTCCACCTGATCCTACAAGCGCACGTCTTCCTTGTCCATATGTAATCTACCACCAAGAGGTGCATTACCTGCCAGCCTATCAGCCTGTTCATTCCCCCCGCCAGGGCACAATATCCATACTATTCTCACAATCTGTGACCGCTGAAGCGGGGATAGCCACTCCACACGAAACATTCCTTTCTCTGCCTTACTAAGCATACACCTTGAATCCCTCATGAATACAATGTGTGTTGCAAAGGTCTCCTGTAAGCAACGGAATGTCGCTGTTACTTATTTTTTTTTTTTTTTTAGATCTTTTCCACAGTTCTAAAATTGACCATTTAAGGCACAAACGCGCTTGTGATGTTGCTGATGTAGTTATGTGTGAATTCTGTGAAAGACTGAGTTTTCACTTGTTCATTTCGAAAGAGCCCTTGCCCTTAGATAGCTTGAAACTGGCGGAGCGAGATCCATGTGGAGACTTTCCTGACAACCCGTTATCAGAGTATCATCTATCTATCTATCAATCTGTCTGTCTGTCTGTCTGTCTGTCTGTCTGTCTGTCTGTCTGTCTGTCTGTCTGTCTGTCTGTCTGTCTGTCTGTCTGTCTGTCTGTCTGTCTGTCTGTCTGTCTGTCTGTCTGTCTGTCTGTCTGTCTGTCTGTCTGTCTGTCTGTCTGTCTGCCTGCCTGCCTGCCTGTCTGTCTGTCTGTCTGTCTGTCTGTCTGTCTGTCTGTCTGTCTGTCTGTCTGTCTGTCTGTCTGTCTGTCTAATAATTTATTGGGTGCAGTTAGAAAATTTCGTTTAATGCTAGGATTTTTTTTTTTTATGTTGTATAATTTTCATGTAAACAAATTGATGTGGTGGTATCGAGAACAACCTTAGATAAACGTAGACCAACTTACAAAAAGCATTAGAAAGAGCACTTGAAAGATCGTTGCATCTTCCCCCAACAATTAACTTGGGTAAATGGAGCAGCGGCAGCAGCAGCAGCAGAAGAAGAAAAAGAAGGAGGAGGAGGGGGAGGAGGAGGAGGGGAGGAGGATGAGGGGAAGGAGGAAGAGGGGAAGGATGAGGAGGGTAGGGGGAGGGGGGGAGGGGAGGAGGAGAAGGTGGTGGAGGAGTAGGAGGAAGAGGAGGGAGGATGAGGAGGGAGGAAGAGGGAGAGAAGGAAGGGGAGGAGAAGGAGGAGGAGGTGGAGGAGGAAGAGGAGAGGATGACGAGGATGCGGAGGCGGAGGAGGAGGAGGGGGAGGAGTGGGTAGGATGAGGAGGGAGGAGGGGAGGAGAAGGAGAGAGGAGGAGGAGGAGGAGGAGGAGGAAGAAGTTGGGAGGAGGAGGAAGAGGAGGAGGAGGATTATAACGCATATGCCTGTAGATAACTGTAGCAAAAAGGTCCACCTACTTGAGAAATATGCAGCAATTTTACATATATAGCAATGCTATTAGAAGTTATGTCCCTTGGTTATATATACATTATAATGTAAATTAAAATATTAAATAATATTAAGTAAATAATTGTGTGTACACTAACAAACTATGACAGTTGGCAGCATGGGAATGAGAGGAAGACGTGTAGAAAATTTCATCTCAATCGGATGGATCGTTCACGAACGTATAAAGGACATACAGAGATACAGACATATAGAAATTCTATTTTATATATATAGATAGCTGACCCGGCCCGGCTTCGCCCAGACCCTGGCGGGGATCTATCTATCTATCTATCTATCTATCTATCTATCTATCTATCTATCTATCTATCTATCTATCTATCTATCTATCTATCTATCTGTCTGTCTGTCTGCCTGCCTGCCTGCATGCCTGCC
This sequence comes from Cepaea hortensis, assembly GCA_963921405.1. NCBI lineage: Eukaryota > Metazoa > Mollusca > Gastropoda > Stylommatophora > Helicidae > Cepaea > Cepaea hortensis. The sequence continues at coordinate 2,274,929 of CAWUFQ010000001.1, read as the reverse complement.
TGCCTGTCTGTCTGTCTGACCCGGCCCGGCTTCGCCCAGTCCCTTGCGGGGAGCATCTCATTTACTTCATATTCGGCCCCTGCTCCCGTTCCCGTTCCCAAAAAAGACGACCCGGCCCGGCCCGGCTTCGCCCAGCATCTGGTGGGTAGCGTCTCATTTAATTCATAATTGGCCCCTGCTCCCGTTCCCGTTCCCGAAAAAGACGACCCGGCCCGGCCAGGGTTAGCCCAGCTCCTGGCAGGGAGCGTCTCATTTAATTCATATTCGGAAGGGGAGGAGGAGGAGGGGCGGAGGGGGAGGAGGAGGAGGGGCGGAGATGGGGGAGGATGAGGGGGAGGATGAGGAGGACGAGAGGAGGAGGAAGAGGAGGACTGAAGAAGGAGGAGGAGGGGGAGGAAGACTGGAGGAGGGGGAGTAGGAGGGGGAGGAATAGTGGAGGAGGAGGGGAGGAGGGGGAGCAGAAGGGGGAGCAGAAGGGAGAGGAGGCGGGGGAGGAGGAGGGGGAGGGTAGGAGGAGGAGGGAGGAGAGGGAGGAGGAAGAGAAGGAGGAGGAGGAGTTGGTAGGAGGAGGGGGACGAGGAGGGGAGTAGGGGGAGGAGGAGGGTTGAGTAGGAGGGGAGGAGGGGCGGAGATGGGGGAGGATGAGGGGAGGAGAAGGGGAGAAGGAGGGGGGGGGAGGAGGAGGTAGAGTAGGAGTTTGGAGGAGGGGGTAGAGGGGGAGGAGGAGGGGAGGTAAAGGAGGGAGAAGGAAGAAGAGGAGGGGAAGGGGGATGGGAGGAGGGGGAGAAGGAGGAGGAGGGAGGCGGAGGAGGGGAAGAGGAGGAGAGTAGAGGAGGGAGAAGGAGGAAGAGGAGGGGAAGGGGAGGAGGGGGAGAAGGAGGAGTAGGGGAGAAGGAGGAGGAGGGAGGCGGAGGAGGGGAGGAGGAGGGAGGAGGAGGAGGAGGGAGGAGGAGGAGGAGGGGAGGAGGAGAAGGGGAGGAGGAGGAGGGAGAAGAGGGGGAGGAGGAGGGGGAAGAGGAGGAGGAAGAGGAAGAGGAGGAGGATTATATCGCATATGCCTGTAGATAACTGTAGCGAAAAGGTCCACCTATTTGAGAAATATGCAGCAATTTTACATATATAGCAATGCTATTAGAAGTTATGTCCCCTCGCTATATATACATTATAATGTAAATTAAAATATTAAATAATATTAAGTAAATATCTGTTTTATAACTTGTGTAAATAACTATATTACTATAACTATATAACTATATAAAAATATGTTTAAATAACTGTAACAAACTATAACAGTTGGCAGCACGGGAATGAGAGGAAGACGTGTAGAAAATTTCATCTCAATTGGATGGACCGTTCGCGAACGCATAAATGACATACAGACATACAGACATTCTATTTTATATATATAGATACACGATGTATACTTCGTTACAGAACAAAATCCAAGTAAACAGTACTTGTGATCCATGTCTAGTTAATCAGTGTACGACTATGGATAACATCTGGCTGATGGGTCAGTATACTAGCCTCACACATCAAGGGATTCTGTTTCTAATCCCTGAAGAACAAGGTTTATGATTTGTTTATGTTACCTCCTTCACCAATGGAGTTTATTTATTATTTTTTTTTCCTGATATCTTCCGTAATTTCAATGCTCAGTAACTAGAAATGTACATTGCAGACTTCCTTTATATCAATTTATCGGAACGTAACAGCCACATTAGCTCAAAGTTGTGAACAAATCTCTGATATTTTGTGGTTCATGGTCTGATTTCAGAAATCGCAGCGTCCACAAGTTTTCGACCTTGTCGATTTACATCAGATTATTGTTTAAAACAATTTTAAATTACAGTTATTACGATTTAAAGGACTTTGTGATAGAATTCTGACAGATTCTGATAGAATGTGCAGTAATGTATTTATTTAGTTAAATTATGCAGCTGGCGGTTTTAGAGAAAACAAACCTGATGGTGAAAGTTCATCATCACATGATGGCACATGTCAAATTATGTTTGCTCTGAGGGGACACACTTGTGTCCTTAAATGTGCTTTACCGATCACAAATAAGCTTAGCAATATATATAACAAATTATAAAATAGTGTAAATGTTGGTTCTTATTCTACTGTGTACAGTTCTGTCCAGTGTTTTCCTGACTTTTTTCAATGTTGTGTGAAAATTATGTACTTCAAAATATGATGTTATAATTACATTCTGAAGATATTGCGTAGCAGCTCTTGTGATATTTATGAAGAAAAGTGGTGTGTTTATCATTATTTACTTAATTTAATTAGACTATCATCACAAAATAAAGAAAAATTGCCATGGTAAGTGAACATATCAAATATTTGTATCCCTTTGTTTTCAATATGTGTTGGATAATTTACCATTATTTGAATGAAGTTTTACAAACAGTAGTTTCCCATATGCAACCCTCTTTAATTTGATATAAAATACAACAAGTCTTCTGCCATATTAACAACAATTAAGTCATTACTGTCACACACCTCTACTTCCCATTTTCCACAATGGAAATTTTTTTGCCATTGAATCAGTAAGTATTCATTTTCACGTCATCTTTCCATTTTTCTTGTTTCTACTAGTAGTTCTATATGCATCATGTATGTTGACAAACATAATTTTTTGTATTTCATTCTTTTAAGTATACTTCTAAGGAAAACAACCCTATGCAAGAAAATAAGGTCAAAGAATGTCTAGAACTCACTTTATGCCTGTAACATCACACCACCCACTGGATGCCTGTACAATATGTCTAGGACCATATACCCAGTAACGTCACACCACCCATTGGATGTCTGTACAACCTGGTCTAGCACCATATACTCTAACCTATAGGCTAATATATGATTTTGATGTCCCCATGCTCCAGGAGTTAAATACAGACAAATACCATTGCCTTGGGTATACCCTCGGTTTAGGGCTAGGGTTAGGGTTTGGGTTACAGTTAGCCCAACCCCTAACCCTAACCCTTAACTCCTAACCATTAATCCCTAACAATTAACCCCTAAAACCTAATCCTAACCCTAATCCTAACCTCTAAACCCTAACCTTAACCACTAAACCCTACCCCTAACCCCTAAACCCTACCAATAACCTCTAACCCTAACCCCTAACCCTAACCACCCCTAACCCTAACCCCTAACCCCAATGGATACATGACATTACAGACAGCACTGACAACATGTGGAGAGTCATCACCAGACATCATCATTACAGACACCATGTCGGCGGCGCTGATTGCCTGTAGTTGTAGTACACAACTCTTGGAGGTAGAGCCGGCTTCTAGATATGATCTGCTACTGGCACAGTTCACTCTCAGGTCCGCCTGAAGAGCTGGCTTCTAGATATGATCTGCTACTGGCACAGTTCACTCTCAGGTCCGAGTGAAGAGCCAGCTTCTGGACATGATCTGCTACTGGCACAGTTCTCTCTCAGGTCCGCGCCATCACGTCATTAGCCTGGTGGGGATGGCAGTCAATCGGGTTGTCATCTTCCCCCGCCTTAGATGACATTGACTTAGAGAGAAGCTCCCTCCTTCATGAACCAGTAGTCGGTCGTGCCAGCGACGATTCCCTCCTGAAGTTGTGTCCCCTGCCTGAACGTTCTAAGGGGGTCATGGTACATTCCGGGCATAGGCAGACGGTCCCGTTTCCCTGAACAAGGATGTGTTCCCCTGAACAAGGGGGTCTGGTCCCTCGGATAGAAAAACACATGGGCAAACCGGGCCTTTGCTTTGGTAAATGGATCCTTGAAGGAGCCATGGCTTATATCTGGACAGACGGCTGTTCACACCCGCGGAATAGAAGGTTGTGGTTCATATCTTCAGGCGCCCTGACATGGACTCTGCTTCGTGACCTGGGATCCCTTCTCTCCAAGCCGGTGTCACTTGGGGTGACCTATATATTGACATCAATTTAACCATTTTCCTGAATGTACCAGAGTTCGCTATCTGGTCTGCTTTGTGTGGGTGAGACTGAGCACTTGCGGGTTTGTCCGGTGGGCTACGGTTCTTAGAAACCCAGCGACTTACTTAAAACACAAGATTTCAAGGGGGTGACAATTAAAACATAAGAAGGCCTGCAACACGTGGTGTTGTGGCGGGTTTCACAGGGAGACTGAGCACCTGTAGATTTGTCCGTTGTGCTACATTGCTAGGGAACGGGCGGTGCAGCAGACACCAAAAGACAACAACAAAATATATTGTACAGGGCTAAAGGAGGGATAGACCACTTTCATGGCGGTGACGGTCTCCCTCTTGGCGTGCTCGGTGTAGGTGACAGCGTCGCGGATGACGTTCACCTTGAGGACACCTCGGGTTTCCTCATAGATGAGCTCGAAGATGCGCTTGACACCTCCTCGCCGGGCCAATCGGCGGATGGCAGGCTTGGTGATACCCTGGATGTTATCGCGCAGGACTTTGCGGTGACGCTTAGCGCCTCCTTTGGCGAGTCCCTTGCCGCCTTTACCTCTTCCAGGCATGTTTTAGCAGTGCTAGATGCACTGTTATGAATGGGACAACAATCACACACGAGTACCCTCTTTCAGCCTTCGAGTTTTCCACTTGGCTATTGTAGGGGTGTTTATGGTGTAGCTTGTACTTTATTTTCTTACTTTGGGCTGTTTGTTGTCAGCTTCCCGGCTTCTGATGGTTGTCAGCTTCCCGGCTTCTGATGGGTTGATTGCGTTCGTTACTTTCTTGATGAGGCTTTTCATGTCTGGGCAGAGTCGCACACTTGTTGAGGATTGATACCAACCCCGTCATATGGTGCTGTTTCTTGCAGGGAGTTTTACCCATGTTGTGCAGGCATCCAGTGGGTGGTATCATGACACTGGGTACATGGTGTTACATAGTTTTCCTGTCCCTTTTCCAGCTCAGCAGCCAGCGAGTGTACAATACTGGAATTTGAACATCGCGTCTGCGAAGAGGCATATTATGGTAGAATCGGGTCATAATTCTACACAACACTTACAGACTGCGGGCATTCAGACGTAGGCTGGTCATGTATCTTCTACGGGCTTCAGTGGTTTTATTGTCTACAGATGGCAAGGCCGTGTCCTTGGGGCAAGAGCTTGGGGTGAAGGAAGCGGTCACGTGGACACAGATCAGGCACAAGTAGACCTTGGTCACCGCGAGGAAATACTTGCCGGGTCAACAACTGGGGCATCAGTATGACAGCGTGATGCAGCGGCAATGAGTCATACGTCTCCGTGTGGGGGTAGACTCGGTCTCTCTCCGCACAACGGCAAGCCACCCATTGAAGGCATTCGCACAACAAAGCACCATCTCCTTAGCTCCAACTACACACACGCGCTCAGACCAGTACCTTCAGACACAAACACCTTTGAGCTCTCTCTCTCTCTCACTCTCTCTCTCTCTCTCTCTCTCTCTTTCTCTCTCTCTCTCTCTCGCTCTATCTCTCTCTCTCTCGCTCTCTCTTTCTCTCAAACACAAACACACACGCACACACACACACACACACACAACTCTCCTCGCCATGCGCTTTGTAGGCACTTCTTTCGTGGTATCGAAGGGGTTATGGATGCGATTCGTAATCTCGTATACCCGGGTTCGAAACACAGTGGTGCTGATTTTTTCTGAAAAGGTATAGGTGCCCATCGTTCATAAAGCAATGGCAAACTATTGAACGTAAAACTTGCCCAGGAATCACGAACAGCCAAAATGCTGGGGTTGACTGCTACATCCTGTGAAGGACATGCACCTATATTTTGTTCTTTTAATGGCATGCATATACATCAGTCAAAATTACCCCTAATTCTAAGTTGAGAATTTGTGAAGTGTTAGAACCGTCACATTAGTGCAGGATGGGTGTTCGGGGACGAATTGAGTTGCCAGTCCCCCCCTCCCCCTCCCGTAGCAAACGACGAGAGCTATTAAGCCATCTTCCTACCACGCTCATGCCATTGTCAGAGCAACGTCACAACTATTACACCAACGTGCATAACTCGGAAAGAGTGTGTTAATTGTTCCCTCTTAGGATCTTGGCTGTCTGTAAGGATCACTTCCTTCACTCACCACAAGGTCCAATCTACTCCATCTCTGCCAAGCCTGCCTGCCTGCCTGCCTGTCTGTCTGTCTGTCTGTCTTGTCTGCCACAGATGGACCGGTGATGCCCGGAGTAACGAAAAATCATATCGTTAGCTGCTGGCTACAAAACATATCATGAGTTGCTGGCTACAGAACATATCATGAGTTGTTAGCTACAGAACACATCGTGTGGTTCTGGCTACAGAACCTATCGTGAGTTGCTGACTACAGAACACATCGTGAGGTTCTGGCTACAGAACATATCGTGAGTTGCTGGCTACAGAACACATCGTGAGTTGCTGGCTACAGAACACATCGTGAGTTGTTGGCTACAGAACATATCGTGAGGTTCTGGCTACAGAACATATCGTGAGGTTCTGGCTACAGAACATATCGAGAGGTTCTGGCTACAGAACATATCGTGAGGTTCTGGCTACAGAACATATCGTGAGTTGTTGGCTTTAGAACATATCGTGAGTTGTTGGCTTTAGAACATATCGTGAGTTATGGCTACAGAACATATCGTGAGTTGTTGGCTACAGAACATATCGTGAGTTGTTGGCTACAGCATATATCGTGAGTTGTTGGCTACAGCATATATCGTGAGTTGTTGGCTACAGCATATATCGTGAGTTGTTGGCTACAGCATATATCGTGAGTTATGGCTACAGAACATATCGTGAGTTGTTGGCTACAGAACATATCGTGAGTTGTTGGCTACAGAACATATCGTGAGTTGTTGGCTACAGCATATATCGTGAGTTATGGCTACAGAACATATCATGAGTTGTTGGGTACAGAACACATCGTGAGTTGTTGGCTACAGCATATATCGTGAGTTGTTGGCTACAGAACATATCGTGAGTTGTTGGCTACAGCATATATCGTGAGTTGTTGGCTACAGCATATATCGTGAGTTATGGCTACAGAACATATCATGAGTTGGTGGCTACAGAACATATCGTGAGTTATGGCTACAGAACATATCATGAGTTGCTGGCTACAGAACATATCGTGAGTTGTTGGCTACAGAACATATCGTAAGGTTCTGGCTACAGAACATATCATGAGTTGCTGGCTACAGAACATATCGTGAGTTGTTGGCTACAGAACATATCGTGAGTTGTTGGCTACATCACGATTGTGACTAATACATCGGATTTGGGAATAACAAAAAGCTGTATAATAAACTTTGCAAAAGTCGTGTGATGCATTAGCTTTTATATTTGGTTAAAGAATGTTCTCGGATATTAATGGCACAATCAGACATGCATGTTGAGTAACAGTTAATTTCTTTGATAGTGGTCGCCCGTGTCTTGATAACTTTCAAATATGTATTTTCATTGATCCAATACCCTGATATGGTTAATACACCAAATATAGGCCACTAATTAGTGACCCATGTGTGAAGATTTCAAAGTTAAGTCACCAAATATTGACACGGCTGCGAACAAAAGCTGCCATCTGTTAAGCTTATCAGACAAGTACATTGAAGATTGCTTTATTAGAATAAACATCAAATCGATCTAGACATGCTTTCATCACAAGAAACACACCTGGCAATAGCGACTGATAGATTTAGCCTCCAATTATTGTCTATTGAATATTATCAGCCAATGCCGTAACGTTACGCCGACAAAGACCCAGCTATCGGCTGCCTCGCCGTATATATAAGCGAGAAAATAGTGTCTCAGTTCATCATTCAGTTTTCCAGAGTGACTGTGGCAAGATAGTGCGTATATACTCTCTTGTGCATTTTCTCATTTGGATAAATCTGAAGTAGAATCTACTGTGCTTGTGTTCAGAAATGGAATTATCTTCGATAGTAAAAATACGTGGGGATTTCTTTACTACATATTATTTGTCTCGTGGTCCAGTTTTAGGCAGAGGAATGAGTGGAGAAGTTGTTCTAGCCACCTCACTTCTGTGTGCTAAACATAAGAGAGCCGTGAAGTTATTCTCATTGCTGACTGCTGATGGAGGGATTAGAAACAAGGAGTTGTTTTTAAAAGAGTTCACCGTTTTAGAAGGACTGTCTCATCCACACGTCATCAAACATACCATATCGGTCATGTGTCCTGAATACTTGGCCATCTGTACTCACTACTGTCCTAATGGAACCTTGACATCCAAGCTGAAAACCATGACCTCGGAGTTGTGTGTCAAGTACTTCACCCAGATGGCATGTGTTGTGCGTTATCTCAATGATAAAAAGAGAATAGTACACAGCGATATCAAGCCCGACAATATTTTCATCAACACCAACAACGATGCAGTACTTGGAGAATTTGGATTATCATTTTTCATTTCTCAAGGCTCCACTGTGGTTCCTACAAGATACATTGGTGGCACCAGGCGTTACCTTGCTCCAGAAATATCGCGCTTCACATTAGTTGACCCTTACAAGCTAGACATCTACTCCCTGGGTGTGGTTCTCTGGTGCATGATGTTCAAGACACGGCCAAAATCAGACAAAGTGTACGAGTGTCTAAAAGACCCCGATATGATGTTAGGTGTTCCTGAACCTCAACGATGGTGCTTGACTAATTCGTTACAACATGATCCAGACACAAGACTTTCGGCGGCTTCAATACTGACGAATATGCACATGTTTGACATTCACAGGGACCTCATTGACAGTCTGTAAGTATGAACATTTTTGGCATGGTTATAATTTAATTTCTAATTTTAATATTTACTAACTAAATTAACCCTACTTAACAATCATCAGCCTGTGCTTGTCAGTTTTGTTAATACTAACCTAACTTTGTTCGCTTTCTATCTCACGATTCTATTTGATTTTTGTTACATATGTTAAACCTTTATTAAATATGCTACGCTGGACAATATATTGAGACAATGTTTAGACACAGATGGATAACAGATACACACATTACAGAAATATTTATATTGAGATGCTAAAGAAATGTTGAGTAATTCTAAATTCCAGCTTTTATTCGCTCATAAAATACTAGAATATATTCATGAAACGTAAATGTTAAAATATTTCTTGTTCGGTAGTTAACTTATTGTTGACTTAGTATTGTAGAGGTTATTAATTTATTTTATTCAATAATGCAATTCTATATTTCAGAGTAGGTTAGGTCAAACAACTAAGTGTAGTATTTCCCTTATTAAAACATACTTCATACTAACACATTTCTACGATAATCGCTTCACAGATGTATATATTAACATGAACTTGACACATTATAGCTCCCAGGTAACGCCGACTTTGTATGGACAACAGGATTCATAACATAATTTCATAGATAGAGGCAATGTTTTGGTAATTCGTCATTTATTAAACAATGTAATGCAATAAATAGTTCTTTAAATCATCAACATTTAAAAAGAAATTGATTTGAATAATTACATATATTATAGGTATAAATGAACACAGAACTGCAAAGTTAAGATAACTTCTTATATTAACACTTTCACTTTAGCCACTAAGCTTTATGTTGAAGGTTGACTAATCGTCAGTTACTACGAATGCTTTTTTACTGACCAATATTTAACATTTAATTACTAACCAAACCAAACGTGGCAATGACATCTAAAGACAGGCCTGAATAGTTAGAAAAGCGTTGTGTACTAACATCATACCTTTAGCTACTTATATTTCTGTTACGCGTTGACTAATTATTAATACTAATACTGCATGTTTACTGACCAATCATTAACATTTAATTACTAACATAACCTAAAATGGCAATGCCATCTAAACCAGTATTGGTTTGAAATCTTTTTAATCAGGCCACATGGTATTTGTTGTTACATGTGACGGTCCCAAGCCCGTGAATACTGAGAGGGAAGAGATGTAACCAACTCTCGAATAATGTATATAAGCCTGGACACCAAAATACAATTGTTGGCTGTCAGGATAACGATGAAATGGGTATTTAGAAGTAAAGCAAGAAACTTATTGATGCCAATCATGTCGGTTTTGTACTGAGTCAAATAATCTCAGATGAACAGCCGCGACCAATTTTAATATGTTTGTGTCAACTCAGATGACAGTGACAAGAAGATCCGGCATCAGAAATGGTGAAATTAGAAGGCCAGTGAGTATAGTGTCAGAAGATTTGATGGTTCGAAGTCAATGTCGAGAGATGTTGAAGCAGATAGCTTTGCGTTGATTTTATTGGTATAAGGCGCTTGCTGATCAGCAAATAATGGCAAAATGCTGAATGTCAATTTGCCTTAAAAATACAAAGAAACAAATAGCTCTTTTTTACAAATGCAACGGCAGTTGTTTCAATAGTGAAGAGGAGAAACAATGAAGAAATATCAAACATAATGATAGCAATATGTCGTCAATGCAAGACATCCAAAAGGAACGTAATACAGTAGATTCGTTCACCTTTTATCATACCTTGAAATAAAGAAGCTAGCAGGTTTACAAAGTAAGGTGGAAGAGCACCGGGCCCACCTAAAATTGATGTATACCTCAAAAGGCCAACGAAAAGAACCAGTAGCTATCTTTAGATTCCGAACTGTAAACGATCGGCTGAGCTAACACATGTGTAATAAGCTAAAGATATGAAGTACTGTTGACTGTATCTGTTGAACTGGTAAAATGACAACTAAACATTTGGTGCAGGAGTGTCTAACTTAATCCGAAAAAGATAAAAGATCAGTGTGAAAAATATCAGTTCTCGTTTGCAATTTGCAAGCCTAAAGAATGCTACCGCTTTTGAAAATTGTGAAGAGCAGACCATAAGTACACTCCCCTGGCAAAATTGTTTTAAAACAAAAAAAAAGCATACCGTCGGGTAGATATAACCCCTTACCTTGGATTTAATCTGCCTAGATGAAGTAATTCTTATACAAATGCATGCCGAAGACGGACACATTGACCTCTGTCGTGGAGAACAAGGTGTGATGCACTACACTGGAAATAGACGCCAACAAACCTAAGAGCAATTATGCATCACATTATGTAGGTAACTTTTGTTTTACATCCAATTCGATTGCATTTATCACAAACATCATTACCTAATTACATCATAATCGCTCACATCAAAGTGAAATATGTGTGATCCTTTTTAGTCTTCGTCATCAACATTAGTACCTTCAACACAAAATCACGTAATTTTATTGCCTTTGTATTTATTCAGTTAATGCATCCTGTGCAGGAGGTTGCGATCAACCCAACAGGAGGTTCATTTTCTAGGAATGTTTACTTTCTGTAGTCTGCTATTACTTTCTGAACGGGAAGTTAAAGTTGAATTCCAACTGATCAATGTAGGTAACGGTCCAAATATCCCGCCACCAGCGCACCGAACTTCAAACGTAAACGTAATAATACCCGCGGCCTCACGGTGTGCCTTTTATACAACATAAATATTAATGACCACTTTCCACACACTGAGGCGTCATGAATATAAGGTGCTAGCCCCACATTACTATAGTCCAACTCTCATCCAGTCAGATCGCCTCTGGCCTCTGGTACTACTGTGAGTATTTCTTGGTATCCAGTTTAGGCTAATTAAAACGAAACATACTATGCCAATGTAGGCAACGAAATGTTGAGTGGCGTGACCGGTGACTATGGCCTTGGCGATAGGAATGTGAGAGGTGACGGCTTAATTGCATGGGCGGAAAATCGTCAAATGATAATAGGTAACACTTGTTTCAATCATAACTCTCGACGACTAAATACGTGGACATGCTGATTTGAAAGAGATTCAGAAGCAGTATAGTAAGAGCAAACACTAGTCCAGTGGCAGACGGTCATATCGATCAACTGCAGTTATAGCACAGATGAGGTTAAGAATGTAAAATGTAAGGGAAATCCTAAAGAACATCAAATTAGATTTAACATTACTTAAAACAGACAACGAAAATGGAGAAAGGTACACAATTTACCGTATTATACTATTACTCTAAAGAACATATATAAAAATTTATTGCATATCCTTTACAGGACATTGCTGTCAACATCAGCATCTTTCAGCTGATTGTTGATTTCTTGGCAAGAATACGCTCAGTAGTTTGCCATTACTTTCTGAGCGGCCGGCTCACATACCCCGTAAGTTACCAACACGATTCGAACCACTGCTGATTCTCGTCGTCGTCACGTTACTTACGAGAGTATACGAGATTACGGAGAAAAGTCGCTATCCTCTAGGCCAGGAAGACGGCAAAGAACATATATAACGCCATGGAAATAATACAGGCTATCCATCAACAGCGACTACCTTCAGATGGTTATTTACGAAATGGTATGAGTGCCGGACGTTCAGAAAGCAATGGCAAACAACTAAACGTAATCTTGGCAAGAAATCACAAGCAGCATACAAATGCTATAAAATAGGAGATTACTTGTTTTATGCCATTCCCAGAAGAACTACAATACTGGGACAATATCGAGGAAAGCCCCAGTCATGTCACCCGATTCCAAAATTTAGTTTACAATCGTAGCGTCTGAATCGGCCACGCATCAGATATTAAGCTGAAAGAACATAATTTGCATACGGGATGTGGTTCCTCTCTGTTGCCAGAGACGCCCCGTAATCGCTTTTTAACTATTCATACAATTAAAATATGTATAATAATCAATATGCAACAGCAAGAGTTTTCTTGCATTTTAAATACGTTTCCAGGTAATTGTCAATTAAAATAGAAAGTGCAAATGTTCGGAATAAAATAATCAGATTACATATAATACATTAGATTACAGAATCTAACTATTGCGATCGCGTATTATAGTAAAACATCCTGAAATCACAAATTTTATGTTTAAAACTATCAGCTACATTACCTCCCTTTGCAAAATGTTTATCTCCATCTATTAATAACAAGTTCCATAACAATTATATGCAATGTTATTTGGCAGCAGACCGCGTTGCGTTAGTTTCCCGTTGGTATTTGTGCCGGTCGTCCAGAAAGCAATGGCAAACTACGGAAGGTAAACTTGCCAAGAGATCAAAACGGCAGTAATGCTGGTGTTGTCTGCGATGTCTTATAAAGGATATGAAATAAAATATGCAGTGTTATTCCCCATGATGTTCAAGTTCGATAATCATGTAGTAATTTAATGTTGTTATGTTTTCTTCAATAACAGTGAACGTTTCAGTAACTGACACTAAAGAAATTGGAAAATATATATGATATAATATGTTGCTAATAATAAGTATCTGTTTAATAAGGCAGTGGTAATAAAATATATTTTATTCAGAAAAGATAATTTCCAATATTCAATAATACAAAACCCAGCTGTTGTTACATAGTGAAGTCATGTCGGTATATAAACAAATGGCAGGTATTTGTAATCGTTCAGCCTTCTGGGGAAACCCGGTTGGTTACTGGGCAGGATACCCATGGTATGTGGAGACCACGTGACCTCGCCGGTCACATTGTACTTTTGTGTGGTCAAGGTCCTCGCAGACAATGGCCTGTCTGAGTTAGAAAGCTTAGGGTCGCGCGAGGCTCCTCCCTTAACACATACATGGTTCGAGGGTACCTGTCTGGGGAGGAGGGGCAGGGATGGACGCCTGAGCACTATAAGGAAATAAACCGTCCATCTAGAGCTGGGGTGGCCTCTAGTGTTTACACTAGCCCTGGTTCACTGCTGTGATAGCTGTCGCACGCCAACCTGATAAGCATGGCTTACTTAGTAAGCTTTGAGCTCAGAGCGTGGGCGACACTATCCCTTTTGTTATTTTCTTCAACTTAAACTGTAATAATTAGCTTACTTTTTCCTTTTATTCTAGCAATATATATTGTTTTTACTTCGCTTTCCATTCCATTTACTATAACGTAGTTAAACATTGCATAGTCTATAAATCTGCGCAAGAGTAAACAAAATCGTAAACATTAATAAATAGTACACATTGCATGGTTGTCATGCTTCGTTGGGGAAAGAGTGACCAACACAATGGCAATCTACTAAACGTAAACGTACCCTACAAATAGCTGACACAAATCTAGGGTTGATAGCGACGTCGTGTAATGAACGTGTTGCAACTTTTAACTCATAACCACACCAGGTTCTTTATAACATTAACACCACCTTAGCGATTGTAAATACTAATTACTTTACGCCTTTTCAGCCGGGGCAGTGGCCGGTTTCAATCCCCAGCAGAGCCAGGCATAGTTTTTTTTCCACAGTACAGCGCTTGGGACGACATAGGCTCATGAAAATTGGCAACATAAATGATAAAGAATTGAATCGAAATTATTTGGAAAGATAGAAGCCGAGGAAGGGAACTGTTCACGTCATCGTTTTATTGTAGTCTAAAATATGTGGGCCTGAAACGGAAACGTCACACTCCAGTACATGATATTTACGTATATGATTGTATATAACAAAAGAAGAGCAGTTGTAATATAGTGAATAGGCGCGTGCCTGCTTCCCCGGAGGTCATGGGTTCTTCTCCTTCTGCTATGTTCATCCGAGGTTTTTTTCAGACGTAATTGCGCTGTGTCAAGTTTTGCGTCCTTAGGCCGACACATCCGACTTCTGCGGAAGTTCGTTCGAAATAGCATCCGGGCATATTTCCAAAACTGACTTTGTTCCCAGATTGACGGACCTAAATTCTATAATCTGAAAGATCATGTGATGTGACGTCTGCCAGCTTGATATCACTCATATAACACCTAAAGTGCCGAGTTGTCTATATGTATTTCTAGCACCATGTGTCCCCATTTTTTTTATGTTGCATATCCCTTATACGACATTGCAGTCAACACCAGCATTTTTCAGCTGCTGTTGATGTACTAGGCAAGTTTTACGTTCAGCAGTTTGCCATTGCTTTCTGAACGACCGGCTCACATGCCACTGTAAGTTACTAGCGCGGCGCGAACAGCTGCCGATTTTCGCTACTGCTGTTTTCCCCACGTGGATATAAGGGATTACGAACAATGTCGTTAAACCTTGGCCAGGGAGACCGATATGTGTACAATGGTCATGAGATAAGTAAATGTGGTCTGTATTATACTTACAAATATGTCAGATTGGCAATTGTCTTCAGGCCTCATTGCCATTATAGTCGGCCTACCATCATTTATACAGACCACACCGGAGTCAACTATGACATCTGCAAGGGCAATTATCTGTCGGTTTTCTCCACTATTGTCCCAATCCCTGCTCCTCGCATTGAAGTCTCCACATATGAGTAACCTATCACTTGGTAATTCCTCCAATTCCTTAAGCCAGTCCCAGTGTTCCTTTCTGACAAAACAGTCCAATGTGGCATATAGAGATCGAAGGTTGTTTAAATAGATGAGCATCCACACATGATGTCAAAGCAACAGAGGATGATGTGAAGTGCAGTGCATGTTTTTAATGCTAGCACATTCCAGCTCCCAGGTAACGCCGACTTTGTATGGACAACAGGATTCATTAAATAATTTCTTAGATAGAGGCAATGTTTTGGTAATTCGTCAGTTATTACACAATGTAATGCAATAAATAGTTCTTTAAATCATCAACATTTAAAAAGAAATTGATTTGAATAATTACATAAATTATAGGTATAAATGAACACAGAACTGCAACTTTAAGATAACTTCTTATATTAACACTTTCACTTTAGCCACTAAGCTTTATGTTGAAGGTTGACTAATCGTCAATTACTACGAATGCATGTTTACTGACCAATATTTAACATTTAATTACTAACCAAACCAAACGTGGCAATGACATCTAAAGACTGGCCTGAAAAGTTAGAAAAGCGTTGTGTACTAACACCATACCTTTAGCTACTTATATTTCTGTTACACGTTGACTAATTGTTAATACTAATACTGCATGTTTACTGACCAATCATTAACATTTAATTACTAACATAACCTAAAATGGCAATGCCATCTAAACCAATATTGGATTGAAATCTTTTTAATCAGGCCACATGGTATTTGTTGTTACATGTGACGGTCTCAAGCCCGTGAATACTGAGAGGGAAGAGATGTAACCAAATCTCGAATAATGTAAAGGATGCCACCGCGTTTGAAAATCGTCAATTGAAGGCCATAAGTACACTCCCCTGGCAAAATTGTTAAAAAGAAAACATACCGCCGGGTAGATATATCCCCCTTACCTCAGATTTAATCTGCCCAGATGAAGTAATTCTTATACAAATGCATGCCAAAGTCGGACACGCTGACCTTTGTCGGGGATAACAAGGCGTGATTCACTACTCTTGAAATAGACGCCAAGAAAATACAACAGCGGACGATTATTAAAATTTTCGTTAGGATGAGTAAGATACTACCTAATTTCTTAACCCAGCCTCTATAACGAGTATTCCAGTCCAGCCTATCTCTTTTGGACTCGCCTGCTTTTCTTCCCGTCGAGACGACGTACTCCAGCTTTTCCTTTCTCACCATGACCGGCGTAAAGAAGTGGCCTGACTTCGTCTGTTGCGAATAAGCGGGTCTCTTGTGAGTTAACTTCGTTCAAGATATCGTCATAACTCTTTATATCCGTTACCGGTGCTATCCTAATTCTGGTTTACAACCACATCTCTGCTACCCCTACTAAATTGCTCATTTGTCTATCCTTCGTGAGCGTCCCATAATTATTTGAAAGGCAGCAAGCGTGCAAATTACCAACTCCCGGCACGGGTAGACCATTTCAAGATCGTGTTAATACAAGAACCGATTACTTGACAGAAGTTTTTCCCTTCATACTTTACAGTTATGTATGTCTCATCCTTCTAAAATTCATTTTATAAAGTAAGTAGACCCACAAATCATGTTTTATGTGGATGTCTAGACTTGTTTTAGTATATGCTATTACATTTGCCTTCCACTTTTACGTATACTGTGTAGGGGTGAAGGGATTTTTAGATAGGAAATATGAAAGGGGGGGGGGGGATGACGTTTTGAAAATACGGTGAAGGGGGAAACGGGCCAAATTTTTGATAGGAAGGGGGGAAATGGCGTTCTGAAAATATGGTGAAGGGGGGAATGGGCCAAAAAAGGTTGAGAACCACTGCTTTAAAGGCTTTAACGAGAATCTTTTAAAGGGCAAGAATAAGAGCGGTTGATCACTCTGCTCGTACGTCGCTGAAGAATGCAGCCAGCTGCGCCAATTATTGCATCCGCGAGTGTCACTTGGTGGTGGAATCAAATACAACAGGGTTAAGCAGATAACGAACACTTGACAGGTCTAGCAAGTCGGTGGGTGATTTACTTAAAACCAGGCACTATTGCCACTAAAATGTGGAGACAAGTAGATATATGGTGTTGGAGGTCGTGCAATATAGAGAACCATAACTGTGTACAAGAACCGGTAAAATTGGCTGGATTGTGCAGCTAAAGCTTTCCAGTGTAGTGGGAAGCCAATTTCATGCCCAACCTTCATTCATCGCCACTTGCGACGTGTATTGCAGGTCATTTGGGTGTTTTTATTTTTTGCTTTACTTAAATGTCACTGTAGAACACGGGCGCAAGCTTCCATAATCTTCTTTTACGACATGCATGGTAGACTCATCATCAGCAAGTGAAATGCCAGCTGGCAAGGGGTCAGGGGTTATATCTACCCTATTCTGTTCTACGATTCTGAGACTAATACTAAGTCTAACAGATCTCGGTCTTTGGTGTTCTGGATCAACTCTGCTGATGATGTCCTTCCATGCCACCGTCTCAGTCCATCCAGTATCATTTCTCTTGGTCGGTGTCTGCCTCTCTTTCCCACGATCGTCCCAGTTCTCTCGAAGTTATCCAATGTCTTTCTTCTCATCACATAACTAAGGGAAGCTGTTTGTCTCTTTCTTATGTTTGCATATAAAGTTAATTTCATTAGCCCCTTTCAGGCAATCGTCGTTAGTTACTCTGGCAGTCCAAGGAATTCGCAACACTCGTCTCAGGAACGACATCTCTTTTGCTTCCAAGTTCTTCCTAATTTACTCATTTACATTCCATGATCCACTGCCATACAGCAAAACTGGTTCTATATTGCATTTCAGCACGCTATTTCTTACAATCCATGATAGTGACTGATTGCAAAAGATACTTTTCATTTCCCAAAATGCGGCTTTTCCTTACCCTATTCTGTTCTTAAACTCTGTAGTACACATTCCGTCTGATGTTATTAATGCCCTAGGAATGGGGGAAGTCAATAAATAAGTCACAGATGGCTGTAGAAACATAACTAAATATGATGAAACATTGAAACCAGTTTATTATCATACATACGTTTTCCCTTTATTTCCCAACATAATTTCCACCAACATTAACACACTTATCCCATCGTTTTATCAATCTTCCTAAACCGACTGCACAGAACTACGTGCTCTGTTTTATAAGCCACGTTTTCTCTTGACATTAAACTTCGGCGTCTTTCGCGTAATGTCTCCAGCCAAGGTGGGTTTTCTGTGGACCAATAAGGTGGAAATCGCTAGGGCTAAGTCTGGGCTGTAATGTGGATGTTCCAGAACTTCCCACCTTAGTTGGTTAACTTTCTCCTGTGTTAATCGAGCCGTATGTGATCATAATGACACCTGTAGAAAACACCAACTACATTTACCTGCCATCCCACAGAACTGTGTGACATTCTTATTGACTCACCTTCGTATTTAACATTATCATTGCATGTTACACTGTTACGATTCTAAGATTGAGACTAATACTAAGTCTAATGTGGTATGACAGAATCGCCAATGTGGAGCTCATGGAGAGACCTAGACAACTACAAGTGAGCCAAGAGGTGTAGAAAAGACACCGACGCTGGGTAGGATATACTCTGAGAAAGCCTGTGAGTGATATAACTATAAAGTCTGTGCTTGGAATCCACCCGTCAAGAGAAACAGAGGGCTAAATAAAAAACATACAAAGAAGAGAGGTAGAGGTACAATGAATGAAGCTCCATGGGATAGTAAAAGATAGGTGCGATTGTAGTAATTTGATTGAGGGACCATGCCCGAGTGGTGCATAGCATACAATAGAAGAATAGGCAAGAAGTGTAATCATGACGGTGTCGATTGCCCACTAATTGAATATTCACAGTAGTGGCAGTAGAAGGAAGGAAGACAGTTGAAGGAAAGAATAAATAATAAGGAAGCAAAACAGAAGAAAGAAGGAAGGAAGAAGAATGAAAGATTATAGAAGACATAATTTAGAAAGCAAGAAAAGGAAAAAAAGCAGGAAGAAGGAAAGAAATATGAAGGAGGCGAGAAAAGAAGTGGAAAGACAAAATAATAAGAAAAGAATATAAAGAGACAGAAAGTTAAAGGGAGGAAGAAAGAATAAAAGGAAGAAGGAAAGATGAAGGAGGCAAGATGCAACAAGTAAGGAAAGAAGCAATAAGAGGGAAGGAAGAAGAAGGAATCAATCGGGAAGAAGGGGCGAACAACGACATAGGAGAGCAGAAAGAAGGAAATAAGAACATTTAAGAAAAAATGAGAAGAAAGAATTACGAAAGAAGAAGGCAAAACTAAAGAAGAGGAAACGAATAATGAAGAAAGACTGCAGACAGATGAAGCAGAGAAGTAAATAAAGAGGAACCAAGAAAGAAGGGAGAAGAAAGACGGAAGAAACAAAATGGAACGAATTAAGAAGAAGGAAAACAGAAAAAAATAGAAAGAAGAAGGAATGAAGAGAAAAAAGTAAAGAATAAAAGATTAGGAAAGGAGAACAAAGATGGAAAGAAGAACAATTAGGAGAGGAATATAAGTCGAAAAGTAAGAATGAAACGAAGTTAGAAGAAGAAGAAATAGATTATAATTGAGGGGCAGGGAGAAATGTTAGAATTTGCGGTAGAGCAGAGATTAGTTCGTTTGCCTGTCGGCTGGGAAGTCGTGTGAACACTACTCAGTGATGGTTTTGAATTTAGTTTATCTCCTTGGTCGACCTAGTCTAAATTGGGTACCAAGAAACGTTATGGGAAGTAAAGGCGGCTTGCATGCTATTCACGGCCTCATCCAGTGATTATTGAATTGTTTTTACAGCATATGGGACAAGCACCATACACTCAGTAGACCTCAAGGCATGTAAACATGCTACAATGTATTTCGTAATATAATATAATATATAGACATTTACATGGATTGTGTTGATAGCGAGATCAGAGAGATGTTATTATTATTACTGTTAGTCATGATGACAATGTAATTAGGTAATGACGATTGTGACTAATACAACGGATTTGGGAATAACAAAATGCTGTATAATAAACTTTGCAAAAATCGTGTGATGCATTAGCTTTTATATTTGGTTACAGATTGTTCTCGGATATTAATGACACAATCAGACATGCATGTTGAGTAACAGTTAATTTCTTTGATAGTGGTCGCCCGTGTCTTGATAACTTTCAAATATGTATTTTCATTTATCCAATACCCTGATATGGTTAATACACCAAATTTAGGCCACTAATTAGTGACCCATGTGTGAAGATTTCAAAGTTAAGTCACCAAATACTGACACGGCTGCGAACAAAAGCTGCAATCTGTTAAGCTTATCAGACAAGTACATTGAAGATCGCTTTATTAGAATAAACATCAACTCGATCTAGACATGCTTTCATCACAAGAAACACACCTGGCAATAGCGACTGATAAATTTAGCCTCCAATTATTGTCTATTGAATATTATCAGCCAATGCCGTAACGTTACGCCGACAAAGACCCAGCTATCGGCTGCCTCGCCGTATATATAAGCGAGAAAATAGTGTCTCAGTTCATCATTCAGTTTTCCAGAGTGACTGTGGCAAGATCGTGCGTATATACTCTCTTGTGCATTTTCTCATTTGGATAAATCTGAAGTAGAATCTACTGTGCTTGTGTTCAGAAATGGAATTCTCACTAATGTCCTAATGGAACCTTGACCTCTAAGCTGAAAACCATGACCTCGGAGTTGTGTGTCAAGTACTTCACCCAGATGACATGTGTTGTGCGTTATCTCAATGATAAAAAGGGAATAGTACACAGCGATATCAAGCCCGACAATATTTTCATCAACGCCAACAACGATGCAGTACTTGGAGATTTTGGATTATCATTTTTCATTTCTCAAGGCTCCACTGTGGTTCCTACAAGATACATTGGTGGCACCAGGCGTTACCTTGCTCCAGAAATATCGCGCTTCACATTAGTTGACCCTTACAAGCTAGACATCTACTCCCTGGGTGTGGTTCTCTGGTGCATGATGTTCAAGACACGGCCAAAATCAGACAAAGTGTACGAGTGTCTGAAAGACCCCGATATGATGTTAGGTGTTCCTGAACCTCAACGATGGTGCTTGACTAATTCGTTACAACATGATCCAGACACAAGACTTTCGGCGGCTTCAATACTGACGAATATGCACATGTGTGACATCCACAGGGACCTCATTGACAGTCTGTAAGTATGAACTTTTTTGGCATGTTTATAATTTAATTTCTAATTTTAATATTTACTAATTAAATTAACCCTACTTAACAATCATCAGCCTGTGCTTGTCAGTTTTGTTAATACTAACCTAACTTTGTTCGCTTTCTATCTCACGATTCTATTTGATTTTTGTTAAATATGCTAAACCTTTGTTAAATATGCTACGCTGGACAATATATTGAGACAATGTTTAGACACAGATGGGTAACAGATACACACATTACAGAAATATTTATATTGAGATGCTAAAGAAATGTTGAGTAAATCTAAATTCCAGCTTTTATTCGCTCATAAAATACTAGAATATATTCATGAAACGTAAATGCTAAAATATTTCTTGTTCGGTAGTTAACTTAGTATTGAATTAGTATTGTAGAGGTTATTAATTTATTTTATTGAATACTGCAATTCTATATTTCAGAGTAGGTTAGGTCAAACAACTAAGTGTAGTATTTCCTTTATTAAAACATACTCATACTAACACATTTCTACGATAATCGCTTCACAGATGTATATATTAACATGAACTTGCACACTAACATTACAATTTGTGCATTCCGACATAGCATTGTGATAACTTGAATGGTGTGTATACAGCGAAAACAACAGAAAGAGGCAGTCAATATTCCCAAGTCACGATATGGAAAGTCACACTACAGAAATTGCACATTATTACAATTGTTACACTAACTCGTGCATTTCTTGGGCTGATGTCAACATAGATGACATATTTTGCTAGTGATCGAAGGTTGTTGAAATAGATGAGCATCCACACATGATGACAAAGCAACAGAGGATGATGTGATGTGCAGTGCATGTTTTTAATGCTAGCACATTCCAGCTCCCAGGTAACGCCGACTTTGTATGGACAACAGGATTCATAAAATAATTTCATAGATAGAGGCAATGTTTTGGTAATTCGTCAGCTATTAAACAATGTAATGCAATAAATAGTTCTTTAAATCATCAACATTTTAAAACAAATTGATTTGAATAATTACATAAATTATAGGTATAAATGAACACAGAACTGCAACGTTAAGATAACTTCTTATATTAACACTTTCACTTTAGCCACTAAGCTTTATGTTGAACGTTGACTAATCGTTAATACTACGAATGTATGTTTACTGACCAATCATTAACATTTAATTACTAACCTAACCTAAGATGGCAATGCCATCTAAACCATTATTGGTTTGACATCTTTTTAAACAGTCTACATCTTATTTGTTGTTACATGTGACGGTTCCAAGCCCGTGAACGCTGAGAGGGAAGAGATGTAACTAAGTCTCGGATAATGTATATACGCCTGGCCACCAAATACACATGTTGGCGTCAGGTTAACGATGATATACTTATCTAGGAGAGAAGCAAGAAACTTATTGATACCAATCATGTATGTTTTGTATTGTGTCATATATTCTCAGATGAACAGCCGCGACCAATTTTAATATGTTTGTCAACTTAGATGACAGTGACAAGAAGATCCGGCATCAGTAATGGTGAAATTAGAAATCCAGTGAGTATAGTATCAGAAGGAAAGAAGAGAGAAGGAGGCGAGAAAAGAAACGGAAAGATAAACTAAGAAGAAAAGAATGAAAATAGACAGAAAGTAGAAAGCAGGAAGAAAGAATAAAAGTAAGAAACAAAGATGAAGTAGGGAAGATGTAAGAAGAAAGGAAAAAACAATAAGATGGAAGGAAGAAGAAAGAATCGGGAAGGAGGAGAGAACAAAGATGTGGGAGAACAGAAAGAAGGAAAGAAGAAATTTTTAAAAAAAACAAGAATGAGAAGAAAGAAGGACGAAAAAAAAAGAAGGTAAGCACAAAGAAGAAGACACGAATAATGAATTAAAAACGCAGAAAGAAGAAGCAGCGAAATAAGGTAAGAGGAACGGAGAAAGAAGGGAGAAAAAAAAGAAGGAATAAACAGAATGGAAAGAATTAAGAAGAAGGAAAAAAGAAAAAAAGAAAAAGAGAATGAATGAAAGAGGAAACAGAAAAGAATAAAGGAGTAGAAAAGAAGAACAAAGATGGAAAGATGAAACATTATGACAGGAATATGAGTTGAAAAGTAAGAAGGAGATGAAGTAAGCAGAGGAAGAAATAAATGGGGATAAATGGGGCGGGGAGAAATGTTAGAATTTGCGGTAAAGCAGTGATTAGTTCGTTTGCCTGCCGGCTGGGAAGTAATTTGTTCAAATCCCCATCCAGTCAGTGATGTTTTTATATTCATATGGGCTCCTTGATAGACCTAGTCTAAATTGGGTACCAAGAAACGTTATGGGAAGTAAAGGCGGCCTGTATGCAATTTAAAAGGCATATTTTAGTAGAAGTGAAAAGTATATTCCAAAGAGGGTGGGAGATATTACACAACTTTTGATTAACTCCACTCTTGATTTCAAACTCTTCTGAATTTGCACCATCAAACTTGATTATACCCTTCATGTCTGTATGGAACGATTCCACAATAGACAGAAGAGTTGGTGGGCAGCCAATCTTCTTTAGTGCCTTGAACAGACCCTCACGACTGACCACATCAAATGCCTTTGTGAGGTCGATTAATGCAATAAACAGTGGCTGATTCTGTTCACAACATTTTTCTTGCATTTGTCGCAGTAAGAATATCATATCAATGGTAGACCTGTTCTGCGAACACACTGTGATTCGGGGTACACTTGATCACCCAGGGCTTGAATGAAGTCTGCTCAGAACATTTCTGGCAAATACTTTCCCAACAATACAGAAGTGAGTTATCCATATAGTTGTTAAGTCGCTCCGATTGCTCTTGTTCTTGTACAATGTTATGATGCTTGAGTCTTTGAAATCCTGTGTGACTTGTCCTTCTCTCCAGCATAGCTCTATTAGCTGGTAGATCTGTAGACTCAGTGTGTCTTGCCCACTCCTGATAACGTCTACTGGAATCCTATTCTTGTCTGGAGCCTTGCCAGATGCAAGTTCAATTTTAGCACACTTCTGTTTGGTGGAAAGTGGGTCCAGGTGGTCAAGAGATGGTAGGGCCTCTATGGCGTTGAGCGCATCATGCGCTAGTTTGGTCTCACTTGAGTAAAGCTCTAAATAGTGCTCTACCCATCTGTCCATCTGCTATTTGTTATCAGTGATGATTTCTCCAGTCAAGGTTTTCAGCGATGCACTTCTTTTGATCATTGGACAACAGGCTTTCTTTGTCTCTTCATACAAGCTTCTGATGTTTCCCTTATCACTTGAATTTTGAATGGACTCACATAACTGGATCCAATAGTCATTTGCACACTGCCTGGCAGCCTTTTGCACATCCTTCCTAGCTTGCTTAAGCTCAGTGAGAATGTTACGCGTTGTGTTTTCCTTGTTTCTTAAGAGCGGTCTCTTCTTTTTATCAATCAAGAGCTACAGTGTCTGGATGTTTGCCGCAAACCAGTCCTGCCTCTTATGATCCACAGCGCCGTAAACCCCTACCGCTGTTTTATAAATAGTTTCCTTTAGTTTACACCACTTTTCACTTGCTGTACAATTTTCTGAAGTATCAGTGAACGCGTCTTCAAGTTGCTGTTGGAACTCAAAGCGCTTATCAGCATCGTGGGTGTTAATAATATTAATCCTGGGGCTAGATTTGTGTTTAGCTGTGTAGATTCTCTTTGATCTCAGTCTAACCCTTGCAACAACCAAAGAATGATTCGTTTCACAGTCAGCGCTGCGGTAACTTCGAGTTAATGATGTTTGGTTCAGATGTTGTCTTCATGTGATGATGAAGTCCAGCTGATGCCAATGACCGGATCTTGGATGTTTCCATGTGACCTTGTGCAGCTCCTTTGTGATTTTATTAAAGGTCATTTCTGGTGCTATGCTCCAACAGCATTTGTTCATTTTCATTCATGTGACCGATGTTGTATTTTCCAAGGCGCACAGGCCATGAACTCATTACCCACACAAGCATTGAAATCACCGAGCATATAAATGTAATCGGATTTAGGAACTGCCCTGACCATAGAGTCTAACTCCTCATAAAACGAATCCTTCACATCATCAGAGGAAGTGAGTGTCGGTGCATATGCAGTGATAATGGTGGCAAAACCACAAGAGGTTGCCAAGCGCAGGGATAATAGTCTTTCATTACCTCGAGCTGGAATTCAAATCATTCCCAGTAGCGAATTCTTCACTGCAAAGCCCACCCCGTGTTGCCTTTTTTCTGCCTGCTTTCTACCCTTCCAAAAAAAGGTGTAATTGTTTTGCCTGAGTGACCCATCCTCGGTGAGGTGAGTGTCTTCAGGCCAGCGATATCGATGTTAAGACGACTGAGTTCGGCATCAATCAAAGCCATTTTTCTCACGTCGTCAATATTCATCAGGCCAATGGAACATTTCATTAGGATTGCAATAAATATATAATTATATAATTCAGGCGGTATATCTATAGTATCATATACTGTGTTCAGCTGTCTGGCTGTGACGAAACGGATAAAGAACGGCAGATCTCTGCATAATACCCCTTTGAAGGGAGTGCGATGCGTTGGTCTCCCTTGAATTAATATCAATTAATAGGGGATTCCCCATCGAAAAATAGTGCGGGGCGGAGCTATTCTAGTTATTTATGGAAAATCTAGAATGTTCCCCCAAGTGCGTACGGGGTAGAGATCTCTAAGTTCACGCGTGCTTCATGCAGCACGGGGTGGGGGAACTTATCGTGACTCTGGTGTTCTTCATGTATCATGAAAGTCACGCGGCCCGTGTAGGCGAGTGGAAGGCGCACTGACTTTGTCGTGAGGAGTCGCCCACCAAACCTCAGCGTAGACAGATCGCAGCCAAGAGGCTGATGTAATTTTGATGTCAATATTCGCGGCCAGTGCGGACATCTACAGTCAAGGTTGTGATTCTTCAATCACAGGATCTGTTATTACTATACAGTAGAAGATTCAAGAGCTGCACCATGAGCTCTATGGGCCCACTCATTCCAGTGCCTATCCAGAAGTTGATTGAGGCCATACTGGGAGTGGTTGTCTGAGTCTGCTAGATCAATGTTGGAAGGAGCTGAGTGCTGAATAAGTCGGTAGGTCTAGGTTAGGACCTCCGTCAAGAGTCCGACGAGTGTCATCCGGTCCTGAGAGGATCCAACACTGAAACGTCTGGTGATTCAAGCCAGTGAAGCACTGGTGACATTCAACCTCTGGGTAAACCTTGGTAATTGCAAGGGAGTGACCTTTCAAGTTGTGCAGAGTGATCATTGTTACCGGTCGCCATGACCTGTGTTATATGCTTCTGGCCCGGCTGGGTTATGGGACACCATGTATCAGTTGATGCTTACATAGTGTTTTTACATTGGTTACCTTTATGAAGCCAACATGTGGTCCAGTGAACTAGGACATTGATTACAACATTGGTGGAAACACCTGAGTGACATGGTTGTGAAGGTAGGGAGTTACCTCATGCCAACGTTATGAACTGTTGACAATGTTTGTGAAGGTAGGGAGCTACCTCATGCCAACGTGATGAACTGTTGACAGTGTATGCTAGGTTGTGATTACTACCCATGGATCAGGGGTAGTTACATGATACTGTGTGAAGATCTATTGTCCAAGGACATGGAACTAAGGTGAAGTGTTTAGTCACCTGATAGACTTTACCAGTGACATTGTGTGTTCGTGTGGAGCAACCGCTTATTGTGTAGGTGACATATCAGTGTGTGGGTCACTGATGAGATAGAAGAGTGACCTGGCTCTTGTGTATTTTGAGACGGTGCTACATGTATTTTTTCTGCAAGTGGGAGATCGCTAATGTTATAGGGTCGGCCCAGACTTCATCAGGAGTGTGACGAGGGAAATAGTACGACAGCAAGGAAGGATCCTTGTTCATCAGTGCAGTGTCAGTCAGGCAGTGGTACTGCGCTTGATCAGCCCTTGCTTGGTTCTCTGTGTGAAGAGGGAACTTTGGAGAGGCAGCAGACCTTGGAGTTCCAGTCCACTGGAGGAGCCTGGGTGAGTCGCTACCACGACTGGACAACCGCACGAGCTATCGTCCGCCTCCATGATGAATACTCATCTGCGTCTTTGATCTTGTACATAGTTCTTCTAGTCTGGCTTTCAGCCATCCTTCTCTGTGTTGTGGTTGACGTAGTTCAGAATTAAATTTTTGTTCTCTTAGCTATGACTTTGTGCAGTGATATGACTGGTGTCTGGTCCGAGCCCCCTTGGGGTTTGGAACCCTAGGTGAGGGAGGGAAGGTTAAGCTGTCCCGGCTTGTGTGGGGCCTGGTAGATGTAGAGTGCTATTGAGGTGGTTGGAGCAAAGGCAGGGGATAGTATCTATCGTGGCAAACCAGACCAAGCCCCGGCGGTCTTGTCACAAGATAGAGTGGGGGCCCGTCCGGGATCTTCTCTTTGTTCTGACATCTCGTAGAAATAGGTTATAGTGTCATCTGTCCTATACCTATTGTCTACTTAACGAGTAGGGCTACTGATACCTTTCTCTTCGACGTGGACAGACAGTTAAGTTAGTATAGATACATAGTTACAGTGTTGGTTGGAGTACAGTTAGCATTGTGATTGAGTATTGCATATCTATACTGATACTAAGTTACACTAAGCATGGCTACTCGTACTTTAGATTTAGCTAAGGTGCGGGCATCTGCAACTGAGATGGGATTGGAAGGTGAGGAGTTCAAAGCCTATGTACTGGAAGTAGAGAGAGACTTCAGAGCAGAAGAGAGGGAGAGAAGAAAGTCAGAAATTGAGCTGGAAGCTCGAAAGGTAGCACTTGAAGAGCATAAGTTGGTGGCAGACCAACAAGCACAAAAACTGGCAGCTGACCTAGAGTCTAAGAAATTAGATGCTAGGAAGTTGGAAATGGAACATGAGTTCCGTATGAAGCAACTTGAGGTAGAGGCTAAATCTGTTGGTGAGTCTGAGGGAGCAGTAGGTGGAGTAGCTTTACCTAGCTCATCAGTAGCCAGCCGACCAGCTTACCATGCTATGAAATGGCCGTTTCCACCATTTGAACCGGACCAAGAGAAGATAGATCAATTCTTAGAGAAGTTCGAGGCAATGTGTAAAGCTATGGGTTTAGAGCCTGAGCGTTGGAATCTCAAGCTTTCACAAGGTCTCCGTGGCACCGCGTACGAAGTGTATGCGCGTCTTCCCCCAGGGATGGAAAATGATTATCCAACCCTGAAATCGGCTCTTTTGAAAAGATTCGAAATGACAGCCCATGCTTACAGGCGGAGGTTCAGAACTTCCAAGAGAGAACCAGGTGAGATGTTCTCGGCCTATAGTGTAAGGCTGAACTCATACCTGTTGAAGTGGATGGCGTTGGCCAATTTCAAAGAGGATTATGAGAGTCTGAGAGAGTTGATGGTGGTGGATCAAATGAAAATGCAGATGTCCAAGCCTTTAAGGAATTTCTTAGGGGAAAATGGGGCGGAAAGGCTAGACATAGTAAATAAGTTAGCTGAAAGGTATGTGGAAGTCTATGGTGAGACTGGGGAGTCCAGTCAGACTGATTCACAGAAAAGGCAGAAGGGGCTTGATCAGAAGCCCAAGACCAAAGGTCCCAAAGAATCATCCAATGTAGCAGATCCTGTGGTAAAAGACTCTGGTAAGAAACCCGATAAGCTAAGCCCTCCCGCCTCCCCAAAACGGAAGTGGAGTAAGAGGTGGTGTAAGCACTGTAAGTCTCCTTCCCATAATACTGTAGATTGTCTGAGGAAGCCAAAGGACTTGCACTTTGCGTGTCTCGCCTCTACTAGAGGTAGACCTAGCGAGACCACACCTAAGGGTCGGGAGAAACCAAAGTCTAAGAAATCACCTGTGATCGAAACGATAGAGGTGAATGGGAAGCAGGTGGAATGTCTATACGATACAGGATTGCAGTTTGAAGCTGTAATCTCATCCCACCTTGTGAGCCCAGGGCAGCTCACCGGCGAGACAAGAGAATTTCAGCTGGCCATGAGGAGCTCCGTAGCTATGGATTTTCCGATTGCTCGGATTGACATTCGGTGCAGGTACGTTACGGGTAGCATCCAGGCGGCTGTGCTGCCTGATCCTATTTACCCTTTGATCCTCGGTCGTCCGCATGTATTCCTGGGGGACCCCAGGGAACATTGTCTAGTGAGCGCTAGGCAGGCCAGGGCTAAGGATGGAAAAAGGCAGTGTGGTAAGGAAATAGACCATTCTCTTGCGAGGTTAGTGAGCAGTGCTCAAAGTAGGGACCAGACTTTGCGTCCTTACTTACTGGAGGTGTCCCAAAGTTGGGTCCCGCCAACTCCGGGTCAGTTCTATGTAGAAAACCGGTTGCTTTATCGTAGAGCCGGGCAAGGGGATAGCCAGTACGGTCAGATGGTAGTCCCTACTGACTACAGATCCCGCTTGATACATAGAGTGCATACCTTATCCTTAACCGGACATAAGGATGTGGGGACAACAGTCCAGTGTCTTTCCAGCCACTACCACTGGCCTGAAATGACAGGCGACGTGCGGAGATATATCCGGTCGTGCCCAACGTGTTGTCTGGCAGCACCAAAGCACAAGACCAGAAACGGTTTATCTCTGCAGATTGGAGATAGGGTTCTCGCGCTTCTCCCAATCGAGGGGGCGGAATTCGAACTCGGATGGCAGGGCCCTTTTCCTGTGGAGCGGATAATGTCCCGATCCACGTATGAGGTGAAGGTCCGCGGGGAATTGCGTAAGTTCCATTGTACTCTCCTTCAGAATTTGGAGAGGTCCGAGGTAGTTTCTCCACAAGATAGTGCGACTACCATCGCGCTAGATTCGGTTCTGGGTCCAGACGAGGGCGAGGAAGACTCAGTCCTACGCAGTACATCCTGTGGGGAGGGTCTGCGGTCTCCTGAGCGTTCAACCGTAGATAGGGCGAACGGGCTCCGTCGGGAAGAGGCCCATGGTGTTAAGCACACTGGGAATCGAGGTCGGACAGGCGATGTCACATCTGGCACGACGGGATCGTCGGGTGACTCGATACGCCGACAGGCTCACTGTCCTTACTCGCGGGAGAGAAGGCAGGAGCAAGGGTACTCCAGACGAACCTGGAGTAAGCGACCGTTCATTTCGGTCGACATCCGCGAACAGTCCACGAAGGTGATGCCTAGTCGGGATAGGAAATATCCTATTGTCGGAAGGGACGAACGAACCTTCAGTAAAGTAACCGATGGCCTGCAACAGGTGGATGCGGAACAGTCCAGTGTACACAGATCCTGTAAGCCAATCACCAGGCCGTTACGTTTCGGGCCTAATCGCTGGAGATAACGTATGTTTGAGGCGGTGGTTGGTGACCCAGCATCCATACCATTCTGGTGGATCTCCGCAGGGAAAGTGAAAGTTATGGAACGTCTTTTCCTGGGAATCCAATCTCGATAGAGTAGAGGTTCAGAGTTCAGACCGATCTTTGTCTAGTGAGTTCGACCGGGTCGACCATCTTAAGTGGGGGCCTATGTGACGAAACGGATAAAGAACGGCAGATCTCTGCATAATACCCCTTTGAAGGGAGTGCGATGCGTTGGTCTCCCTTGAATTAATATCAATTAATAGGGGATTCCCCATCGAAAAATAGTGCGGGGCGGAGCTATTCTAGTTATTTATGGAAAATCTAGAATGTTCCCCCAAGTGCGTACGGGGTAGAGATCTCTAAGTTCACGCGTGCTTCATGCAGCATGGGGTGGGGGAACTTATCGTGACTCTGGTTTTCTTCATGTATCATGAAAGTCACGCGGCCCGTGTAGGCGAGTGGAAGGCGCACTGACTTTGTCGTGAGGAGTCGCCCACCAAACCTCAGCGTAGACAGATCGCAGCCAAGAGGCTGATGTAATTTTGATGTCAATATTCGCGGCCAGTGCGGACATCTACAGTCAAGGTTGTGATTCTTCAATCACAGGATCTGTTATTACTATACAGTAGAAGATTCAAGAGCTGCACCATGAGCTCTATGGGCCCACTCATTCCAGTGCCTATCCAGAAGTTGATTGAGGCCATACTGGGAGTGGTTGTCTGAGTCTGCTAGATCAATGTTGGAAGGAGCTGAGTGCTGAATAAGTCGGTAGGTCTAGGTTAGGACCTCCGTCAAGAGTCCGACGAGTGTCATCCGGTCCTGAGAGGATCCAACACTGAAACGTCTGGTGATTCAAGCCAGTGAAGCACTGGTGACATTCAACCTCTGTGTAAACCTTGGTAATTGCAAGGGAGTGACCTTTCAAGTTGTGCAGAGTGATCATTGTTACCGGTCGCCATGACCTGTGTTATATGCTTCTGGCCCGGCTGGGTTATGGGACACCATGTATCAGTTGATGCTTACATAGTGTTTTTACATTGGTTACCTTTATGAAGCCAACATGTGGTCCAGTGAACTAGGACATTGATTACAACATTGGTGGAAACACCTGAGTGACATGGTTGTGAAGGTAGGGAGTTACCTCATGCCAACGTTATGAACTGTTGACAATGTTTGTGAAGGTAGGGAGCTACCTCATGTCAACGTGATGAACTGTTGACAGTGTATGCTAGGTTGTGATTACTACCCATGGATCAGGGTAGTTACATGATACTGTGTGAAGATCTATTGTCCAAGGACATGGAACTAAGGTGAAGTGTTTAGTCACCTGATAGACTTTACCAGTGACATTGTGTGTTCGTGTGGAGCAACCGCTTATTGTGTAGGTGACATATCAGTGTGTGGGTCACTGATGAGATAGAAGAGTGACCTGGCTCTTGTGTATTTTGAGACGGTGCTACATGTATTTTTTCTGCAAGTGGGAGATCGCTAATGTTATAGGGTCGGCCCAGACTTCATCAGGAGTGTGACGAGGGAAATAGTACGACAGCAAGGAAGGATCCTTGTTCATCAGTGCAGTGTCAGTCAGGCAGTGGTACTGCGCTTGATCAGCCCTTGCTTGGTTCTCTGTGTGAAGAGGGAACTTTGGAGAGGCAGCAGACCTTGGAGTTCCAGTCCACTGGAGGAGCCTGGGTGAGTCGCTACCACGACTGGACAACCGCACGAGCTATCGTCCGCCTCCATGATGAATACTCATCTGCGTCTTTGATCTTGTACATAGTTCTTCTAGTCTGGCTTTCAGCCATCCTTCTCTGTGTTGTGGTTGACGTAGTTCAGAATTAAATTTTTGTTCTCTTAGCTATGACTTTGTGCAGTGATATGACTGGTGTCTGGTCCGAGCCCCCTTGGGGTTTGGAACCCTAGGTGAGGGAGGGAAGGTTAAGCTGTCCCGGCTTGTGTGGGGCCTGGTAGATGTAGAGTGCTATTGAGGTGGTTGGAGCAAAGGCAGGGGATAGTATCTATCGTGGCAAACCAGACCAAGCCCCGGCGGTCTTGTCACAAGATAGAGTGGGGGCCCGTCCGGGATCTTCTCTTTGTTCTGACATCTCGTAGAAATAGGTTATAGTGTCATCTGTCCTATACCTATTGTCTACTTAACGAGTAGGGCTACTGATACCTTTCTCTTCGACGTGGACAGACAGTTAAGTTAGTATAGATACATAGTTACAGTGTTGGTTGGAGTACAGTTAGCATTGTGATTGAGTATTGCATATCTATACTGATACTAAGTTACACTAAGCATGGCTACTCGTACTTTAGATTTAGCTAAGGTGCGGGCATCTGCAACTGAGATGGGATTGGAAGGTGAGGAGTTCAAAGCCTATGTACTGGAAGTAGAGAGAGACTTCAGAGCAGAAGAGAGGGAGAGAAGAAAGTCAGAAATTGAGCTGGAAGCTCGAAAGGTAGCACTTGAAGAGCATAAGTTGGTGGCAGACCAACAAGCACAAAAACTGGCAGCTGACCTAGAGTCTAAGAAATTAGATGCTAGGAAGTTGGAAATGGAACATGAGTTCCGTATGAAGCAACTTGAGGTAGAGGCTAAATCTGTTGGTGAGTCTGAGGGAGCAGTAGGTGGAGTAGCTTTACCTAGCTCATCAGTAGCCAGCCGACCAGCTTACCATGCTATGAAATGGCCGTTTCCACCATTTGAACCGGACCAAGAGAAGATAGATCAATTCTTAGAGAAGTTCGAGGCAATGTGTAAAGCTATGGGTTTAGAGCCTGAGCGTTGGAATCTCAAGCTTTCACAAGGTCTCCGTGGCACCGCGTACGAAGTGTATGCGCGTCTTCCCCCAGGGATGGAAAATGATTATCCAACCCTGAAATCGGCTCTTTTGAAAAGATTCGAAATGACAGCCCATGCTTACAGGCGGAGGTTCAGAACTTCCAAGAGAGAACCAGGTGAGATGTTCTCGGCCTATAGTGTAAGGCTGAACTCATACCTGTTGAAGTGGATGGCGTTGGCCAATTTCAAAGAGGATTATGAGAGTCTGAGAGAGTTGATGGTGGTGGATCAAATGAAAATGCAGATGTCCAAGCCTTTAAGGAATTTCTTAGGGGAAAATGGGGCGGAAAGGCTAGACATAGTAAATAAGTTAGCTGAAAGGTATGTGGAAGTCTATGGTGAGACTGGGGAGTCCAGTCAGACTGATTCACAGAAAAGGCAGAAGGGGCTTGATCAGAAGCCCAAGACCAAAGGTCCCAAAGAATCATCCAATGTAGCAGATCCTGTGGTAAAAGACTCTGGTAAGAAACCCGATAAGCTAAGCCCTCCCGCCTCCCCAAAACGGAAGTGGAGTAAGAGGTGGTGTAAGCACTGTAAGTCTCCTTCCCATAATACTGTAGATTGTCTGAGGAAGCCAAAGGACTTGCACTTTGCGTGTCTCGCCTCTACTAGAGGTAGACCTAGCGAGACCACACCTAAGGGTCGGGAGAAACCAAAGTCTAAGAAATCACCTGTGATCGAAACGATAGAGGTGAATGGGAAGCAGGTGGAATGTCTATACGATACAGGATTGCAGTTTGAAGCTGTAATCTCATCCCACCTTGTGAGCCCAGGGCAGCTCACCGGCGAGACAAGAGAATTTCAGCTGGCCATGAGGAGCTCCGTAGCTATGGATTTTCCGATTGCTCGGATTGACATTCGGTGCAGGTACGTTACGGGTAGCATCCAGGCGGCTGTGCTGCCTGATCCTATTTACCCTTTGATCCTCGGTCGTCCGCATGTATTCCTGGGGGACCCCAGGGAACATTGTCTAGTGAGCGCTAGGCAGGCCAGGGCTAAGGATGGAAAAAGGCAGTGTGGTAAGGAAATAGACCATTCTCTTGCGAGGTTAGTGAGCAGTGCTCAAAGTAGGGACCAGACTTTGCGTCCTTACTTACTGGAGGTGTCCCAAAGTTGGGTCCCGCCAACTCCGGGTCAGTTCTATGTAGAAAACCGGTTGCTTTATCGTAGAGCCGGGCAAGGGGATAGCCAGTACGGTCAGATGGTAGTCCCTACTGACTACAGATCCCGCTTGATACATAGAGTGCATACCTTATCCTTAACCGGACATAAGGATGTGGGGACAACAGTCCAGTGTCTTTCCAGCCACTACCACTGGCCTGAAATGACAGGCGACGTGCGGAGATATATCCGGTCGTGCCCAACGTGTTGTCTGGCAGCACCAAAGCACAAGACCAGAAACGGTTTATCTCTGCAGATTGGAGATAGGGTTCTCGCGCTTCTCCCAATCGAGGGGGCGGAATTCGAACTCGGATGGCAGGGCCCTTTTCCTGTGGAGCGGATAATGTCCCGATCCACGTATGAGGTGAAGGTCCGCGGGGAATTGCGTAAGTTCCATTGTACTCTCCTTCAGAATTTGGAGAGGTCCGAGGTAGTTTCTCCACAAGATAGTGCGACTACCATCGCGCTAGATTCGGTTCTGGGTCCAGACGAGGGCGAGGAAGACTCAGTCCTACGCAGTACATCCTGTGGGGAGGGTCTGCGGTCTCCTGAGCGTTCAACCGTAGATAGGGCGAACGGGCTCCGTCGGGAAGAGGCCCATGGTGTTAAGCACACTGGGAATCGAGGTCGGACAGGCGATGTCACATCTGGCACGACGGGATCGTCGGGTGACTCGATACGCCGACAGGCTCACTGTCCTTACTCGCGGGAGAGAAGGCAGGAGCAAGGGTACTCCAGACGAACCTGGAGTAAGCGACCGTTAATTTCGGTCGACATCCGCGAACAGTCCACGAAGGTGATGCCTAGTCGGGATAGGAAATATCCTATTGTCGGAAGGGACGAACGAACCTTCAGTAAAGTAACCGATGGCCTGCAACAGGTGGATGCGGAACAGTCCAGTGTACACAGATCCTGTAAGCCAATCACCAGGCCGTTACGTTTCGGGCCTAATCGCTGGAGATAACGTATGTTTGAGGCGGTGGTTGGTGACCCAGCATCCATACCATTCTGGTGGATCTCCGCAGGGAAAGTGAAAGTTATGGAACGTCTTTTCCTGGGAATCCAATCTCGATAGAGTAGAGGTTCAGAGTTCAGACCGATCTTTGTCTAGTGAGTTCGACCGGGTCGACCATCTTAAGTGGGGGCCTATGTGACGAAACGGATAAAGAACGGCAGATCTCTGCATAATACCCCTTTGAAGGGAGTGCGATGCGTTGGTCTCCCTTGAATTAATATCAATTAATAGGGGATTCCCCATCGAAAAATAGTGCGGGGCGGAGCTATTCTAGTTATTTATGGAAAATCTAGAATGTTCCCCCAAGTGCGTACGGGGTAGAGATCTCTAAGTTCACGCGTGCTTCATGCAGCACGGGGTGGGGGAACTTATCGTGACTCTGGTTTTCTTCATGTATCATGAAAGTCACGCGGCCCGTGTAGGCGAGTGGAAGGCGCACTGACTTTGTCGTGAGGAGTCGCCCACCAAACCTCAGCGTAGACAGATCGCAGCCAAGAGGCTGATGTAATTTTGATGTCAATATTCGCGGCCAGTGCGGACATCTACAGTCAAGGTTGTGATTCTTCAATCACAGGATCTGTTATTACTATACAGTAGAAGATTCAAGAGCTGCACCATGAGCTCTATGGGCCCACTCATTCCAGTGCCTATCCAGAAGTTGATTGAGGCCATACTGGGAGTGGTTGTCTGAGTCTGCTAGATCAATGTTGGAAGGAGCTGAGTGCTGAATAAGTCGGTAGGTCTAGGTTAGGACCTCCGTCAAGAGTCCGACGAGTGTCATCCGGTCCTGAGAGGATCCAACACTGAAACGTCTGGTGATTCAAGCCAGTGAAGCACTGGTGACATTCAACCTCTGTGTAAACCTTGGTAATTGCAAGGGAGTGACCTTTCAAGTTGTGCAGAGTGATCATTGTTACCGGTCGCCATGACCTGTGTTATATGCTTCTGGCCCGGCTGGGTTATGGGACACCATGTATCAGTTGATGCTTACATAGTGTTTTTACATTGGTTACCTTTATGAAGCCAACATGTGGTCCAGTGAACTAGGACATTGATTACAACATTGGTGGAAACACCTGAGTGACATGGTTGTGAAGGTAGGGAGTTACCTCATGCCAACGTTATGAACTGTTGACAATGTTTGTGAAGGTAGGGAGCTACCTCATGTCAACGTGATGAACTGTTGACAGTGTATGCTAGGTTGTGATTACTACCCATGGATCAGGGTAGTTACATGATACTGTGTGAAGATCTATTGTCCAAGGACATGGAACTAAGGTGAAGTGTTTAGTCACCTGATAGACTTTACCAGTGACATTGTGTGTTCGTGTGGAGCAACCGCTTATTGTGTAGGTGACATATCAGTGTGTGGGTCACTGATGAGATAGAAGAGTGACCTGGCTCTTGTGTATTTTGAGACGGTGCTACATGTATTTTTTCTGCAAGTGGGAGATCGCTAATGTTATAGGGTCGGCCCAGACTTCATCAGGAGTGTGACGAGGGAAATAGTACGACAGCAAGGAAGGATCCTTGTTCATCAGTGCAGTGTCAGTCAGGCAGTGGTACTGCGCTTGATCAGCCCTTGCTTGGTTCTCTGTGTGAAGAGGGAACTTTGGAGAGGCAGCAGACCTTGGAGTTCCAGTCCACTGGAGGAGCCTGGGTGAGTCGCTACCACGACTGGACAACCGCACGAGCTATCGTCCGCCTCCATGATGAATACTCATCTGCGTCTTTGATCTTGTACATAGTTCTTCTAGTCTGGCTTTCAGCCATCCTTCTCTGTGTTGTGGTTGACGTAGTTCAGAATTAAATTTTTGTTCTCTTAGCTATGACTTTGTGCAGTGATATGACTGGTGTCTGGTCCGAGCCCCCTTGGGGTTTGGAACCCTAGGTGAGGGAGGGAAGGTTAAGCTGTCCCGGCTTGTGTGGGGCCTGGTAGATGTAGAGTGCTATTGAGGTGGTTGGAGCAAAGGCAGGGGATAGTATCTATCGTGGCAAACCAGACCAAGCCCCGGCGGTCTTGTCACACTGGCGACTTGTTCTATTCCATATTCTTTTCAGGCATTGATGAATTTCTGTTGTTTTGTTGTCTGAACCGGGGGTCTTGCCACTTTTCATATGGTTAAGAGCATTCTTAACCTCCATCTTCATAATGATCTGCTTGATGATCCTTCATTATTATTTCGAATATCACACTGTTCTTCGCTGATATCATCACAAAGAGTTTTCACACCATCTGTAAAATCTGATCTTTTTCTATTATGAATTTTCCATCTTTTGTTTTTAGGCAGCCTGTTGAGGTACTGTCGCGAGATAAATAAACTTGTTAGTTGCGATCGATGACAACCAAGCCCGACATTAGTCTGCAAACACAATATACCCTTTGATGTTGAACAGACTGAGAAAAATACGTCGTTAAAACTGTCTGCACCTGGTCGGCATTTGTGTATGAGATCAAAGTGAGTCACGTCGCGATGTCTGCATACGGTCGACAATTTGTTGACAGGTTGTTGTTCGAGAGACGTGCACTGGCGTCATCTGTCTGCAGGGCGGGAATCGGCCGTTGAAAGTGATGGACAGAATGTCTGCCAGAGGTCGGAAGGATTCTGTGATGTGGGGGGGGGGGGAGGTCTCTGGCTCACAGACAGCCAGGATCTTTGTTGTATGAAACAAAGAATTTCCCAGATGAAAGTGAGTTTGACAGCGAATTGACTCCGGTTAGTCTAGAAACAGGGGGATAAAGCCAGATTTTGGACTGATTGGCGTCTGGACTTTTTGGTGACGTCACTCAAGCACCCATATAAAACCCAGTTGCGGTAAACAGGTGGAGGGAGTCGAGAAAAACATTCTGAAGTGTTAGGATCGGTGCATTATTCCGAGTTGCGTTACATAAGAGAGACTATAATGTCTAAGTGGTGATAGTTATCCGCGGACATAGATCCAGTCTGATTGCATAGTTTCTCGAGTAGCAA
Organism: Cepaea hortensis; assembly: GCA_963921405.1. Classification (NCBI taxonomy): domain Eukaryota; kingdom Metazoa; phylum Mollusca; class Gastropoda; order Stylommatophora; family Helicidae; genus Cepaea; species Cepaea hortensis. The sequence goes on along the minus strand of CAWUFQ010000001.1, from coordinate 2,236,278 downwards.
CTGAAATAGGTATATGGTAGGCTATTAATAATATCTAACTTAAGAGTATGATTAGGAATAGAGTACAGTACTGTGCGGTGATATAATGCATTATATGTGCGGTGATATAATGTATTAGGATTAGTGATAAAGTGTTCTATAAGTGCGGTGCTAGAAAGTATCATAGGAGCGACGGCACTAGTATCCTATTGTGTGGCTTCAACTGGCTTGTGTGATATATCATTTTACTCAGGTAGTTGAGGACAATGTGGTGGAATAATAATTAGAGAGATTAAAGATGGTTGAGAGGGGGAAGAGGTATGTGAAATGGTAGGATCTTCCAGTAGGGCATCTGCTGGGTTTCTACCCGTTCCTCTATTCTTTCCTGGTGTTGCCATGTCTCAGATCATATGATTGAGTTATGTGGCCGTATGACAGAGATCGGATCTCTGTTATAGATCTGAGTGCTGCTATTGGCCTACACTTACTTAATTCCGGCCAGGACTGAGTTGCCCTCACCATAGTATTCTCTATTCTACAGGTTCCAGTTACAGGTCCACGTATGTGTTCTATGATTGTCAAGAGTGAAGCTAACACATTTTAGAAGATGATGGCTCAGAATTTGAAGACAGAAGTTGCTGAGAGATCGCTACATTGGGCTTATAATCAAGTTGGTTTGCGGGAACCTGGCTTCTGTTGAGCAGGACATGCTGATGAGATTATCAAGTGACAATTGTATCACTGAACAGTCAGATCATTGTAGAGATACATTATTGATACCAGGAACATTCACACCAAATTTATACTGATACATAGAACATTTAGATTGTGGTGTTAATATGGGGAATCTTTACCACCAGTGACACTAGATCCAGTGAGATTTCCCCAATAACAGTGACTATGGGGTTAGAATTTTCTGATTAACAATCCTTTAAATAACAGAGGAAATTCATAGTGTGAATCAGAGTGAAGACTCTCATTAGACAGTATTTGTCATGGGTGACCAGGCATCCTAGTGGTTCCAGAGACAACGGAGGAAGTCTTCACGTGACCGGAGGAGCATCACCTGGGTGAGACTACTTGTATGGGATACATGGTGCTGGTGTGTTTTCAGCACAGGGATGAGAATGACTATACTCCTGAACCCTGATCTGAGTCTATAGACACTGTAGAGTACACGTCACACATTCTCCACCTTACACACACACACACACACACACACACTTCTCCTGCATATACTCTTTGCTTTAATAAATTTCTTGTTTTTATTTGTTGAGGCTAGAGTTGTCAAGTATGTTATGTTGGGGAAGAATGAGAGGGGGCATGATCCAGGGGTGAGTAAGAGTGAGAAGAAGGTGTCTTCAGATTGAAGGAGTGTGTGGACGGAGTCTGCTGGATATCTCCAGGATAGAGATATTGAATTAAAACAAATGTGGGTGTTGATTCCCCTCACTCCAGGGATGACACTAAAGTGGTAAAGAAGAACAAATAACTATTACGACATTCATTCTTTACACACACGACAGGTACGTGTTCTTTTATTTATACCGAAAAATCTTAGTATACATGAGAGCTATTGATTACTCCACCATCATCATCAACAAGTAATGTGTAGGTAAGTATAATCAGCCATGCATGTAGTATTATCATGTGTATATGAACATATATGTAGTATTTGCAAATGTACACACACACACACACACAAAACGCACCATGCAAATACAAACTGATTTAAACGAAACAAATGTTTACTTAAAACAAAAACAAGTTCCGCCATTTGGATTATTTCACGGCATTTTGGCTAATATCAAAATGTAGTATCTGTTGTATCACGATAGTGATTAAGGGTAGTCCGACTTATCTGCACTTGATCTGGCCATGGCCACCAGCACAGGCGGTCATTACAAAGACATACGGGGACTTTGAACCTCATGGTGCGGCACTTGCTCCTGGGGTATCCTGGGTCCTATAGATTAAGCTCATTTTGTATATACAGAACACTCAAATACAAATGCGCACAGCTATGTTCATAAGCAATGTGTAATTGTTTCCCCTTTACTTAACATATGATGCATGCAATTATCGCTGTTTTTCAACATTATTATTATTATTACTATTATTTCATTCAGGAAATCAAACATGTGGTGGACCTGTTGCCGATCATACACCTTTATAAAAGAATGGATCTGGCTTCTCGGCCTTTTGGCTAGGATCAAAGTGTAGTATCTGCACTTGATCTTACCAGGATTACGTGCAAAGGTGGTCATTAGAATGACACACGGGAACGAAGGACCTGATAGGGAAAATGGGAAACAGCGAGCACTTATTATAAAAAGTGAACCATAAAAAAGAATCGATGCACATTTCGCAATTCATTATTAAAACCTTATTTCATATACAATATTCAACTATTTCACACATTCATTTAGGTCCATCTATTGAACTTAAGAATTTGTGAGGGTCCAAGTGTATACTGTAAAGTTTTATGTATGTATACTGTAAGTTTTCCTTTGGAATTGCAGTTACCGAAAACAATATTTATCGATATGAATTGAAACATCGCTAGATTTGCCGTTCCTGAATAATAAATAGTATGCAATCATAACACATTATGGCATTTAGGAAATCTTGCTGCATTTGACATCTGGTTTCTTGTTGTATTTGCAAATGTAAAGGATAACGTACAATGCACCTTGTAAATACACACTGTTTTGCACTAAATAAAACCACATTAAATGGAAGACATATAATTAAAAAAACAAAAGATGAAAGGGACATAACGATAAAACAGCTATTTCAAGGGACATTACTGAAACCAACATAAATATATATATATTATGCGATTAAATAAGTGTAGTGTTTGTCTTAATCTTTATAAAATTATCATATAAGTTATCGACAATTTCAAGCTTCATAAAGACTGACATAAAAATTTTCAAATATCTTCATAGATTATTTAAAACTTAAGGCTTTATGTTAAATTTTTGAGAATATATAAATAGTTTTTCTATGTCACATCGATATTAAATGTAATGTTGTATCCTTTTAAAGGATAATAAGCCTCGATGTTGACTGGTACAAAAAAAATTTTTGTCGGTCCTGTTAAAGGCCAAATATCCTTAAAAGAACTGTATTTATTCCACTACTAAACAGGGCACCTTGAAATTATGCACCAACTATAGACTGTTGCCCTGGTCAGTCATGCAAGTAACATTCTACTAATATCATAATGGGAAGACTTCGTAAGACATGGAAGAAGAGATTAACGTGGTTCAAGTTGGATTAAACAAGAAAGAGGAACAAAAGAGTAGCATACTCAACATGCGTTTAATAGTTGAGAAGTGTGGATAGTTTAATGTAAATATATTCTCCTGTTGTGTGGATTATTCAAAGGTATTTGACTGTTTCATCATCATCATGTACCATGCCGATAAGATTGGATAGTCATGATTCGACATCTTACTTGATCACCAGAGTCGTGGATCAACTCAGTGTTCTTGTCTCGACCATACCAAATGACCAAGCCATCTAGGCATTTACTTCTTTGCCTTCCCCTTGTTGTCTTTCCCACGATCTTGCCAGGTGTCACCAAGTTCCCCAATTTATTTCTTCTCATAACGTGACCAACAATGTGTGACTGTCTACGTCTAATTTCTCTAATCAGTGTATGATTTTCATGTGTTTCTTGTAGGATTTAGTCGTTGGTTGTTTCTGTCTGTCCATGTTATTCTTTGTATTTTACTCAGAAACAACATATCCACAGCAACCAGATGTTTTTTTTTGTTTTTTTTCAGCTTGACTGATCATTCTCCACGCTTCGCATCCATACAAAAGTACAGGTTGTATGTAGCACTTCAGCATTCTTTTTCTCGTTGCAGTTGACATCTTGTTATTGGCCAGTATGTTTTTGATCTTGCAAAAGATGAAGATCCTAGTGACGACCATAATATGTGTGTCTTCTTACAATGTAATTCTAACTATAGTTATTCACTGTGTGCAACAGTCGCATCTACTAAATGTTTTTAGATCCTTTTAATTGTTTGCAGTCAATGCTGTATCATCCGCATATCTAATGTTGTTGATGTTACGTCCCTCTATGATGATTACTTTCATAACTGCTACATGTCTGAAAATATTTTCACTGTACAGGGAAAGGAGATCTGGAGACATTACACATCCCTATCTCACACCTCTCTTAACAGCCTGATATTGACCTACTTCATTATCAATCCGTATGGCAGCTTGTTGTTTCCAATATATGTTGTTTATTTCCAAGTCAAGGGTCTTTCCTATACATTTGTTGATCTGCAAGCATCTTTATCATGTTGACATGTCTCACTTTATCGAAAGCCTTTGGGTGGTCAATAAAGCAAAGCTGTATGTCTTTGTTTACTTCTATAGAACGGTCCATTAATGTTCTCAGCATATACAAATTATTGGATAGATCGGAGGGAACAGACCAAGAGGAATTCCGAGAGGAAAATACCTGGATGGCTTGGCCACATGGCATAGACGAGATAGGAACACTGAGCTGATCCACGACTCTGATGATCGAGTGAAATGACGAGTCATGACCGCCCATGCTTTCCGGCATGGCACATGATTGATTGATATCCACATTATTTACTGTACCTTTGCCTTCTACAAACTCACATTGTTCTTTTCCTTTTACGGGTTGTATTTTTCTGTTGTAACTCTTTGCATGATAATTCTTAGCAAAATCTTCTTGATGTGACTCATTGTACTAATTGTTCGATGTTGATGACATTTCAAGGCTCTCGATTTCTTAGGGATTGCAATAACTATAGACTTACATTATTCAGAACGATATCTCTAGTATCATATATTGTGTTCAGCAGTCTGGTGACTTGATCCATCCCATATTCTAAGGCATTGATTGTTTCTGTTGTGATGTCATCTGAACCGGGGTTCTTGCTAGTTTTCATATGGTTAAGAGCATTCTTAATCTCGATGTTCAAACTTGATGATCATTCATTATTATTTCGAACATCTTACTGTTCCACTGTGGTATCATCCTAAAGGTTTTTCACATAATCTGACCATACATGTAGAATCTGATCTTTTTCTATTATGATTTTTCAATCTTTTGTTTTTAGGAAGCCTGTTGATGTATGTGTTATTTTATTTATATTTAAACATCTTAGTATGCATGAGAACAAATGATTACTACATCACGCCATTCATCCAATGTTATCATGTTTATATGAATGTATATGTTGCATTCACAAATATAAAAATAAAAAATCACACACACACACACACACAAACACACACACACACACACACACACACACACACACACACACACACACACACAACGTACCTTGTATATACACACTGTTTTTTTTTTTATTCAGCACTTTGGATTGTTTCAGGGCATTTTGGCTAAGATCAAAGTATAGTATTTGTTCTTGTATGACGTCAGTGATTAAAGGTTAACTGATTTATCTGAACTTGATCTGGCCATGGCCACCAGCTGAGGTGGTCATTACATTGACATACTGGGACCTGGAACCTCATGGCGCGGCTCTTGCTCCTGGGGAACACATACTGGGACCTGGTACCTCATGGGGCGGCTCTTGCTCCTGGGGAACACATACGGGGACATGGAACCTCATGGGGTGGCTCTTGCCCCTGGGGAACACATACTGGGACATGGAACCTCATTGGGCGGCTCTTGCCCCTGGGGAACACATACTGGGACATGGAACCTCATGGAGCGGCTCTTGCTCCTGGGGAATCCTAAGTCCTAAAAATTAAGCACATTTTGTATATTCAGGACATTCAAACACAAATTTCCACAGCTGTGTTCATTAGCAATGTGTAATTGGCTTCCCTTTGTGTTTTCCACAATGCGTTCAATTATCGCTACATTTCATCATGGGAGGCGTTATTGACAGCGCGCTGTGAATAATACTGAGAGTGACTCGGTGGGCAAATGCGGATCAGAGATTTAATTGTGGCTCCCGTTGAAAAGTTAAATCATTTTTTGCTATATCAAAGATGGGTGCAGACATATGGGACATACACAAGATAAAACGAGTAGCACAAGATATGGATATGAACTCCGACGACAGTGAGGGCCCTCCCGGCCCAGAAACATTTATTGCATCCATCCATCGGTCTAGCAGTCCACCACACACTCAACCGGAATTGATCGACAATACATTCAATTTATATGATTCTTTATTTCAACAATTGCGAAAGCAAACACCATACACAAGTTGCATAGTATATCACTTTTAAAATAAATAAAAAAACCTCCTTTTTCTGTCGTCATTTTCGAACATAAACGTCACGTGATGGTAGTAAACAACGGTAGTAAACGTCACGTGACGAGACCAGCCGTGACTGTGAATAATAATGAGCGTTATTCACAGCGTGCTGCGTGTAATCACTCTGTTTCAACATTATTATTATTATTTCATTCAGAAAACACAAATTTGATGAGCCTGTTTCAGTCCATATACCTTTATAATTGAATGGATCTGGCTTCTCGGCCTTTTGGCTAAGATCAAAGTTTAGTGTCTGCACTTGAAGTTACCAAGGCCACATGCAGAGGCGGTCATCTGAATGACACACCGGGGACGTGGGGCCTGATGGGGCCGCTCTGGCTATCACTGGGGAACCGCGTGCCCTTAATTGTTTTGAAATACAAAAATTTAAACAAAAATCGATGCACTTTGGGCAATTCCATACGAAAACCTTATTTCATATAAAACATTCAACATTTTAACACATTCACTTCCGCCCATCTATTGAACTTAAGCATTTACAAGGATCCAAGTGTGTTATTCCAAAGGATACTGTAGATTTTTCTTTAGAATTGCAGTTACAGACAACAGCAATTTATCGATATGGATTGAAACATCGCTAAATTTGCCGTTTCATAATAATAAATAGTATGCAGTCATTACACAGACATTTAGGGAATCTTGCTGCATTTGACATCTGGGTCTTGTTGTATTTGCAAATGTAAAGGAAAACACACAATGCACCTTGTAAATACACACTATTATGAACTAAATAAAACCACATTAAACTGAAGACGTGTATTTAAACAAAGCGGAAAGGGACATAACATAACGATATAACAGTTATTTCAAGGCACATTACTGAAAGTAACATGAATATATTATGTGATTTAAATAATTGTAGTATTTGTCTTAATTTTTATACAACTATTATATAACTTTACGAATGTTTATGCTGCATAAAGAAGAGAATAATAATGTTCAATATCTTCACAGTTTGTGTAAAAGTTAAGGCTTTATTCTAAACTTTTGAGAAATTTATAAACAATGTTTCTAGGTCACATCAATATTAAATGTAATATCTTATCCTTTTGATGAATGCAGCGTCAAATATTCCTCTCTCTTCAAATTTGTGTCTGGCCTGTAAAGGGCCACATTATCCTTAATGAGAACTATCTTCATTCCACTACCAAAAAGACCAGCCAACACACAAATATAGAAAGGGTTCTTACAATACACAATGAAACTGATTGACACAGATAAAGACATACTAGACACAGAGCTTACATTAGCAGATATAACACTTTCACTCAATCAAATGCAAAAAGAGAAAACACCAGAACCAGATGGACTCACTGTAGAATTCTACCAACACTTCTTTCCTATCATAAGCATTTTCCTTTTAAAAGTCTACCAAGAGGCTTTTCACAAACCAGAACTCCCAAACACTTGCAGCATGTCATGTATAAGACTCATACCTAAAGACAACACAGACAAAACACAGCTGAAAAACTATAGACCCATCTCATTATGAAACACAGACTACAAAATTCTAGCAAAATCACTTGCAAACAAAATAAAACCTTTCATGCCATCACCAATACACCCAGACCAACAGTGCAGTATTCAACACAGAAACATACACAAACATACACACTTCATTAGAGATTTCATCACATACATTCACCAGAAAGAGTGTCAATCCTCCCTCTATTCCTTAGACCAGGAGAAGGCCTTTGACAGAATTTCACACTCGTACTTACACAAAACACTAGCACACTGTAACATAGGACAGTACTATAGACAGTGGATAGAAATATTGTATAAAAATCCTGAAAATAAGGTACTGGTGAATCATTCACTCACTGCCAGTTTCAGAATCACAAGATCTGTCAGACAAGGGTGTCCACTATCACCAGTCCTATATGTACTCACACTAGAATTACTCTTAGAAGCAATTAGACAGGACACAAACATTAAATGTAGATTTATACAAGGGTTTGTGTGTGTGTGGGGGGGGGGGGGCGGAAATTAATCGTTTATGCAGATGACACCGCTTTCTTCCCTACAACCAACACTTCCATAACGAACATACTTCACACCTTCAGACAGTTTGGTGAAGGAAGTGGGGCTAAAATAAACATACAGAAGTCTAAAATAATAGGTCTGGGAGAAGTTATGCTTGGAGTGTGAAAGTTTTTATATTAAACGTATTGGTTTAAATGGGAGCAAGTGATTAACAAAAGGTTACATGAAGGCAATTACACCATACCAAGAATATAATGTTGTCACGTGTGTATGAATGTATACGTTGTATTAGCAAATGTAAAAAGTAACTGGTTTTGTACATAATAAACTCCAAACAAAAATCGTATAAGTCTGTGAAATGCTAACGCACTAACGTTAAAAAAAAAACAGGGTAACATAAAATTATGGACCAACTATATAGACATAATGACGCAGCAATAATAATGGGAGATTTTAATGCAAAAGTAGGTACAAGAAGAGCTGAAAATGAGAGACACGTTTTAGGATAATTTTGATTGGGAAATAGAAATGATGCAGGTGACAAATTAATTGAATTTTGCACAGAAAATGAGTTAATGATAGCAAACACACTTTTTAAACAACACCCAAGAAGACTCTTCAAATGGACATCCCCCGGACAGTATTACCAAAAATCAGATAGATTATATTTTAATACAAAGGAGACGGAGATCAAGCATAAAATCTGCAAAAGCCCTACGGAGTGCAGATTGTGATACAGATCATCAGTTATTAGAAGCAGATCTGAAATTAAAACTCAAAAATTTTACTCTAGGACCAAGGCCATTTCGTTTTGATCTCACAAAAATACCAGATGCATACACCGTAGAAGTTAGGAAACGTTTTGGGGTCTTGATGTCTGTACAAGAGGAAATGATACCTGATGAACTGGCAGTACAAGCTAGAGATATCTTGATAACTGCAGCCAAAGATTTAATTCCGAACAAGAAAAAGCAACTTAAGTCATTGATTACATCAGACACGTTAGAAATAATAAAACAACGAAGGGAACAAAAACAGAAATGAGGTGAATCCGATAACAGCAGGATGAAGTATAAATCTGTAACTCGAGAAATAAGAAAGAACACAAGAAAGGACAAACATCAATATATACAAGATTGCTGTAACAGAATAAAGAAATATCATAAAACTGGAAGAGATTACGAAATGTTCAAAGAAATGAAGTTATTGGCAAGAAATGTTCAGCCTCAGTTGAATATTATCTGTGACAAGATGGGAAATGCCTTAACAGAATCTAGACAAATTCTAGAAAGATGGCAGGAGTACAGCAGTGGAATGTATGATATGAGTGACAGTGAGGATATGAATGAGATACATGAGCCAATGACAGCAGAGACAGAACCTGAACCCTCATTAGATGAAATTGCATGGGCAATAAAGAACCTGCAAAATTATAAATCACCTTGATGTGATGAGATATCAGCTGAACTAATTAAAGCCGTAGGAGAAGAAATCATACAATCTATCATGCAGTATGCAAAAAGATATGGAAATATGGTATATGGCCAAAAGATTGGAAAAGAACTATATTCATTCCAATACCAAAATAGGGCAACCTGAAATTATGTACCAACTATAGAACTGTTGCCCTGATCAGTCATGCAAGTAAAATTCTACTAAAAATCATAATGGGAAGACTTCGTAAGAAAATAGAAGAAGAAATTAACGTGGCACAAGCTAGATTTAGACACGGAAGAGGAACTCGAGATCACATTCTCAATATGCGTTTAATAATAGAGAAGTGCAGAGAATTTAATGTAAACCTATTTTCATGTTTTGTGGATTATTCAAAGGCATTTTACTGTGTACAACATCAGAAACTTTGGGAAATCATGAGGTATATTAGCTTTCTACCACGTGTAATACAACCCATAAGAATGCTCTATCTAGACCAACAAGCAGCGGTTAGAATAGATGGTGAGACATCAGATTGGTTTGACATCAATCAAGGAGTCCGTCAAGGATGTGTGCTGTCCCCCTATCTGTTTAACCTGTGCGCCGAAAATATAATGAGAAATGTAAGAGATTATATAAATAGGGAGCTATATGATGCCCTAAATATCGTTGATCTTCAACTACCAGAGATTCGGTATGCTGATGATACAGTATTGCTATCCACAACACGGGCTGGTATAGAAAACCTAATAGCCTCAACCCAATCTAATAGTTAAAATCACAACTTATATCTTAACATTGCAAATTCAAAGATAATGCATACAGATAAAACTATTATGGACAAAGAAATATATGTCAATGAGGAAAAATTGGAGGTGGTGGAAAATTGTGAATATCTTGAGTCATTGATTACCAACAACGGTGACACAATGAAATAAATTAAACGACGACTATCAATTGCTCTTCAAAGACTAAAACAACTGAATAAATTATGGAATGGGACAGAAAGAACTACAAACATTAGATTTTTAAGAGCATGCATCTTTCCCATTGCAACATACGCCTGTGAGACCTGGACACTTACTAAACAAGCTGCATGGCGCATACATGCCTTTGAATACAAATATTATACATGAGTTCTAAGAATATCTTGGGTAAAGAAAAGAACAAATACATTCATACTTCAAGAGCTGAATATTGAAGAAGGTTGGCTATTAAAGACAAGAAAACAAAGAAAATTGAAATATTTTGGTCACTTGAAACGCCACGAAAGTTTTTTTTTTTTTTTTAGCATATCCTTTACAGGACTTAGCTGTCAACACCAGCATCTTTCAGCTGTATGTTGATCTCTTGGCAAGATTACGCTCAGTAGTTTGCCATTGCTTTCTGAGCGGCCGGCTCAGTATCCCGCAAGTCACGAGCGGGGGTCGAACCGCCTCAGTTCTCGCTCCGCTACGAGACTCTGCGTGATAAACGGGATTACAGAGAGAAAGTGTTGTAACCCCACAGCCAGAGAGACCGGTCCACGAAAGTTTGGAGAGAACAATAATGGAGGGGAATATGCATGGGAAGAGAGGGAGGCCAAAGAGACGATGGGTGCAGGATGTGTCGGATGATCTCCGGACACGGGACATCTTGCTTATTAACGAGAGGTTTTCCGGAAGGTTATTATGGGAGCGAGGCTCTGCAAAGGTCATGCTACTGAATGAATGAATGAATATAGACTGTTCAAAATGTGACATAGAAATAGAAGGGAACATTCTTTACCAAGTCGATCATTTTAAATTCCTAGAGGCATTTATAACATCAGATGTAAGATTTAAAACAGAGATTAAGAGCAGCATTTTTTCCCCTAATGTACTTGACAGGACATTGCAGTCAACACCAGCATTTTCCAGCTGCTGTTGATGTCTTGGCCAGATTAGGTTCAGTAGTTTGCCATTGCTTTCTGAGCGACTGGCTCACATACCCTAGTAAGTAACCAACGCGACGCGATCCGCTACCGAATCTGGTGCAGCTGTGTTACCCATATGAATATACAGGATTACGGAGAACATCGTTAACCCCTAGGCCAGGGATACCGGCAAGAGCAGAATATGGCAGGCAAAAACAGCATTTCAGAAAATGAAGAGTATTTTATACAATAAGTCACAATCAATGAATGTAAGAAAGAGAGTGCTGAAATGCTATATAGAACCAGTCTTGATGTATGGCAGTGAATCTTGCAATGTCAATGAACGAATTAGGAAGAACTTAGAAGCAACAGAGATGTGGTATTTTAGACGAATGTTGCGAATTCCTTGGACTGCCAGAGTAACTAACGACTATTAACTGAAAGAGGGTAATGAAACTAGAGCACTTTATACACCAATAAGAAAGAGACAATCAACTTTCTTTGGTCATGTGATGAGAAGAGAGACATTGGAGAACATCGTGACAACTGGAAAGATCGAGGGGAAGAGAGGCAGAAGCAGATCAAGATAAATGATGTTGGATGGATTGCATTGAGACGGTGGCGTGGAGGAATATCATCAGCAGAGTTGATCCAGAACACCAAAGACCGAGATATGTGGAGAACCATGAACGCCTACGCCAGCTGGCAAGAGGAACTTAGTATCCTTTCTCTCTTTGGTGTTGTCCCAACAACCATACATCCGACATATGGTATATGGCCAAAAGATTTGAAGAGAACTATCTTCATTCCAACACCAAAAATGGGCAACCTGAAATTATGCACCAACTATAGAAATGTTGCCCTGATCAGTCATGCAAGTAAAATTCTACTAACAATCATAATGGGAGGGAGACTTCGTAAGAAAATGGAAGAATACATTAACGTGGTTCAAGCTGGATTTAGACAAGGAAGAGGAATGAAAGAGCGCATAATCAACATACCTTTATTAATAGAGAAGTGTGGAAAATTAATGTAAACCTATTCTCCTGTTTTGTTTATTATTCAAAGGCATTTGACTGTGTCATCATCATCATGTGCCATGCTGACAAGCGTGGACTCTCATGATTCGCATCTCACTTGATCACCAGATTCGTGGATCAGCTCAGTGTTCTTGTCTCGACCATACCAAGTGACCAACCCATTCATGTATTTACTTATCTGCCTTCTCCTTGCTCTCTTCCCCTCGATATTGTCAGTTGACATCAAGTTCTCTAATTTATTTCTTCTCATGCAAGCCAATTCGAAACTGCCCTTGTCAACAACAAAGTTGTTGTTGTTGACAATCTTTCGTCATCACCCCCCCCCCCAAATTCTCTAAGTAATTACTTTTGATGTATTTTCGTGCGAAAGTAAACAATCAAACGTATTTCCTATTTTTCTGTTCCCGTCAATATTATCTTCCCGCCAGTATTCCCTCTCCCAGGAGTTACTCTGTCACACGTCTGCATGTGGCCTTGGTAAGATCAAGTGCAGATACTACACTTTGATCTTAGCCAAAATGCCGAGAAATGAGATCCATTCTTTTATAAAGGTATATGGCCTGAAACAATCCCATCACATTTTTGTTTTTTCTGGATTAAATAATAATAATAATAATGTTGAAAAACAGCGATAATTGTACGCATCATATGTTAAGCAAAAGGAAAACAATTACACATTTCTTATGAACAAAACTGTGAAAATGTGCGTTTGAATGTCCTGAATGCACAAAATGTGCTTAATTTTTAGGACTCAGGATTCCCCAGGAGCAAGATCCGCCCCATGAGGTTCCGAGTCCCTGTATGCCATTGTGATGACCACCTCTGCTGGTGGCCATGGCCAGATCAAGTGCAGAAGGTGCATTGTGTATTTTCCTTTACATTTACAAAATACAAGAAGATCCCAGACGTCAAATGCAGCAAGATTATCTAAATGTCTGTGTGTAATGACTGCATACTATTTATTATTCTAGAACGGCAAATGTAGCGATGTTTCAATTCATATCGATAGATTGTTGTTTTCGGTAATTGCATTTCCATAGATAAACTTACAGTATCCTTAATCATTGTCGTGATACAAGAACAGATACTACACTTTTGTCTTAGCCACAATGCCGTGAAACAATCCAAAGTGCTAATAAAAGAAAAAAAACACGTTTGTTTGGCACAAAACAGTTTGTATTTGCAAGATGCATTGTGTGTGTATTTTGTTTTTTGACATTTATATATCCTAGGACATCGCTGTAAACACCTGCATTTTACTGCTGTTGTTGAGTTTTGGCAAGTTTTTACATTCAGTAGACTGCAATTGCTTTCTGAACGACCGGCTCCCATACCAACACGTTAAACCATAGCGCACAACGGTATGCTACCAAATCGGTCTCCGCTGTGTTTCGAACGCGTGGTAAGCGGCTCACGAGTCGCGTAGACCACGGAGTCGAATTTGAGATTGCAACTTATGAATTCATATACACATGATAATATTACATTCATTGCATGGTTTAATTACCTACACATTACTTGTTGATGAAGGTGATATAGTAATCATTTTCTCTCAAGCATACTAACATATTTCAGTAGAAATTCTTTCATACACCAAGTATTCACATTCACACTTCTTCTTCTTTTTCTTCAGCATTCCAAGCCATTGATGTCTTTGCTGCAGATACAATTCGTCTCCATTCGTCTCTCTGGTGGACCTTCTCTTGCCAGTCGTTGATTCCAAGTGCTTGTAGGTCTGTACATGTATTATCTCTCTACCGTCTTCTTGGTCTACCTCGGGGTCTACGGTCATTTATGTCCTGAGTGTAAGCGAGTGTTGTTTTCCTATTATCTTCCATTCTTTCTATATGCCCCAGCCATTGTAGTCTATTAGCCTTCATGATACCAGTGATTAGCGGGGACTTAAACAGATCATAAATGCCTTTGTTGCTTCTTCTTTTCCACTCTACACTTTGTGTACCTCTAATGGGCTCAAAGATGCTTTGATCTCACACTTAGTTTTATTTCAACAAGTTTAACTGTATCATTGAATCTTTCGTAATCCAAGTATTGTTATTCACTTTTGCTTTCTAAAAATGGTACATCTTGTGTGTGTAGAGAGAGAGAGAGAGAGAGAGAGAGAGAGAGAGAGAGAGAGAGAGAGAGAGAGAGAGAGAGAGAGAGAGAGAGAGAGAGAGAGAGAGATTAACTTCATCACAGGCACAATGGATTTATTTGGGGCGTGCTTGTAAACTCGTTTAAATCACAGGGTGAACGCAAATTATATACAGTATTTCCAGGAGGGAATAAGTCAGGGAGGTAGGCTACCTCCGTGACTTATGCAGTGTGTATGCAAGAAACGTATTCTGCGTATCTAAATTAATCTTTCTTACTCCTGGGGGTGCCATCAACCTCATTGACAAGGCCTTGAATGATGTCTCCACCCGTACCTTGAAGTCAACCTGGAAGAAAGTTTGGCCATCTTGTGTACCAGAGAGAGAAGAGTTTGAAGGATTATAAGCAGACGCAGCAGCTGTAGTGGATGAGATTGTGTCCTTGGGCAAACATATGGGCCTGGAAGTACAACGACTTGGAGAAGCTGATTGAGGACCACAATGGAGAGCTCACTACAGATGAGCTTGTGTATCTTCAGAATGAACAGCTAAAGGCATTAAAGGAGGAGCAGTCGTCCGATGATGAGGAGCCAGTGACCATTTTAACTGCCAGGATTAAAGAAATTTGCAAAAAGTGGGCAGAAGTCGAAGACTTCATTGTGAACCATCATCCAAACAAACTTGTTGCTAACAGGGCAGTACACCTGATGAATGATAACACAATGGCCCACTTCAGAAAGATTCTCCAGCAAAAGAAGCAACACATGTCCATTCATAGCTTCTTGGTGCAGACAGATTCCCAATCGGCTGCAAGGAAACAGCGACAAGAAACTCCTGAACCTAATCATTCAGAATAGCAAAAAAATTTACAATTTTCCCGTGATCGTTTTCTAGGTAAGAAAGATAGAATAAACCTTTTTTTTTTAAATCTTACATTTAATTTATTTGGTTGTTTTCTTTCTCTGTATTTAATATGTGAAGTACACATATTCTTTTCGTTTTGTCAGGTAAACGAACGGATGTTAACCAAAAAAAAAAAAAAAAAAAAAAAAAACGATTCTTTCACTTTGAAACGGTGTGTCTCTGTTTCATTGATTTCAATGTTTTGAGTTACAAACGTTTCGGGTTAGGAACCGAGTTCTGGAACGAATTAAGTTGGTAACCCGAGGTACCACTGTATATTATGTTTGGTATGATTTATGTTTCTACCAAATATTGTTGCTCTTGTGTTTTTATACCAATGTAGCATATCTGAGATCAGTTGTGTTAGTTTTAGACCTGTTTATTTGTGTGGTGTTCTGTGGTCACCTGGAAATGTAATCCCATACAGTTTCATATTGTCTGTGTGTGTTAGGTCTGGAGTGAAATCAGACTGTTGTTTCCACATTCCCGGACCCATAATCTGTGATTTATGTATATTAATTTTGGTTGCACTGCCTTCCCCAAAGTGGGAAAAGATGTGCAGTATGTTTCAGATGGATGTGTTGCTTGTACCAAGTTCTTTATTTTCACCGGATTCTCCTTTTGGGGCATATATTTGAATAACGTTTATGCAAAAAGGTATGCCGCTTAATTTAACTAGTAGAGCTCTGTCTGACACAGCCCAATATCCTTGAACAGATGTTGATGTTTGCCGATCCAAGACAATTGCTACCCCTCTTTGTCGATCTTCTCCTCCAAAATAAATAATCTTAAAATCTTCATCTATCTTAATGCCTACCCCTGTCCATCTCGTTTCGCACATCCCTAAAATATTACATTTCTCTCTTTCCATTTATTGTTTGAGGTTATCTAATTTTTCGTCGACGTCTAACGTCCTAACATTCAATGTTGCTAATATTAATGTCTCTGTCCTTGTCTTGCGATGATCTGTTGTTAGTCGAATCATAATGAACTAGGATCTTTTAAAGAAGGTAGTTTGCCGTTGTTTTCCTTCCTTGGCAGTCAAGCTGAAAAACATCTGATAGCTATAGAAATGTGGTTTCTGGGGAGAATGCAAAGAATGTCACGGATAGATAGAAAAACCAATGACCAAGTACTACAGGAAACAAATGAAAATCGTAAATTGATTAGATAAATTAGATGTAGACAGTCATAATTGTTTGCACATGTTATGACAAGAAATGAATTGGAGAACTTGGTGACAACTAGCAAGATCGTAGGGAACAGACCAATGGGAAGACCGAGAAGAAAATACCTGGATGGCTTGGCCATGTGGCATGGTCAAGACAGGAAAACTGAGCTGATCCACGACTCTGGTGATCGAGTGAAATGGTGAATCATGACCGCCCACGCTTTCCGGCATGGCACATGATGGATGGAGTCATTGCACAGACATTTAGGACATCTTGCTGCATTTAACATCTGGAGCCTTGTTGTATTTGCAAATGTAAAGGAAAGCACATAATGCACCTTGTAAATACACATTGTTTGCACTAAATAAAACCACGTTACAAGGAAGACATGTAATTTATAAAGCGGCAAGGGACATAACGATATAACAGCTATTTCAAGGGACATTAATAAAAGTAACATGAATATTTTATGTAATTTAAATATTTGTAGTATTTATTTAATCTTTTATAAAATTATCATAGATATTAACGAAAGTTATACGTTGCATAAAGAATTGGATACGGGTTTTAAATTATCTTCACAGCTTATGTACAATTTAAGGCTTTATTTTAAATCTTTGGGAATTTTATAACTAATTTGCCTATGTCACGTCGATATTACATAATATTATTTTAACATTTTTATGTATCTAACTATCTGTTACTCAAAACATTATTTTTGTCAGGCCTGTAAAAGGCTTTATTTTAAATCTTTGAGAATTTTATAACTAATTTGCCTATGTCACGTCGATATTACATGATATTATTTTAACCTTTTTATGGATCTATCTATCTGTTACTCAGAACATAATTTTTGTCAGGCCTGTAAAAGGCCAACATCAGCCCGCCCCAATTAAATCCGTTGTACTTGTGATTAAGCCGGTCCCCCAGGC